>CM045991.1:104386399-104963432 GCA_025175895.1 Wurfbainia villosa
CCCATTCCCTTCACTCATCTTATACCCACTTGGTTCAGACATGGTCTATTGTGTCACCCTCACTAGGTCGACTACGCCACACCTAGCCCAAGTATCATTTCCTCGTCCTACGGATTCTAGTTACTGCACATGTATCGAAGAGTACTTTACTCTAAACATGTAATGCTTTGGCCAAAGACTTTAGTAACAATCCAACGAGAGGCCATGGGTATACATCTCCTCGCAAGGAGTGGTGAATCCTTTATAGGCTATTCAAACACCTTTCGATCACTTCGACTTATACCCAATCATCCCGGGTCCACATCTCCTTAGAGATGTTTGCTTAAGATGTCAAAGCATAAGTCTCCATGATCAAGATGACTTGAATACCGCAAGTCAAAGGAACATCGTGACTTAAGCCACAAAGAAGAACTTCATTGACATCTATATATGCAGAGAACCATATGAAGTCTTACTACTGGTCACTCCAATGAACTAGTTACCATAACTAGCATCCACGATTAACTCCGACATCACAATGTCTCCAAACAATGAGAATCACCGCTTGATACACCAAGGAGTATACTCGTGCTAGTCTCGGTAATCGATGGTGTCCAAATCCATCAATTCATCGACTAGGATAATTCCGATACATCACAATTACACATGTAGAGATACTCACTAGTTGTGATCCAATCACAAATTCTCTCATGCCGTGAATCGATCGTGACATTCAAGAAATGAGTTTAAGATCCAATCAAATACATGAAACATGTATACTCAAATAGTGAATCTTCATTTATCATATAAATGGTTCATACATAAGGCGATTGCCTTAGGACATCTCTCATATATTACTAACAGTAGCTTGGACGCCGGTAGCAGCTTGGACGACGGCACAAAAGCTGGGCGGCAACAAGGTTGGGCGGCAACCTTGTTGGGCGGCGGCAAGGAGAAGAGAGGGAGAGGGTGCCTAGGTTTCCCAACACACATGTTATCAACGAAAAACCCTTAAGTCATGGTTTTATAGAGAACACATTCTCCTAATGGTTATTGGTTCATAACCAAAATCTATTAACCCACTCCAATAACTTAAGTTAAAATAAATCGAACCGATTCGGTCTATTTTAAGTCAAAACAAACCGAACCAACCTTGGTTCATTCGTTTAAAACAAACCAAACCCCTTTAGTTTATTCTTCACCATTGGATTAGATCCAAACGTATTCAGTTCATCCATCATGTCTTCATAAGATACGGCCCATCCAAGCTTCCATTGTGACTGAAACGATTTCAAGCTCGCTCCTTGTTTGGTCCAACCAAACCTAGTTTCTCTCTGTCTGAGAATCTCATTCTCAAGGTCATTTTAAATCCTTCGTATTACGCTCATTGTGCGTGTGACCAAATAGGTTCTCGGTTTATGTTTGCCATATATAATTAACCATTAATTATAGAAAGATCATGAGTGGCACCTAGTAGTACATCATGATCCCCAATTAACCGAAAAGATCAACGGTTGATCCAAATCTATTTCTGAAACCCTTCAACAGCTACAATGAATCATACCCCGTTCCCTTCACGCATCTTATACCCACTTGTTTCAGGACATCATCTATTGTGTCAGTCCCCACTAGGTTGACTACGTCACACCTAGCCTAAGTATCATTTCCTTGTCCTATGGATTCTAGTTACTGCACATGTATCCAAGAGTACCTTACTCTAAACATGTAATATTTTGGACAAAGACTTTAGTAACAATCCGACGAGAGGTCATCGGTATACATCTCGTCGCAAGGAGTGGTGAATCCTTTATAGGCTATTCAAACACCTTCGATCACTTCGACTAATGCCCAATCATCCCAGGTCCACATCTCCTCAAAGATGCTTGCTTAAGATGTCAAAGCATAAGTCTTCATGTCCAAGATGAATTGAATATCGCAAGTCAAAGGAACATCGCACTTAAGCTGCAGTAAGAACTTCATTGACATATCTATATATGCAGAGAACCATATGAAGTCTTACAGCTGGTCACTCCAATGAACTAGTTATTATAACTAACATCCACGATTAACTCTGAACATCACAATGTCTCCAGCTAGTGAGAATCAACTGCTTGGTTACACCAAGGAGTATACCTCGTGCTATTCTCGACAGAATTTATGGTGTTCAAATCCATCAATTCATCGACTAGGGATAATTCCAATACATCACAATTACATATGTAGAGATACTCACTAGTTGTGATCCAATCACAAATTCTCTCATGCTGTGAATCGTATTGTGGACATTTAGTAAATGTATTTAAGATCTAATCAAATACATAAAAATATGTATACTCAAATAGTGAATCTTCATTTATCATATAAATGGTACAACCATATGGCGATTGGCTTACGGCATCTCTCATCTATTACTTACAATTACATATATGTAAACCACCCCCGGTATCAAATACCCAAGTTTCTAAGGAAATAGAATGACAATCAATAACAAAGATATATGAAGAATATGGGGCATCAGATGCCTTATTCTTCTTTACAGACTCAAGATAAATCTTGCAATTTCTTCGCCAATGACCCTCCTTGCCACAATGATGGCAAGTGCCCTTTTGAGGTTGTTCTTTCTTTTTTGCCTTTTTCTTCTTCCCCTTCTTCTATTCCTTTGACTTCCTCTTAGAACCTTTATTTGAGGAATTAACTAACAATATCGTCCCCTGCTCATGCTTCATAGAAGGCTCTTTATCCTTCAGCAAGTTGAGAAGCACCACAGATGAACCTTCTTGCGTCTCAGAGGTGAAGGGGAGTTTGGAGACTTCGAACCTTTCGAATCTCACTTGCTCATCAAACAACTCATAAAGATGAAAGACTATGGTATGGGCATCCATATGCTCATGCTGCTTTCGTAGCTCGACTACCATCACGGCTAGCATGATGCAACTCACTACTTCAGAATTACTCACAATTGGTCCGGAGTTGCATCATCACTTGGAAGGGCGGGAAGAGGTGCTTCGAGGACAAACGCAAACTTTTCAGCCTTGAGAACAATTCTCAAGTATCGAAGCTAGTCCAAGAAGGTTGGACCAGTCAATTTATTTGAATCCAATATAGAGCTCAAAGTCAAAGACATCATGATCAAGCGATTAGCCTAGAAATACAAATCGAGCATATATGAGAAAACGATTTTAAAATGCATCAACATACATTTACAAAATCCCATTTAGACCTAGCGGGTCAGGGATGACGCCCCCGTTCGTGGCCGGTTATGGTCCGGGTTGTGGAACCGCCAATTCCGGTCCGGGTCCGGGTCCGGGTCCGGGTCGGGTCCGGGTCCGATCCGGTCCGGGTCCGGGTTCGGGTCCGATCCGGTTAATCGTCGTCTTAGTTAAATAAATAAAAAATTAAAGAATGATGTAAATAATTAAAATAAAAAAAATTGCACAATTAAACTTATAAAAACTCTATCAAATATTTCATTATCTCAATAAAAAATATATTACATCTTTGACTTAAATAAAAAAATCTATTATAATAAAAAAAATCAAATACATTTCAATTTTCATTATATTCAATCAATTTCAGTCGTATTCGGTATTTCCTCCCATCGTCGTAGTTCTGGATGTTCCTTCTGTTTCGTCTTGGTCTTCTTCGTCACTTTTAATATGTTGGGTTCGACTTACAACTTTTGATCAATCATTGAGTAAACATTGCGCTTCCAAATTTTCCGGCCTTAAGCTAGAACATCTCTCGTCCAATGTATTTCCTCTGATACTAAAAGCTTGTTCCACTGCAACCGTTGAAACTGGACAAGCTAGAATTTCTTTTGCCATTATAGATAAGATTGGAAATATTTGAGTTCTTTGCGACCACCATTTTAGAATGTCGAAGCTTTCTTCATCTGCATCACTAAAATCAAATGAAGTGGTAAAATAATTCTCAAGTTCCTGAGTGGAACTTGAGGATCCTCGTGGACGTTTAGTCCGTTGCCTTAATAACAATTGTGCTTTAGTGATTTTAGAAGTAATAATACTAGTTGTAGTGGATTGATGTATTTCATGTCCAATAGTTTGTTCACCATATTTAATGTTATATTCATTATAAATATCATGTAAATGAGTTTTAATATTAAACAAAATCAAAGGAATATTAGGAGCAGTTTCGGTAATTGGGTTTAAAGATTCATAATATAATGCTAACATATCTTGTAAACCATCTAATTTAAGTCTAGGATCTAAAACAAAAGCACATAAAAATATTTCAGGAATGTTTAAGAAATATTTTTCCCATTTTTCTTTCATTACATAAATACATTGAGATAAATATGTATCATTTGATTGAATATGTTCATTAAAAATACATGCAATATTACAACAATGTGTTAAAACTAAATGTGAAGTTGGATAATAAACACCTGATAATTAGTCACTAGCATAACTAAAAACTTTTAAAATTTCACAAATACTAGTGCATATATTCCATTGATTTAAAAATAAATAAATATCACGTGATTGAACATGTTGATGAAAAAAAATACATAATAAATCTTTGTATTCAAAAGTAGATAACAACAATTTATAAGTAGAATTCCAATGAGTTGGAACGTCACGTGCAAACCGTTTAGGCTTCATACAATTTATTTTACAAAATTTTCTCCATTCTTTCATAACTTGAGGATGTGTCCATAAATAATGAATTGCACTCCTAATTGGTTGAATATGTGATCCTAAATTTTTAAGTCCATCTTGAACACACAAATTTAAAATGTGACATGTACACCTAATATGAAAAAATCTTCCACCTATTGATGGTTTACATATATCAATAAGTTCACTAATACTAGAGGTATTTGCACTAGCATTATCAAAAGAAATTAAAAAAACTTTAGAAGTTAGACCATATTCTTCTAAAATAACAAAAATAAGTTGTGAAATATTTTGTGTCGTGTGTGTTTCGTTAAAACATCTATATGCTAGCAATCTTTTTTGAATGTCCCAATTATTATCAATCCAATGACAAGAAATACCCATATATGAACAACTTTGCCAATGATCACTCCAAATATCAGAACACAAAGAAACTTTACTATTTAAACTAGAAAATTCTTTAATCAATTCTTTTTTTTTTCTAAGACTAATTTTAAAAGTGTGCATTTTAGAGTATTTCTTGGGATACGTTTAATAGAAGGATTTGCACTTGTAGAAAGCCAATTTTCAAAAGATAATTTATCACTAAAACTAAAAGAAAGTTGTTCAATAGCACAAAATTTAGCAGTTTCTTCTCTAAATCTAGTTTCTTCAAATTTAAAGAGTTTAGATTCGTTACCCCAACCCGATTGAGAAGAGAATGTCAGAATTTGAGTTTGAGAACGATCAATACCAATTTCCACCGGATGATTTCTCTCCACATGTCGAGTAAGGGTTCCGTAACCTCCTTCTTGTTGAAATTTGTAACATTTCGAACAATATTTTCATTTTGCTTGCATATCACCGGAAGGGAGCGTTACTTTTTCGAAATGTTTGGTGAAGATATCGGATGTGGGGCGAGGCACTCGAGTTGGTCTTGTAGCCGTAGAACCCGCCATCATACTGGATGTATTGCTCCTACTTTCTTGACTTTGATGATGATGACATATTTGAAATTCATCACCAGAAATATCAAGATGATAGTCACCGATATCGAATTGAGGTGAATTGTCGCCTTTCTCGAACTCGAACTCGGGCGGTGGTGGTATTATGCTCTTTCCCTTTCTGGCACCGGTCGCACCCTTACGACTTGATCCAGCTCCAAACATTTGTAAAAATATGACTTGAGATTTGAAAGCAAATGAGCGAATGAGAATTAGAGAAGAGAAGTTGTGATTTTTGAAAAAATGAAAGGGAGTGGAGGAGTATTTATAGGAAAAAAACATAAAAAATAAAATGGGTCGGTACAACATCCACAAAATCGTGGTCGTTGATCATCACCGGCCACGAAATCGGGGCCGTCATTTTTTTAAAAAAAAATAAAATAAAATGGTCGGCCCGTCGGGTCCGGTTCGGGCTGACCCGACGGGTCGCCCGTTGCACCACAACGGCCACGAAATCGTGGTCGTTGATCATCAACGCCTAAATCGGGTCGTTAAATTTTATTTTTTTTTAAACCGTCAGTTCGATTTTTTTAGCGGTTCGGTTTTTTAAAAAAACTATGACCGGACCGCCTAATAGGCGGTCGTCACGTCCGAAAACCCGTGACACAGTTAATCGGACCGTTGACAATGGTCCGGTTCCGGGTCTGACACGGACCTTGGGCGGGTCTAATCCCATTCATTTTTCAAATTTAAAAAAATCCCTCCAAATCAATTCGGGAGATCATATGTCCATTACAGAATGGGTTGATATCCAACATAGATAAGGACAACCTTGGAGAGAGTCCAACAAGCCATTCTTAGCTATGATGGTAGGTATCAAGTATACCAATTGTATATCACATATATGCAACTATCACAATGTGCTATCAACTAATTGAATGTTCACACATACATTGGGTTGTTAACTCATTAACAAGTATTCATCATATGCATAGCACCCAACTTCACCTCCCTTCACATCGACCTTGGAGAGAGTCCAACAAACCGATGCTCCAAGTTAAAGTCGACCCATTAATCGTGAAATAGTTTTCATGTGGTTAATGCGTATTCAACCAATTAGCCAGGATTGGAGAGAGTCCAACAATCCAAACTAACGATTGACCTCTGACTCTTACCATATTAGTAATAAACTATTCCAATGGTTTGAACATGTTCAGGTTCGAGCCGGGCTTGGAGAGAGTCCAACAACCCAAACAAGAAATGAAACTCTGGTTCTAACCATATTAATGGAAGATGTAGGCTTAAATATTGTGTAAGGGTATTAAAGTCTCATCCTCTTTTTCATGCAAATAACTATTATCTACATGGCATGACACACATGGCATACATTTACATGTCACAACATGCATGACATAATGATATGCATCTAATGCAATTACATGACATACAATTATGACATGTACAAATAGTTTCCTTATTTGTCATAACTATTTTGGAAATAAAATATGTTTTAATTTTTTTTTCTCAAATCAAATAATGATTAAATTAGGAAACAAATTTTTAAATCTAATCACATATTTTTTTAATGGAATGTGTTAATTAAGGGAAGTCAAATCTAATTTCGGAAACAAATCACCTAAATTGTAATTTCCTAATCATATTAGGAAACTTCCATTTTGAATTTTTTACAAATTAAAATTTCCATAAATACTCCTAAACTTTCCAAAAGTTGAATATTTCCATAAATACAATTATGACTATGTAAAAAAAAAATTACAATTATGTCGAAACACAATCGGGCTCTGATACAACTGTTGGGTTTCCCCGGCGCTGCGGTGAGTGTGTGTTCGAACACATTTCGTAAAGATGCATACAGCGGAAGCAAAAACAAATAATAAACTAATTTTATTACAAAACACACATCACACTCATGTAGGATACAACATGTGTAGACATAATCGCTATTCAAAATTTTGCAATAAAAGAAATTTTATTCTAGTTATACCTGACGTAACATGTGTACCTAGAATGGAATCAACCGTAGTGACCCTCGCTAGAATTACCTCTATCCGTATCCATGCCAAGAATCGTCGGGATAGCTTCACAAAGCCACGAGCCTCGTCTTTGCAAAAGTCACTACCCTCGAGTCGAAGATGGCGTTATCAGAGACTATCACAATCCGAATCAAATTCGGATCTAAAAACGAGCTCCACAAACTCGCTTCTCGGAAGTGGTTTTCGTCAACCAATTGACGAAACCATGGACTTCCACGTATGAGGATTGCTAGAGATCCAATCCTCGGCAAGTAAGTCACTGTGGGAGTGCAAAACGCCGACCAAAATACTTCTTTACAAAGAGAGAAACAAGCTGTCCAAAACTGAACAGCTTGTGTTGGTGGAGAAGATAATCGGCCAAATGCTTAGTCAGTTGCTCCTTGGTCGTACGTGGAAAAGGGTGATTGGCCGGAGGCTGATGTTGGCCCAAGGGTGGCTGGAGGTTGGTGGATGGCCAGTGGCAAGGAGGTGGCAGCAACCAAGTTGGACAGCAACTCCAAGTGGTTGGCAAGGGCAAGGAGGAAGAAGAGGAGGCTAGCTATTTCCAAAAATAACTCTTAGGGTTTTTCAAAAACTCTAAAGTCACATTTTTAAAGAGTGCATGTTTTTTAACCATCAAGAAACCTTCTCCTAGGAGTTATTGGTTCATTACCAAAACCCATTAACCCGCTCTAATAACTTAAGTTAAAATAAACCAAACTGCATTGGTCTATTTTAAGTTAAAACCAACCAAACCAACTTTGGTTCATTCTTTTAAAACAACCCAAACCACTTTGGTTTATTTTTCACCATTGGATTAGAACCAAACTGTTGGATCGATATGAGCACTAGAGGGGGGGAGGTGAATAGCGCAAAATAAATTCTTCGTTCGTTCATCGAATCGATAAGCGATAAGAGTAAAATGCAGCGGAATGTAAAGTATGCAAATCATTTTTTACTTGGATCACAACCTTCTGTCTGCTAATCCAAGGCCCTAGTAGTCCTTGACCATGTATGGAGGACAAATCACTAAAGTGCTTCTCCTCGTTGGAGGTAGGAGAAGATGATTACAAAAGCACAAAAAAGATTGAGGTAGAGGGACACTCCCCTTCTTCTTGTTACGATAAAAGCACGATAATAAAACCAAGAATTTCAAGGAATGATTGAACTCTAAGAAGACTTTTATCGATGACTTGTAGATGAGAAGATTAAGCTCTTGTCATCGTTGTTTCGAAAGCGCTTCATCGTCGTAGGAGTGTCGGAGAGTCGCAGCATATCAGAAGCACTTGGAGCCTCTTAGAATGATGGAAATGGGGTGGAGAACACCTTCTTTTATATCCTTAAGAAACCCTAAACGTTCAGATCAGGTTGCATGAGATGATGCCACCTAGCCCTTGAGAAATGGTGATAAGTTTTGACTCTCCTCAAAGCTGATATTTGACTAACAGTCGACTATTTAGCTCCATCAGTCGACTAATGTGAACATCAGTCGCCTGATGGAAGCTGGCAGTCGACTGATCTCGAGGATTTTTTGCTGCATTGAAAGTTAGCTCAAAAATGAAATATATATAAGTGAATTCGACGGCCACTTACCGTCCAATCTCGACATAGACCTTCCATGGGATGTCTTAGCCGGATCGTCGTCTAAGGATGTCCCCGTACGGAGGACACGACCTTACTTACACTCACTCACATGAGCTTACCTTGAGCTTACCTTTATGATTGTTGCATCGCCTCCGGTCTCCACTTGAGGACTTTAGCTCCCTCTAAATTCCTCTCGGTGTCGTCCGATCACCACGGTTCCCTCCGAGTGTCGCCGACCTTCGGCTTACCTTATCATTCTTGCACACTTGATTCAACTCATGAGATAACGATGTAAACATAACTTTGTGTCTTAGCCATAATCAAAACACAGGTTCGATTATATAGTGCCCCTGCACCAACAATCTCCCCCTTTTTGATCTATGGCAAACCAACACAAAGTTAAGGGAAATTTAAATCATGAAAATAACTCACTTAAAGGAACTCCCCCTTAACCTAGGTGAGTTTTTAAAGAAATACTTTAATTTTTTAAATTTAAATTTTGTGGCACTCTCCCTTAACTTACGCTCTTCTCCCCCTTTTGTCGTGAATCAAAAATAAGGTCGGGGGTTTATAAAAAATAAGGGGTTTTAAATGAATAATATTTTAGCATGCATAAAAAAGTCAGTATGAGTCCAAGCATGCGTCTCGAATTGGTTAAGTAAATTGGTTCGAGGTATATCCCTCAGCACCAATAATAAGTTTTTAAAACTTAGCTTTGATTTTCAAAATACTTATAAGCTAATTTTTGAAGAATAACTTTAAAGATTTATAACCCTTAGGGTTAGTTTGCTCTCCCCCTTAGTCAAGTATATGAGGTATAAGAGAGTTAGGGGGCACTAAACTTTGACTTAGAGAGTTTTATAGTTAATATTGGTTGATTATAATTATTCGTTTAAGTGCAATATTTGAAAAATAGATGGTTTTAGAAAAAAGTTATGCATATTATAATTATTCCTTAATAATCTCACCAATTCTATGTGTCTCAAAAAATTTTCGCCTTATATGTTATGTGAGATGATTTGAACTTAATTAAAGTTAGTCAACCTTGGGTTAGATTCGGATTTAACCCTAAGCTCGACAAGTGAGCTTTTAGATAAATTGGATTGCAGGTGATTGCGATTCACAGGGTCCTTCTTTGATTGGAAAAAGGACCACTTGCTTAGACATAGGCATGTTCTGAAAAATGATAACTTGAGTCACTTAAGACTACTTCCTGGTATAACTAGTTTAGGATATGGCGAGGTAGCTTCATCTAGTTTCACTTAGTGAGTGCCTTTGAGCTAGATCGCCTTATCTAACTTAGACACATAGGACTTTGTTTCCCTAGCATACTATCATCTCGCCGCGTCCTAATACTATGTTATCAAGAGTTTACTAACTACTTGTCCTATCTAGCCGTTCTAAAAAGTAAAATAAAATTTTGATCTTGCTAGGTTATCAGCTATACTATTTTGGTATTAGCTCCCCCTGGATCATTGAACAAATATGGTCTATTCAAGTAATGAACTTGATCTTGGGGAATCCAATACCTATTGGTCCTTATATGTAAATTTAAGAGAGTCTTCGGGACCCAAGCTTGCACTCATTGATGACTACGATTTATGATAGACATATATGATCTATTCGTAGACTTTGGACAAAACCTGAGTCAAACTCATTGTACACAACTCTCTGAGTTCCAAGAAGTCGGTTAAGATTCTTGGATCCCGTCGAGAACTTGTCCAACCGAGCCTCAAGCTCTTGGACTTATCCTTTCAAGAGTGAGTTCTCACCTTCGAGGTTTTCAACTCGAGTTGAGTCCTCCTCTTGAACTTGACTAGTCAAAAGGTTAGGGTGGCCTCTTGCTTGAGGGTTTCAACCTCCTCAAGCAAGGATTCGACCCTAGACTCAAACTTAGCTAATTTCCTAGTTAGCATTTTAATTGTATGATAAAGCGTACTAATTAAAGAACGGCTAACCTTGACTTTCTCTTTCAGCCTGGCTTTGAGTCTCTTCTCGAAGTTATCTGCGGGGTCGGAGTCAGAAATGTAGTTGGATTCGTACTCAGCTTCGGACATAGATTCGGACTCTTCTGGTCTTGCCATGTATGCTCTGTCGATGCCTTCTTCTTCGTTGTCCCAAGTTGCACGAAAGACTTTTTTTTCTCCCTTTTGCTTTGATTTGAATTGTGCCCTCTTTTTGTTCTTCGATAGCTGTCTTGCTTTTCGAACAATCCTCCACACCATGTTCACTATTGCAGCCGCTTCTTCGAATTCATGACTGGGATTCGCCTTCGGGTTCGGATTCATCTTCTTGCTTGGGAGGTGTCTTGTTCTTTCCTTTTCTTCTTTGACCTGCAAGTAAGGAAACTCCTTTCTCGGCCGGGACCAAGTTAGTTTGTTCATGAAGTTCGAACTTAGAGAATAATTCATCTAATCTAATCTTAGAGAGGTCCTTAGAAACCTTGTAGGCATCGACCATCGATGCCCACAAGGTAGTGCTAGGAAATGCAATTAAAACGTACCTTATAAGTTCTTGGTTTTCGACCTTTTGTTCGATGGAGTGCAGGTTGTTAATGATGTCTTGTATACGAGCATGTAGTTGTGTTGCCGTCTCGTGTTCCTGCATCTTAAGGTTATACAATTTATTAAATAAAAGATCTCACTTACACACCTTGGCATCGTCGGTTCCTTGGTCTAGTTCTACGAGTTTGTTCCATAGATCTTTCGCACTTATGAAGGGGCCGACGCGGTTTTGCTCCTCTTTGGACAAGGCACATTGAAGGATTTGGGTCACCTTGGCATTGACTTCCACTTGTCTTTTCATGGTGTTTGTCCATTGATCGTAATCCAACGATTCACCCACTTCATTAGTAGGAAGCATGAATCCGGTTTGCATTAAGATCCACATCTCGATTTGGGTCTTTAGGACGCACTCCATCAGACCCTTCCAGTAATGGAAATCATCTCCGTTGTAAAATGGAGGTCGGACGATGCTAAACCCTTCGAGATGGGCCATTTAGACAAAAAATAATACCTCACAAAAACAAAAACAACCAAATGTACCAAGACTTTTCGTCTTGGATTAGTAGTGCGGGAGAACGAAATCAAACGAAATGAAAAAGTCGTAAAACTAAAAATAAACAAAAAATCTGTAAAAAATGCTAGATTGGTGGTTTCACCAAATCGTAGCGCCCCTGGCTCTGATACCACTTTTTGGATCGATATGAGGGCTAGAGGGGGGGGCGAATACCGCAAAATAAATACTTCGTTCGTTCGTTGATTCAATTAGCGATAAGCAATAAGAGTAAATTGTAGCAGAATGTAAAGTACACAAATCAATTTTTACTTGGATCACAACCTTCCTGCTGCTAATCCAAGGCCCAAGTGGTCCTCGACCACGTACAGAGGGCAAATCACTAAAGTACTCCTCCTCATTGTAGGTAGGAGAAGACGATTACAAAAGCACGAAAAAGATTGAGGTAGAGGGACACTCCCCCTCTCCTCGTTACGCTAAAAACACGATAATAAAACCAAGAATTACAAAAAATGATTGAACCCTAAGAAGACTTTTACTGATGACTTCTAGATGAGAAGATTGAGCTCTTGTCGTCATTGTTTCGGTAGCTCATCATCGTCGTAGGAGTGTCGGAGAGTCACAACATATCGGAAGACATTGGAGGCTCTTTGAATGATGGAAATGGGGTGGAGAACCCCTACTTTTATAGCTTTGAGAAACCCTAAATGTTCAGATCAGGTTTCATGAGATGATGCCACCTAGCCCTTGGGAAATGGTGATAAATTTTGACACTCCTCGAAGCTGATCTTTGACTAACAGTCGACTGTTTAACACCATCAGTCAACTAATGCCAACATCAGTCGCTTGATGGAAGCTGGAAGTTGACTGATCCTAAGGATTTCTTGCTGCATTAAAAGTTAGCTCAAAAATGAAACATATATAAGTCAGTTCGATGGCCACTTACCGTCTGATCTCAACATAGACCTTCTATGGGATTTCTTAGCCGGATCGTCGCCTAAAGATGTCCCCGTATGGAGGACATGACCTTACATACACTCACTCACACGAGCCTACCTTGAGCTTACCTTTGTGATTGTAGCTTCTCCTCTGGTCTCCACCTGAGGACTTCAACTCCCTACGAAGTCCTTCCAGTGTTGCCCGACCACCACGGTTCCCTCTGGGTGTCACAGACCTTCAGCTTAGCTTATCATTCCTGCACACTTGGTTCAGCTCATGAGATAACGATGTAAACTTAACTTTGTGTCTTTGTCATAATCAAAACACAGGTTCGATTATTTGGTGCCTCTACACCAACACAAACCAATTTTGTTCATCCATCATGTCTTCATAAGACTCGACCCATCCATGCTTCCGATGCGATTGAAACCATTCCATACTCGCTCTTGGTTTGGTCCAACCAACCCTAGTCCCTCTCGATCTAAGAATCCTATTCTCAAACTCGTTTTAAATCCTTCGGATTACGCTCGTTGTGCGTGTGACCAAATAAGTTCCCGATTTATGTTGGTCATATATAATTAACCATTAATTATATATTGATCATGAGTGGCACCTAGTAGTACATCATGATCCCTAATTAATCGAAAAATTAACAGTTGATCCCATAACACTTCTGAAACCCTTCAGCAGCTATAGTAAATCATGCCTCGTTCCCTTCACTCATCTTATACCCACTTAGTTCAGGACATGGTTTATATTGTCAGTCCCCACTAGGCACACTACGTCACACCTAGCCCAAGTATTACTTCCTCGTCCTGCGGATTCTAGTTACTGCTCATGTATCAAAGAGTACCTTACTCTAAACATGAAATGCTTTGGCCAAAAACTTTAGTAACAATCCGATGAGAAGCCAAGGGTATACATCTCCTCGCAAGGAGTGGTGAATCCTTTGTAGGCTATTCAAACACCTTCGGCCACTTCGACTTATACCCAATCATCCTGGGTCCACATCTCCTCGGAGATGCTTGCTTAAGATGTCAAAGCATAAGTCTTCATGACCAAGATGACTTGAATAGTGCAAGTCAAAGGAACATCACACATAAGCTGCAGTAAGAACTTCATTGACCTATCCATATATGCAGATACCATATGAAGTCTTACAGCTAGTCACTCCAATGAACTAGTTACCATAACTAGCATCCATGATTAACTTTGGACATTCCAATGTCTCCAGCCAGTGAGGAGCAGCTTCTTGGATAATTCAAAGTGTACACCTCATGCTAGTCACAATAGAATCGATGGCGTCTAAATGCATTAATTCATCTACTAGGGATAATTCCAATACATCACAATTACACTTCTAGAGATACTCACTAGTTGTGATCCAATCACAAATTCTCTCATGTTGTAAATCGTATTGCGGACATTCAATAAATGAGTTTAAGATCTAATCAAACACATGAAATCATGAATACTCAAATAGTGAATCTTCATTTAACAAATAAATGGTACAACCATACAGCGATTGCCTTAGGACACCTCTCATATATTACCAACATTACCCCCTCCGGTCATTGTGTCATCTACATCCTCATCATTCATCTATGAAAATAGAGTATCCAACCTAGTAGTGTCGGACAATCATTAGACTTATCTGCTAGTTCTTCAAATGCTTTTATGTAGTATTACTACGGAAATACATTGAAATAGCGACGAATATTTGCAATGAAAAAAATTCGTTGCAAATCTACAATGAATTTGGCGACAAATTACCAAATCATGAGTAATTAGTAATGAAATTTGCAACAAAAAATATGTTGTCGTAAAATTAGCAACAAACTATTTATTTAATGCCAAATTTGCAATAAATTATATTTCGTTGTACATATCATTACAAATTTTGCAACGAGTTTAACTTTCGCTGTAGAATTTGCGATGAAAACTAAATTTGTTGCAAATTTTTGTGACAAAAATGGAATTCATCGTATAAAAAGCAACGAATTCTAGATTAGTTGCAAATTCTATGTTAAATTCCATTTTCGTCACAGAATTTTCAATGAATCTAAAATTCATCGAAAATTTTTCGATGAAAAAATGTTGTCAAAAAATTTCAATTATTTGGAAAAATGTAGAAATCATCGGCTTTGAATGAAAGTAAAGTTATTCGTCATTAAATCAGCGATGAATCATATTCGTTGAAAAATTTGCGACGAATATGAAATTTGTCGCTAAATTTGCAACAAATTTAGAATTTGTCACCAATTTTATGATGAAAACTAAATTCATTGCAAATATTTGCGATGAAATAAAAATTCATCGAAAAAATTTGCCATGAATTCTAGATTCGTTGCAAATTCTGCGATCAATATTGAATTCCTTGCAAAATTTTCAATGAATCCAGAATTAGTTGCAAATTTTTGCGACGAATTCCATTTTCATCCCAAAAATTTGCAACGAATTTAGTTTTCATCACAGAATTGGTGATGATTTTCATATTCATCGCACACGAAGATGTTAAAGATTTAATCCATTATTTTAGTAACGAAGGCCTTTGATCAGCGTTGATTGCCTCATCATCTCATCTGAAGTCCTCGTCCCTTCTCGCTTCTCAGAGAAGGGAAGGGCATGAACGCAGTGCTTCCATGGATTCCACTGCCTCCTCACTTCGACTTCCATTGCTTCTTCCTCCACAAGCCCTCGCATTTTGTAGATCCCGTTGCTCGGTCCCCATCGCCTCTTGCTTTGCTCCTACGAAGAAAGCCCCTTCTCGTCTCTGAATGCTTTCCTCCTGACTTCTGAACCCTTTCTTACTTGTTCTTGAATGACACCTCTTCTCTTACCCATTTTGCACAGGCAATGACAAATTATCAACAATTAGGGTGCTCCCTATCCTAATATCAAACTCAAGTTCATCAACAACCTTTTTTGCAAAATCAAGAAAATATGGTGGCTCATGAGGCAACCCGGCAACGAGAAGACTCCCTCCTATAAAAATTAACCTAGTGTCATGCCCAATTATCAGAGGCACAATCACACCAAATTAAAATTGAGGAAATAATATCATATTTAGGGGTCAAGTAACTAGAGGAATCTGCCGAAACTCCTACTTACAAACAAAGAGGGATAGGGCTCTTTCCATTGTGTAGAGACACCAAACATCCTTATAGCAGGTCAGTTATGAAGCAACCCATTCCATGGCTCACTCAGCAGCCATTGGAGATACTTCAACCTCTATGCATCAGGATTTGGTAGAAATGTCTTAGATTGTTCAACAGGGTCAAGCTTCTTATAGCCATAATATGCATGCTCTGGTTGTAAGTTTCAATCAAACATCCAGCCGATACAGCAGACTCTGCAAGGACTTTATATAGCATCGGAAGCATTGTATTAAATTTCGCCAAGATGTGGAAGCTTCTGAAAATCAACAACAAGAACGCTTAACTCCCCGGATAAAGGCTACCTTCTATGATGGTTTTAAGGAGGTAGTTAGCAAATATGCAGAGCAAGGGCTTCCTCCCGCTCAATAGCCAACTCCATTTCTCAATTGGGAGATTGATGTGAGAAAAATATATAGGGTTTTAGGAGTAGTTTTCGCTCACATCTCATCTCATTTTATGTAGGTTTCATGCATATTTTTTTTTGTTTTCCATGCATTTCCTATTTTCTAGTTCGGAGATCTGCTCTGTATACTTTTGTGTGCAGGATAGCGTTTCGTGGGGAAAATGGTGCACTTTCGGAGCAAAAAGAATGTTGGTGCAATCGACCAAGATCATGTTTGACGAAACTCGAGTTTGACTCAAAAAAATTTTTGATGTTAGAATAAACTTATGACATGGGATTATCATGGGAAGTCCAACATGGGTTGGCCACGTAAATCCAACTGTGTTGTCTTGGTGGTGAAAAGTCCAATCATGAGGTTTGGTGTTGGGAAAATCCAAGCATGGGGCTTGGTGTTGGTAAGACCAAGTGTGTAGCCTTGGCAATGGGAAGTCTTGAGAATATGGCAAGTTCACTAGGCTCAGGGTCCTTGAGTCGGTGAAGGATGGCATTGCGATATGCTTGTGCATCAGGTGCATCGCCGACGGGAGCGAATGGAGTGAGGCCGAGATGCAAAGGATGGCATTGCGCATTTAGTGCATTGAGAGATGAAGTGGACTTGGCTAAGTGGCTAAGGCTGAGTGTCGGATGCTCAAAGGTGGTGTTTAAGGGTTTACCCGACGGTCGAATGCTCAAACAACTTGGTGTTTGAGGTTTTACTCGATATTAGTCGACTAGTATAGGGCTCAGTCGACTGCTTCAAGTGGAATGAGTTTGGTGGTGTTCGTGATGGTTACGGTTGAGCGATCATTGCCAACACCATCGATCGATTGTCGAAATGGTAGTTGGTGTCGGGGTAATTAGGGCACAGAATGTTTTCCAGTCAAGTGTTCGCGTCGACCACTCGACTGAGGAGATAATCAGTCGACTAATGGGCATGATCAGTCGACTGATGATGGATCCATTGGAACTTGTCCAATGTGGATCGAGTCGTTGTGAGACAACGGCTATAGGACCAATCAACTGATGGTCATGATTAGTCGACTGATGGGCGTGGAATCAACTCGATGCAGGTTATAAATGGAGCTCGAGATGGAGGAATTCGCCAATACTTTTGGGGAGATTTTGGAGGGGAATTGCTGCTGCATTTCAGTCCTTTAAGAGAAAACCAAAGCAAGCAACAAGAAAGAGTTCAAAGCCATTTATTGTAAACTGTTCTTTATGTATTTCATTTGTGTTCTTTGTATTTGCTTGTACATTTTGTATTACTTGTTGTAATTGCTTGTACGAAGTTTCTCCACCTCTAACTTGTGGTAGAGAAGGAGTCTTGTTAGTGTCATCCGCATAACACGAGCTCGTTGAGCTCACCACGTGGAGTAGGAACCCTATGGTTCCGAACCACGTATATCGTGTGTTCTCTTGTATTCTTGTTGTATTTTCATTATTGTATATTCCACTGCATTAACGAGTATTGTAGATGAGCACACAACGAACGGATGATTTCCATCATCGTACACAATTTGGGCTATTCACCACCCTCTAGCCAGCCATTGATCCTTCAACAAGTGGTATCAGAGCGAGGAGCTTATCACGGACTAATCGCCAACACAAACACGACAAGATTGCCGACTCCAACATCCGTCCACCGAAATTAGATGGAGTTTTTTTTGGTGGAAGAA
This sequence comes from Wurfbainia villosa, assembly GCA_025175895.1. Classification (NCBI taxonomy): domain Eukaryota; kingdom Viridiplantae; phylum Streptophyta; class Magnoliopsida; order Zingiberales; family Zingiberaceae; genus Wurfbainia; species Wurfbainia villosa. The sequence continues at coordinate 104,404,726 of CM045991.1, forward strand.
ACGGATGGAGGTATACTTCGAAACCAATTTCGATATGATGCTAACAATTGAAAACAGTTTTGAAGCACCTAGGGATGAAGACAACAAGCCATTAGTAAAATAAAGATGGAACAAAGTTCAATGGCAACAATTCAAGATAACGGTTAAGGTAAAGAAATTGTTGAATTAATTTAATACCTAACCATATTTTGTGTAAGATAGGTAAATATGGGGATGCTAAGGAGTTGTGGGATAAGGTGGTTAAATTCCACGAAAATTACGAACCGGCACAGGTAGAGAAGGATGTCGAGGAAGAGTGCTCATCCTCTCACGCTCAAGAGGAAGAATCCCCATCAACATCCGGATCCAAGGATGTTGAAGAATTGGAGGAAACCTCCACCTCTAGCATTGAGGGGGAGCAGAGGTTTTCCATCCCTGATCAAGAAAAAGAAAAGGCATCTACATCCGGGAGAAGTGAAGAGCAAGAAGAAAATTCCCCAAGTAACTCATGCATTGTACTTAAAAAAAAAGTCACATAATATGCTTTGAGTGTAGGGAGCAAGGACACTATAAAAGCAAGTGTCCCAAGAAGATTAAGAAGGCTCAACCGGTGCCAAAGGTGAAAAATGTCAGTGTCCCTACAATTAGAAGCAAGGTGCACGTGGTGTGCTTCAAATGTCGTCAAAAGGGACATTATAGGAGCCATTTCCCTAAGGAGAGGAAGAAGGGGCAAGAAGGGGCATCTAATGTAGGGGGAGCTTCCAAAGCTAACCCTAAGGTAAATTTAATTAATGCACCTTCAATTTCTAGAGTTAAGAAGCATGTTAGTAATATTGCTATTGTTCATCATGAAAAGCATGTTAGTAGGAATAGATACTTCTGCCTAGGTGCCAAGCATGTTGATTTACCTAAGAACAAACCTAGACACCATAACTCTAGACCAATTCTTCCTAGGGAGTCCATTAGGAGAATTGAAGAAAATTTAGATATTAACCCCAAGAAGTCTAGGCATATGCCTAGGAAGAGTCCTTCCCAGAGAAACAATGAAAATTCAAAATTGAAAAAATTAGAATTAGAAAACTAAGACTTGAGGTCAAGGCTTGAAAACTTGGAGAAGACCCTAGCAAGAATGAAAAAATCATTTAAGGGGTCTAATGATCAAAATCTAAGACCTAGGAGACAAGAACCGTCCAAGGGAAAGAGAGGTTTGGGTCACAAACCTAAGTCCTACCACAATGTTCCATTTGACTATGGAACAACATCTAGGTCTAGAAAAACCAAGGTTAATAGGGAAGTCATCCCTAAGACTAACCATGGTGTTTGTCTAGTGGCTAAAAATTCAAAGAAATCCAAGGTAGACACTAAGAAGGTCAAAGGGGGAGTCACCTCTAGAGTTGACATAGGAAAGACCCAAATGACTAAGGCTTCAAAGCCAAAAAGGGTCATTAGGAAGGTATCTAGGGAAGTTATCCCTAGTGAATACCTAGTTAACCCAAAGAGCTCCAATAGATATTGGATTCTTTGAAGCGTGATCGATTCACGCTAGATGGGTTAGGGTGTGTCAACCCTAAGTGGATGGGTAGTTAACCTAGCCATGGTAGAGTTAACACTTTAGGATGTGCTAATGTGTTTTGAGAAGTTGAAAATTGATAAAAATTGGCACTTTAGGTTTGGAGGTCATGGTGTGCCATTTTGGATTTTTGGCACACTAAGGAAATGGGTTGTATTATGGCAAAATGGGTTTAATTATATCAAATGATAATTAATGCTAAAATCTAGGTATTTATACCTTTACCATTTACTTGTCATGATTTACATGCCATATGCCATGACATGACATCATATTTACTTTTATCATGTAAAATGTCATGATCATATTTAGGGTTACTTATATATGTCATGTATGCTTAAGTATATATCACATGCCATGACATCATGATTTTAGCACATGCTCTTATTTTTGTGATCATTATGCCATAATCATCATTCATGCATAAATAAAATCGATTTAAGGACTATGGCATGGTTTGAAGTCCCATGTATAAGGGAGTCAAATAGTGTTGCCTAGTAAATTGCATGAGACCCTAAATGAACAAAGCACACATCTCACTAGAATACTTGACTTATATGTGTTTCACACATTTAAATACAAGTGAGATGTTTAGGAAAATGAATTCAAAGGTTTTAAAAACATTTTGAATAATATTGGTGAAGTCTATCTTTTGATAGCAATCACCATTGAATGAGGTGATACAAAGATGGCTCAAATATTGAAGCTTTTCTCATCTTTTGAACTTTGTGTCAATCTCACTATTTTGTGGGTAAAATAATTTTTAAATATTTTTCACCCATATTGATTGTTATAAGTATTATGCATATGAATTTTCATGATTTTCATCGTATGTATAATTACTTATGAATTTTTGAAAACTATTTCGGATAATTGAAATTCAAATTTTTCAGATTACCAATCAACTGCCGCTAATGGCGATCGGACGGATGAGAATGGCATTCGACGATTATCGTAGTCGATTGCCGGTGATTCGTAAATAATGGTTGTTAGGCCCATGTTCAGCTATGTTTTGGTTCCCTAACTACTCCTAACCCTAGGACATGCTTTGGAGAGCATTAGAAAGGGTGGAAATCCATTGGATATGGATTAGGAGAAGTGTTTACGGTGAGTATCAATTTTAAGGTTTATGGAAGTTCAATGTTGAACTTGTGCCTTAATTTTGATTGTTTAAGTGTTCCTATTGGCTTAGGGACTCTCCAAGACATTGTTGGTGCAATGGTCAAGGGGGAGCAAGCCTTTAGGGGGAGATATCCGTCATGGGAAGATGGATGTATATTTTTCCTCATGGGAGGAAAATTGAGGGATTGCCTCTCTTAAGTAATATGGGACTTATCACTAGAAAGATTATAGGCATGTGTTTTCCTCCAAGGGAGAGATTGTAAGATCTTATTGGGATATGAAACATCCATACCCTTGGGGAGGACCTTTTTGATGATGTCAAAAAGGGGGAGAAGTTACCAATTGGGGTTAGTTGGAATTCTCATTGGGATGTGAGAATTGTCAATTTGAGATAATTGGTAGACTTGAGTTTGGTTTTGTCAAACATCAAAAAGGGGGAGAGTTTTGGTGCAATCGGCCAAGGTCACGATTGACCGGACTCGAGTTTGACTCGAACTGTATTTTGATGTCAGCCAAAACTTATGACATGGGATTATCATGGGAAGTCCAACATGGGTTGGTCACATAAATCCAAGTGTATAGCCTTGGTGGTGAAAAGTCCAAGCATGAGGCTTGGTGATGGGAAAATCCAAGTATAGGGATTGGTGTTGGTAAGACCAAGTGAGTAGCCTTGGCAATGGGAAGTCTTGAGGACTTGGCAAGTTCACTAGGCTCGGGGTCCTTGAGTAGGTGAAGGATGGCATTGCGAAGTCATGCGCTTGGTGCATCCGAGGGACCGTCGGAAGGAGATCGAATGGAGTGTGGCCCAAGGGAAGCAGATTTTGAGGGCAAGAGATGCAAAGGATGGCATTGCGAAGTCATGCGCTTGGTGCATCCGAGGGACATTGGTCGAGGGAAGAGAGCTTCGATGGGTAACTCAATGAGAGATGAGGTGGACTTGGCCAAGTGGCTAAGACTGAGTGTCGGATGATCAAACGTGGTGTTTGAGGGTTTACTCGATGGTCGGATGCTCAAACAACTTGGTGTTTAAGGTTTTACCCGACATCAGTCAACTGATATAGGGGCCAATCGACTGCTCCAAGTCGAATGAGTTCGACTGGTGTTCGACAGATTTGGTTCAAGCCGAGCAGTCAACTGTCGAGGGATGACAGTCGACTGCCTACACCATCAGTCGACTACCGAGGGATGGCAATCGACTGATCAGGGTGAATTTGAGCATAGAACATTTTCCAGTCGAGTGATCGCGTCGACCACTCGACTGATGGGATCATCAGTCGACTGATGGGCATGATCAGTCGACTGATGATGGACCCGTTGGAACTAGTCCAGCGTGGATCGAGTCATTATGAGACAATGGCTACAGGACCCGATCAGCGATGGTCACGATTAGTTGGTGATGGACCTGAGAATCGACATGTAGGTTATAAATGGAGCTCGAGATGGAGGATTTCACCAAGAATTTTAGAGAAATTTTGGAGGGGAATTGCTGCTGCATTCCAGTCTTTCAAGAGCTAACCAAAGCAAGCAACAAGCAAATGTTCAAAGCCATTTGTTGTAAACTGTTCTTTATGTATTTCATTTTTGTTCTTTGTATTTGCTTGTACATTTTATATTACATGTTGTAATTTCTTGTACGAGGTTTCTCCACCTCCAACTTGCGGTCGAGAAGGAGTCTTGTTAGTGTCGTGCACATAACACAAGCTCGTTGATCTCACCCCATGGAGTAGGAACCCTAAGGTTCCGAACCACGTATATCATGTGTTGTCTCTTGTATTCTTGTTGTGTTTTCATTATTGTAAATTCCGCTACATTAACGAGTATTGTAGATGAGCACACGACGAACGGACGATTTCCATCATCGTACACGATTTGGGCTATTCACCTCTCTCTAGCCGACCACCGATCCTCCAACAAAGAAGACATTTGGCAAGTGGACGCAGAAGGGAACACGACCAGGGCATGTGCCTACACACGGTTGTGTTCAGAAGGAGAAAATGGCCGCCACGACCCGACACACGCCCAGGCCATGTGTTTTCACATGGTTGTGTGGCAGCCAAGCTATTTGACATGACTAGGATTTTTTCCAGATTTCTCAGTGATCCGACGTGATGTCTATATAAGTAAAGCTCTGCCCAAACCCTAGGGGGGGTCCGTCGGCCGGGACAACACTTCGAAGCCCTAAAATGCTTCGGGAACTTGCATCGGGGAAGGAGAGAGCCGCTCAAGGATCAAGATGTGCACCACAACACCAGAGGGAAGAGCTGCAATTACATTGTAATTCATATTTCTTGCACGTTTATCATTTTACTCATAAATTCTATTATGTATTATGACTCTCTTCTCGTATCCATGGAGTAGATTCTCCAATTCTAGGATTAGGGAGTAGTTTGTGTTGAATAGAACATTGATATTTCAAATATATTTCTGTTCTTGAAATCGTATTTGCAATTGAATGATTGTTTATCTCTATATATTTGTTTTTTGGTTTTCTATCTTTTGTGCATAGATGATACGAGGAGTGACTATCATCGTACCTAAGATTTAAGGGATATTAGGAGGAACCTATAGGTTGGCCTCATTGCCTACAACTGTGGATAAAAGGATGCGATAGAGTCGATAACATGTCTCATTTCTAGGTCGTCGCAAGGATCAATTCGGCATCCTCGTACCATAGTGTATGATGTCCTTTCCACAAAACCCTAGTTAGAAAATCCAGATACATTCGATTGATAGCATGTTCTGCGACACACAAACGAAATCAAAGTCCTAGAATCCCATTCAAATCCTCGTAGCAACTTTTCTCTTCTTCAATGTGACACCGTACTGAGTTCGGACCACCGACGTCCTCTCATTCGTGAACCCTCAAATTTCCAATCCAAACAACAACACATCCACTAGACAAACCGATACTCGAAATCTCAGTCCCTATGGGATCGATATTCTTTATTACTTAATGACATCCATGCACTTGCGAGAGTTGAGCATGAGCACGCACTTCGAGTCCTCGACGGTCTCCATTGCGAGATTTGAGGTCGCGTTTGTGTGCATCAAGTTTTTGGCACCGTTGCCAGGGAGTGATTGATTCGATATCAAATCAAGAAAGTGGATAGTTGGATCAGACTTAGGTTAGATTTATTTACTTTCTTATTTTTATTTTTATATTTATTTTTATTTTATTTTAATTTTTAGATTTTCCATATCTAGATTTAGTTTTTATTTTATTTTAGAAGTGATTCTCTATTTCTTATTTGCTCTTCGATTTAGTTAGCTAGATTAGTTTATTTCTTGTTTCTAAACCTTAGGTAAATACTCCTAATTTTATGGCTTGGTTCATCATATGCTAAGATGCTTAGGATCGGAAGGCCTAATTCTAATTGATTTAGAAATTGAACAAACCTATCACCACCGAAAAGCCAAACAGAAGAGGATGGAGGACCAAGCTGCATCCGAAGTAAATATAGGTAGCCGACCCTTGAGTGATTATGCAGCCCCTAGCGCTAGAGGATTTAGGCCAAGTATAGCTAGACCATCCATTTAGGTAAACAACTTTGAACTAAAGCCAACACTCATACATATGGGCCAGCAGAGTCAATTCGTTGGAGCTGCGACTGAAGAACCGAACCGGCACCTGGAGTCATTCTTGGAAATCTGCTCGACGATGAAGATAAATGGAGTCCCTGCAGACGCAATCCGCCTGAGCCTATTCCCGTTCTCATTGTGGGATAAGGCTAAGGCATGGCTTCACTCCTTGCCTTCGGGAAGCATTACTACATGGGAGCAATGTGAGTAGTAGTTCTTGAACAAATACTTCCCACCAAGCAAAACTGCTTACATGCACCATCTGATCACAAGCTTCCGTCAGAAGGAGGGGGAGTCCCTATTTGAAGCTTGGGATCACTACAAGAGGCTACTTTACCAATGCCCCCACCATGGACTGGAAAGGTTGTAAAATATCGAAAAAATAGAAAATATCCTTATTAATTAAGAAGGTATCTTGTGGAATTTTTAGGAATTTTTAGAAATTTTCCTGGACTCAAATGGAAATTTCTATGGCTATTACAGGGAAAGGTTTAATAGGCTTCGGGAAAGCTTTTTTGGGTCATCTGGGTATGAGGGGCTTAATAGGGTTTAATTAACTTAAGTTTAATTATAAAACTCTAAGGTCAATGGATTTTATGGATTGATCAGCGTCGGACCCGATTGTTTTTCACTAAACCCGACTCGGTATTTTCTTACCCGACCCACTTCTCAATTCTAACGCCAAGCGTTAATTTCCCATTCAGCTTTTCTTTCTCCTGACTATTTCTTTCATTCGTGTATTTTTCTTCTCCGCGACACAGTCGATCGCCTCTTCACCTTCGACGTGCGAGCCCTTCTCCTTCTCTTTGTCGTCGTCGTCGAATCATTCGCCATGAGCTCTCGCTCTTTTATCGCTGGCACCCCAGGCCAGCCGTGAGCTCTCGATCTTCGATCGTTGGCGCCCCAAGCCAACTGTGAACTATCCCTTGCCCCTCGATGTCGGTCGTCGCCGCCACGCCGCTACCACCATTAGTCCAGCGTTGGCAACGCGTGGGAGTCATCAATTTTTGTTGGGGGATCGATTGGCCGGCTAGAGGGGGGTGAATAGCCCTCGTTCGTTGGATGTCGTAATTCGTTCGTTCTTGTTGCGTGCTCGTCTACAATTCTTGTTACCGCAGCGGAATAACAATAACAATACTAACAAGATGTACAAATACAAATAAGCACACGCAAACACACACGATATACGTGGTTCGGAACCGAATGGTTCCTACTCCACGGGCGAGCTCCTCGAGCTCTAGTTATGCACACGACACTAACTAAACTCCTTCTCGACTACACGTCGGAGGTGGAGAAACCTCTCACAAGCAATTACAACAGTAATATAGAAATACAAGCAAATACACAAATACAATACACAAGAAAACTTTCACCGATTGCTTTGATCACTTTGCTTGTTGCTTGCTTTGATTGGCTCTTGAAGGACTGGAATGCAGCAGCAATTCCCCTCCAATAGCTCCACAAAAACCATGGCGAAATCCTCCAACTCATGCTCCTTTTATAACCTGCATCAAGCTATTTTCGCGCCCATCAGTCGACTGATCGTGACCATCAGTCAACTGGTTCTGTAGCCGTTGTCTCACAACGGCCAGATCCACGTTGGCTAAGTTCCAACGGATCACACATCAGTCGACTGATGGCACCCATCACCGGATCGTGATCATCCATCGATCGGCGCGGCTCGACTCCATTCTCGCGTCTGCGCGGTCATCGATCATTGCCATCCCTCGGCGATCGGTCGATCCACCCAATAGTGGACTGCCCTCCCTCGGCAGTCGATTGATCAGAAAGACTTGGTTGAGTGGAACACTGGTCGAACCCATACGACCTAGAGCAGTCGACTGGCACCTATGCCAGTCGACTGATGTCGGCTAAAACCTCAACATAACAATGTTTGAGTCTCCAACACTCAGTCTTAGCTACTTAGCCAAGTCCACCTTATCCCTCATGGAGTTCCCCACCGAAGCTCTCTTCCCTCGGCCTACGTCCCTTGGATGCGTCAAGCGCACGGCTTCGCAACGCCATCCTTCGCGTCTCATGCCCTAGAAGTATACTTCCCTTTGGGCTCACTCCATTCGCTCCCCGTCCGGCGGTCCCTCGGATGCACCAAGCGCACGACTTCGCAATGCCATCCTTCACCGACTCAAGGACCCCGAGCCTAGTGAACTTACCAAGTCCTCAAGACTTCCCACATGCACCAAGCGCACGGCTTCGCAATGCATTTTCCATGCCAAGCACCAAGCGCACGGCTTCGCAATGCTTTGGACTTCCACACCAAGCTCCATGCTTGGATTTTCCATGCCAACCCCATGTTGGACTTTCCCATGTCATGAGTTTTGTCTATCATCAAAATCCTATCAAGGTACTGATCGAGTCAAACTCGAGTCAACCTAGGCCGATTGCACCAACAATCTCCCCCTTTTTGATGATTGACAGAACTACCATCTCAAGTCTACCAATTCTCCCATATTTGCAATTCTCATATCCCAATGAGAATTCCAACGAACCCTAATTGGTAACTTGGTAACTTCTCCCCCTTTTTGACATTACATCAAAAAGGTCCTCCCCAAGGGTATGAATGTCTCATATCCCAATGAGATCTTACAATCTCTCCCTTGGAGGAACACATGCCTACAATCTTTCTAGTGATCCCATATCACTTAAAGAGAGGCAACCCAATTTTCCTCCCATGAGGAAATACACATCCATCTTCCCATGATGGATACCACCCCCAAGAGGCTTGCTCCCCCTTGACCATTGCACCAACAATGTCCTTGGAGAGTCCCTAAGCCAATAGGAACCAAACAAAATTAAGGCAAAGTTCAACAATGAACTCTCATCCACCTTAAAATTGATACAAACCCTCAACCCAACTCCTAATCCATATCCAATGGATTTCCACCCTCTCTAATGCTCTCCCAAGCATATCCTAGGGTTAGGAGTGGTTAGGGGACCAAAACATGGCAAAACATGGGCCTAACTATCAAGTTTGAATCGACTGTATCGGTCGACTGTACATCGGATACGATCATTGGACTTACCATTAGTCGACATTACCATTACGACGATCGATAATCTTTTAAATGGATTTTCGAAATCCATAAGTAAATATACGTAATTTTAAAAATCTTGAAAATGCATACGTATAATACTTATCCTAAACACTATGGGTGAAAAATATTAGAAAATTATTTTACCCATTAAATTAGGAGATTGATACAAAGTTCAAAATTTAAGAAAAGCTTCAATAAAGAGCCATCTTTGTATCATCCCATTCAATGGTGATAGCTATCAAAAGATAGGCTTCACCAAAGTTTTTCAAAATGTTTTCAAAACCTTTAATTTCTTTTCCTTAAACATCTCACTTATATCTAGATGTGTAAAACACATACAAGTCAAATATCTTAGTGAGATGTGGGTTTTTTGTTCTTTATGTTCTCATGCATATTTCTAAGGCAACATAATTTGATTCCCTTCAAATTGTGTCATAGTCCTTAATTTCATTTTATTTAATGCATGATATGATTATGGCATAAATATGATTTAGATAAAAACATATGCCAATATCATGATGTCATGGCATGTGAATGAGAACTAAGCATACATGACATCTAAAAATAATTCTAAACATGATCATGACATTTTATAGATAAAAATGAAAATGATGTCATGACATGGCAAGGCAAATAAAGCATGGCAAGAAAAATATACTACGGTATAAAATACCTAGGTGTTAAAATTTATTTGCCATTTCTAGGAATTAAATTCATTTTGCTTTAATGCCATTCATTTCCCTAGTGTTCCAAAAACCCAAAATAGCACACCACGACCTCTATGACATAATTGTGCCAATTTAAATCATTTTTAACTTCTCAAACCATATTGGCACACCCTAATGTGTCAACTCACAATGGCTAGGTTAACTACCCTCCACTTAGGGTTGACACACTAACCCATTTAGCGTGAATCAATTCACGCTCTTAGGAACCCAATATCTATTGGAGCTCCTTGGGTTAACAAGGTATTCCCTAGGATAACTTCCTAGATACCTTCCTAATGACCCTTTTTGGCTTTGAAACCATAGTCTTTTAGGTCTTACTTGGGTCAACTCTAGAGGTGACTCCTCCATTGACCTTCTTAGTGGCTTTCTTGGTTTTCCTTAAGTCCTTAGCCACTAAGCACATACCATGGCTAGACTTAGGGATGGCTTCCCTATTAGCCTTGGTTTTCCTAGACCTAGATGTGGTTCCATAATTAAATGGAACATTATGGTAGGACATAGGTTTGTGACCCAAACCCTTCTTGCCCTTAGACATTTCTTGTTTTCTAGGTCTTGACTTTTGTACATTAGACCCCTTAACCGAATTTGATATTATTGCTAGGGTCTTCTCCACTTTTTCTAGCCTTGACCTTAAGGCTTGGTTTTCTAACTCTAATTTTCCCAATTTTTAATTTCCTTTTATCTTTTGGGAAATGTTTTTCTTTTTAGGCATATGCCTAGATTTCTTGGGATTAACACCCAAGTTTTCTTCAATTCTTCTAATTGACTCCCTAGGTAAAATAGATCTAGTGTTTTGAGTCCTAGGTTTGTCCTTAGAGAAACTAACATGCTTAGCACCTAAGCAATAAACCTTATTGTTTCTCCTAGCATGCTTTTCATTGATAATAGCAAGAGAACTAAAATAATTTTTAGCATGCTTTTTGACTTTAGGAATTAAAGGTGCATTAACTAAATGTACCTTAGGGTTAGCTTTAGGAGCTCCCCCTACATGAGTTGCACCTTCTTGCCCTTTCTTCCTCCCCCTAGGGCATTGGCTTCGGTAGTGTCCCCGTTGGTTGCACTTGAAGCACACAATGTGCTCTTTGCTCTTAATTGAGGGAACACCGGCATCATTTGACTTTGGGTTGACTTTTGGTGTCGATGCCTTCTTCTTAGCCAATTTAGGGCATTTGCTCTTGTAATGCCCTTTCTCCCTACACTCAAAGCATATTATGTGATTTTTATTTAAAATAATAACACTTGAGTTACCTAGGGAGGTGGTGGAGGCCTCTTCTTGATCTTCACTTCTCCCGGATGTGGATGCTTCTTGTTCTTGCTTCAGGATGGAAGATTGCCTCTCCTTCCCCTCAATGCTAGAGGTGGAGGTCTCCACCAAGTCATCCACATCTTCGAAAGTGGATGGTCTTTCTTCCACGGCATCTTCCTGTACTTGTGTCGATTGAGAATTTTCTTGGAATTTCATTACTTTATCCCATAATTCTTTTGCATCCCTAAAATTTCCCAACCTAGACCAAATGTTGTTAGGAATCAAATCACTAAGCAATTCGATTACCTTGTGATTTGTCTCAAAGTCTTTGATTTGGTCTTGGGTCCACCTTGACTTCTCAATTTGCCTATTTCTTTCATCCCTAGGCAATTCGAAACCGTTTTCTAAGATTAGCATAAAATCAAAATCGGTTTCTAGGTATACCTCCATTTTTCTTCTCCACCATAGTAAATCTCCTTCGAATTTTGGTGGTTGGAGGTTGTAGCCGGCCATCTTGTAGTGCTCTCACGGCGGTTAGTCCTTGAAGAGCGACCTCGGCTCTGATACCACTTGTTGGGGGATCGATTGGCCGGCTAGAGGGGGGTGAATAGCCCTCGTTCGTTGGATGTCGTAATTCGTTCGTTCTTGTTGTGTGCTCGTCTACAATTCTTGTTACCGCAGCGGAATAACAATAACAATACTAACAAGATGTACAAATACAAATAAGCACACGCAAACACACACGATATACGTGGTTCGGAACCGAATGGTTCCTACTGCATGGGCGAGCTCCTCGAGCTCTAGTTATGCACACAGCACTAACTAAACTCCTTCTCGACTACAAGTCGGAGGTGGAGAAACCTCTCACAAGCAATTACAATAGTAATATAGAAATACAAGCAAATACACAAATACAATACACAAGAAAACTTTCACCGATTGCTTTGATCACTTTGCTTGTTGCTTGCTTTGATTGGATCTTGAAGGACTGGAATGCAGCAGAAATTCCTCTCCAATAGCTCCACAAAAACCATGGCGAAATCCTCCAACTCGTGCTCCTTTTATAACCTGCATCAAGCTATTTTCGCACCCATCAGTCGACTGATCGTGACCATCAGTCGACTAGTCCTGTAGCCGTTGTCTCACAACGGCCAGATCCACGTTGGCTAAGTTCCAACGGATTACACATCAGTCGACTGATGGCACCCATCAGTCGACTGATCATCCATCAGTCGAGTGCTGGCGAGCTCGACTCCATTCTGTGCCCGTGCATAGTGTCATCAGTTGACTGCCATCCCTCGGCAGTCGACTAATCCTCCCAACGATCATTGCCCTCCCTCGTGCGTCGGTGATCGGTCGAACAGTTCGATCGAACCGGTCGAACCCATCGACCTTAGAAGCGGTCGATTGGCACCTATGCGATCGTGATGTCGGCTAAAACCTCAACATAAAGATGTTTGAGTCTCAACACTCGATCTTAGCCACTTAGCTAAGTCCACCTTATCCTCATGGAGTTCCCACCGAAGCTCTCTTCCCTCGGCCTCGTCCCTTGGATGTGTCAAGCGCCGCGCCGCCAATGCCATCCTTCGCGTCTCATGCCCTAGAAGTATACTTCCCTTTGGGCTCACTCCATTCGCTCCCCGTCCGACGGTCCCTCGGATGCACCAAGCGCACGGCTTCGCAATGCCATCCTTCACCGACTCAAGGACCCCGAGCCTAGTGAACTTACCAAGTCCTCAAGACTTCCCACATGCACCAAGCGCACGGCTTCGCAATGCATTTTCCATGCCAAGCACCAAGCGCACGGCTTCGCAATGCTTTGGACTTCCACACCAAGCTCCATGCTTAGATTTTCCATGCCAACCCCATGTTGGACTTTCCCATGTCATGAGTTTTGTCTATCATCAAAATCCTATCAAGGTACTGATCGAGTCAAACTCGAGTCAACCTGGGCCGATTGCACCAACAATTTTGACCGACCGCTGACTCTTCTTCCCGATTTCCTTACTGCCAATTTCTTCGGTCTCGACTTCTAGGGTTGGATCTCCATGCAAGCATTGCCGACACCTCAGCCTCAGCCGACAAAGTCTACACCTAGTTCTGCTCGGGAGCTACGTGTTCTGTCCGAGTTATGTGAGTGGTTGCTACTCCGGACGAGATCTCTATTCCCTTTTGAAATTCATAACGACTGAATAGAAGTTTGATGAATTAGGCATTTGATTTTTGCGGGAAACAGAGGAAATGGTGAGGATTAAGGATGGAATATCATGGTGGCTCCCAAGTGCAGGTATAGTCCGGTTGTTCATTCGCTTCATTTGTTGTTGGATGATTTTGGTTGTCTTCCATTGATTTGGGTTGTGGGGGTAAGCTATAAACGATTGTGGAGATGGGTTAAGCAAATGATTCTAAATAGGGTGGATTAGGCCCTTGAGTTGTGTAATCGGTGGGTTGTGGAATGCACTGGGTGATGCTCTGTTCTTGACTGTGATTGGGCAAGGATCTTGTTAGAGCTATTGTATATTGTGATTTCTAGGTGAGGAAGGTGATCCAAATAGGGATTGCTTGCAAAACAATCTGATTGGTCCAAATTTGATACCTATACTCGGATGAAAGGAGTTGTACTGGGTAAGTGTGGATCGGATTCACGATATGAAATTCGAGGTCTATTTGTGATGTCCTGTTGGTGAGCTATTGTGGGGTTGTGATTGGTTGGTTGGATTACATACATGATGGTTTTAATTTAATTATAGGTGATTGACAGCGGTTGTCTGTACTTTGGTTATATGATTTGGGTGTGATATCTCCATTTGAGATCAAGAAGTTGTGCAAGTGTGAATAAGGTTGGTAAGTCCGATTTGGGATTGGAGTTGGATGTATCCTTGCTATGCGACCATATTCAATCCGATTTATAAGATGAGAATGTATTAGTTCCATTTGTTGATTTATACTTAGGTGTTTGGTATTTTGGAGATGACAGTATTCTATAGGATTCAATAAGGTTAAAGAATTAGTTTGGTTCTACTATTACATTGACAGTAGAACTTAGATATATATTTTGTTTGCAGGATGTTGATTTTAGGACCTTGATTGTGATAGATACATGGACGTGAAGATGGATAGCAAGAATTACATATCAGGTGGGTAATTTCCTACTCTAGTCAGATAGATGTAATTGCATTCAGATTTAGTCATAAATATGAGCATGTTAGGTGTTCATATTATCTTGACCCTGCTCTTATTTATCTTACGCTTGATACTTGTCGTTGGCTATATTTACTCAAAGGTTGATATCACATTTCCTTTATTATTATTATTAGGGTTATAGATGTGATGTAAATAGGCCTAAATATTTAGCAGGGTGTAGATATTGGAGTACGGATTGAAGGGTTTTGCTTATCGAGTCCGTGAGGGGAAACTTCGCTTCCCACTTCACCTCGGTAGCTTGACCATGGTGATCCCTTCGATGTCCCCGGATTAAAAAAATTTAATCCTAGACAAAAGGGATTGGCCAAACCACCAAGTCATCGTCGTGCTATTCATTTAGAGAGGTCACTTGAACAAACTAGTTGTTCAAGCGACCATCCTCTATTCTACGAGTAGCCGCGGAATAGACGATGTCCGGATCGCCGGTTTTTGTGTTTATGCTCGGGATCCAAGTATTATTTAGCCATTTACAGATTTATAACATGCTTATAATTGAAAAACAAAAACAAGCAACAAACAAAAGAAGAAAGTAGAATAGGTATACCTCTCGATCTTCTAATGTATGACCTTCCTTCTTTTGGATGTCGTGTGGGCGACGATCCACCAAAAGTTGAAGCTCCTAGATCACAAATCTTCCTTCCTTGCTCTTCCAAAGCAAGAGGACGAATAGAAACAAGGTTTTTCTCCTCACTAGAAACAACCAACAAGGAACTAAAACTATCCTTGCCGCCGGCCAACTAGGTGAAGGAGAAGATGGTGGAAAACAACCAAGACACCAAGGGAAACCCTATATCTTGTTTCCACCACCTAAGGAGAAGGAGAAGGGGGCTTTTGGGTGCCATCCAAGGCTGGAAAATAGGTTGGAGAGGTGCTGGATGTTGGCCAAAAGAGGAAGAAGAAGAGAAGAATACCTTCCTTATTTGGTGCCACCCTTGCCTCCAAACCCTAATCCTAATCCTATCTCAACTAGGATTCCTCTTCCTTGCCGTCCAAAAACCCTAGCTCTCCTCAATTATCCCATGCCAACTCCCTTGACATCCTTTTATAGAGTTAGGGATAAGTCACGAATTAATCTCATCCATTGGTTCTAGGGATTTAATCTCAACCGTCGGATCTAGAGATTTAATCTCAACCGTCGGATCTTAGAGATTTAATCTCTACCTATGGATCTTAGATTTTTGTTTCTATCCATTGGATCTAAGCTTCATGAGGTGTTAATAGGCTACATTAGGGACCATGAGGAGGAGTTGGGTCTTGGCCACCCATGGATCAAGCCCACATAAAGTTCGATCCACTAATGATGATCCAATCCACTAAAGGTTCATCATTGATCTACCTCACCAACCCCCATATGATAATATGGGCTCCATATATTATTTGTACATTTTCTCCCCGTGTTTAAGATCTCGAATATCCGTCGATTAATTAATTTACTGACCATTAATTAATCAACATCAAACTCCTTGAGTAGTACCACTCAACCTTTTCATCATACCGGACCAAGTCCACCTGCAGGGTTTACACGATGAACCTTATGAGCTCCTCAAGGGGACATCATCATCCTAATATATAGGATACAGTTTCCTCCTATAATCAACGACACACTATATAAATAATATCATCTCCCAACTTACTAAGCCTATCGATTTAATCTATAAATCTCGCCCATTGGTAAATCAAAGAGATGAGTACTAAGAATATGTGTCCGTTATTATATCGGGATTAAGAGCTTGTACTAAATAATATCTGAGGTCCGATTCGATTATGTAGTCAGCAATAAATCGAATCACCTCTAAGTCGGTCTTGCTCAATACACACAAAGTGCACTAGTATGATTTTATGGTCAAGACAGACCCACACCAAATCACACTACAACCATTCTGATGGTTTGTCCAAAGCCATCTTAGTTGTGAGCCTTTACTTATACTTTACAAGGAGCCGATAACATGATCTCCCGTGTGACACCACACACTATGTTATCTACAATGTAACGTATTAGACAATATGCATAAAAATATTCAAATAATGATCATGTGATTGTTATTTCAAAAATAAAGATGTTCATAGAAAAGATAGATTTTTCAGTATACATCCCTACACGGATGATAACATGATTTGTAAATTGGGTAAAGGTTCATCCGTGGGTAGGTAATGCTCTAAAGGTAGGATTTATTCCAATACCCGTATGTTACATACTTATTACCAACCATGTGTTGTGTAATGGTTAAGTGAAGGATGATTAGTGTGTCGCTACGGACCGGTGGTCCCAGCTTGATATGATTAGTCGAGTACAACTCTCTACAGGATAGAGAGTGCATCGATCAGTTGAGTACGACTCTTTATTGGATAGAGAGTTATGATCAATTGAGTACGGCTCTCTACAGAATAGAGAGTCCGTCGATCAGTTGAGTACGACTCTCTATAGGATAGAGAGTGTATTGATCAAATGGGTATGACTCTCTATTGAACAGAGAGTCTGTGGTAGATGTCTGTACGTGTGACAGTACATTCATGTCATTTGCATGCATTTTGATGACATAGTCTCCCTTGGGGTTGAGAGAGTCGTCAGTCATCTTTATGCCCAGGTTACTCCCCGAGGAGTAACTGGTGTGAGGGTAGAGCATTTATTGTGCCGCACTCTACCACTATAGACAGTGGTAGTTGGAGTTGCGTGCAGTTGTCCTAGGTGCGTGGCACTCGACCACTCATTGGTAGTGTCAGTCGGAGTGGCCAGCAACAGGGACCCCCGTTTTGTAGCGAGCTCTTTATGCTCATATGCTACTTGATCATACTGCCCACTCGGCCACTCTAGAGCGGTGGTTGGTGTTGAGTTGAGATAGTTGTCATGTCGTGCCACCTAGGCTACACTGGGGTCGTGGTAGCGAGTAGGGATGCACAGGTATGATCATGCATGCTGCATTGCCGTATCTTATGGCGCTTTGCATATTACCATATATATACATATATGCATGTACATATATATATATGGATGGTTGTGATTAATATATATATAGATGCAGTCTATATATATATGCTTATTGTGATGTTACATTTGATTGTACTATGCTTGCTGCATTTGGTTGTACATTATATTCATGCATGCTTCTTGCGTTTGTTATACGGTTGTGTCGGATACTTGTATATTTGTTGAATAGACCATTAGATACCTTGACCTGTATCATGAGTAGATTGTAAGTAGTATTACTCTTCCTGTTATATATGTTGGATATATTCTCAGGTTGGATCAGAGTAGCGTAGCAAACTTTCAGGTATGTCTGCGTTATACGTTGTTTATTTGGTTAGATAGTATAAGCATGTATTTATATACTGTGATGTTATACCTATTGTACCTCTAGATTATGCTGTTGAATTACATGTGATATTTCATATATATACATGTTTTTCTATTACCTGCTGAGTTTTCCTCACCACAATAGACCCTGGGTTTTTCTGTCGCCCAGGTAATAGGTAGAAGTCTTCGTGACGACTTGGAGCACCGCTGGCTGGCTGACATCTCATCTCACCTCCGAGACTCCCGTGATTGTTTTGGGCTTCCCGTATTGTTGTGTTATGTAATTGAAGTTTTTCGTGGTGTAAGGTGATGTGAACTTGTCATGTGATGTACACACGTGGATTTGGGCTTTTGTTGGTGTTCCGTTATGTGTGATGTGGTCAGTCATACCGGTATGCATTGTGAGTATTTGTTGTGGTTAATTTCTACTGTGGTTTGTTTTCATATATATATATATATGTTGTTGTTGTTGTGGCCTATGGGCCTTGTATTAACCTGAAATGTTGCCATGTATAGGGGAGATGTCGTCCGTTTGCTTTTCGGCACGGCATACTCTCGGGGCGTGACAAAGGTGGCTGGTGATCCACATCTTCTATAATGGGATCGTGTACGCCACAAAGATGTGTTGGACTATCCGAGCCACAAAAATCGATTTTTGCGTTGCGAAAACCCCGGAATTCGGCCACGGATTCGTGCGAAGATAAACAAAACTACATGTACGTGATTAAAAACCTTAGATCTACTCTAGATCTACATGTTAAGAGTTTTACCCATGATACGATGCCCTTCTCTTATCCCGCTCGTCCAAACGGCTTGCCATAACTCGAGAGTGTCAAGTGTACACTCTTATATTGATATCCACACAAGAAATAGGTGGAGAAAAGCAACCTAGAGTGTGCTAGCACCCCTTAGAGGCTCATGGCAAGATGAGGAAAAGAGAGCTTGAGGGAAGAGAGGAAGAAGATTAAGTTACACAACTTAACTTCACACTTTCATAACCCACTATAAGGGGGTTACATGAATGCATGTAACTCCAAGAGCCAATGGTCTCCCTCATGAGGTGTCACCCCATGATGAGTCCATGATGATGTGGAACATCATTATTGCCCGGACCCCATGCCAAGTCACCATGACATGGCAATAGGTCAAGTTAAAATTGATCATTCATCTTCCTTCTCAAGTCAAGTCAAACTTGACCTCTTATCTACCATGGTTGATCAAATCCAACCATTTGATTCAAGTCAATTTGATTTAATGAATCTCTATTCATTATTTTAAATTGACTGAATTAATCAAATATAAATTAGACTCATTCAACACTTGAATCAAATTGAGTCTAACTCAATTAGTCTAATTTTGATTACCCTTAATCCAATTTTGTTCATCGCATGAACCTAATCCTCATGGTTCATCATATGAAGCTAATCTCCATCTAATTTCCCTTTGTGTGTGCCCTTATAGGTTCTTGTAACGTTGGAAATGCTCCTAAACCGATTTAGAAACATAAGCAATGAGGGGTATCTAGCAACACAACATTACTACCCAAGTTAAAAGAATGTTGAGATCCAACATCACCTTTGTGACTACTAATTGTGACTCTCACAATATGTGACAATGTCCCTCTATCCTTGACATATAGATTGACCAATTGAGGAATAGACCGTGTCATCCTCGGTACAATCTATATCTTGATGTCCAAGTAGACTCACTCTGATCAAAAGAGCTCAATATCTCATATTGACTCATTTGGGCATGGCCATGCACTTCGTGGTCTCACTCTATCAAGAATAACGATGTCACTCCTGTCATATAGGAAGGATAGATCCCATCTACATCACTCACATCCCTCCGCATAATTTGTTACATACCCAATAATCACTTTTATAGTCCACCCATTTATGGGTGACGTTTGACGAAGCAAAAGTATGCAACTCCTTATATAGGGAACCATGGTGACTTCAGGTCCAAGGACTAATATGTAGGAGATCGATCGGTCGGCTAGAGTGGGGTGAATAGCCCTCTTACGTTGGATAATGGTATTTGCTCGTCTAAAAAAAGATTAGCGCAACGGAAACAACAAGACAAGAAAATCAAGCAAATAAAAACAAAGCAAAGGAAACAAACAATTTTAACACGCGTGGTTCACGGCTACGCTGCTAATCCACGATTCCGATTCGTCCAAGGTGAATCACTCCTTTGCCAAATCCACTAAGTCTCTCCTTTGCACCAAGCTAGGTGGAGGTAACCTCTTTACAATCCCTCTTCTTACAATTGAATGAGAATTAGCACAAGAAGAAGAGTGGAAAAACCCTTAGAGCACTTTGGGAGATGTTATGAGTTGAAGCATTAAGTTCCCAAAGCCCCCCACCATTCCTCTTTATAGAGGAAAAAGATTTCTTCCCGTTGACATAAAAGTAGTCGACTGATGTCCCTATTAGTCGACTGGTCCTGTAGCCGTTGCCCAATAACGGCTTCTTTCCACATTGGATTTCATCCAACGGTACTGGCATCAGTCGACTGATATTGCTATCAGTCGACTGATGCTCGACCAGTAGAGTGCTCCGCGAGCTCGACTCCATTCTGTGCTAGAAACACTTGTGACCAGTCGACTGATGCCTTCATTAGTCGACTAGTGGTCTCAATGATCATTGCCATTCCATGGTATCATGAACACTGAACGGACTCGAACACTAGTCGAGTCACCGTCGACTTAGAGTAGTCGACTACCATTAACATGGTAGTCTACTGATGTCGGGAAATCTCATCCGACACTTAGCCAAATGACCAAGTTTCACCTAAGAGCTACTACCCCTTCCCGGGTTACATTCGCTCACACTCATCCCCCGGAGTCCCTCGCCTTTGAAGTTATCTTCATCCGGCCATGTCCCTCGGATCCGCCAAGCGCACAGCTCTGCAGCAACATCCTTCGCGTCTCGCCCTGAAGTCTACTTCCTCCGGCTTCACTCCAAGCTCCTCGTCCGGCGGTGCCTCAGATGCTCCAAGCGCACGACTTCCGCAAAGCCAACCTTCACCGACTCAAGGACCGAGTCATGAGAGGTGAAACTCACCAAGGCTCCTTGTGTGAATTACTAAACCTTGCACGACTCCAACGCACATATCAAATCATAATAACAAACTAACTTAAACCCTTTGCCACACACATCAAAACCTTATCATGGCAAGAGATTGCCCTAACAATCTCCCTTTTTTTTATGTGTGGCAATCCGTTTAAGTTAGGTAAAACATTTGATAAAACTATTAAGGAAAGAAAGCATGTAAATAACATGATTAGCAACTCTCCCCCTTAATACATGAAACTCCCCCTAAATATATTCTCCCTTACTTAAACATAACATTTCTCCCCCTTTGACACTATCAAAAATAATTAACAAGGTTTATATAGCATGACATCAAGTCTAGAGAAAAAAACCAAAACATGCCTTAAAATTGGACAAAAGAAATTCTTGGGCATGTTATCGGGCTTACCAATGATCATTGGTTTCACTACGATCCGGCACATGCATTTCGGGATTTTTAGGTTTTGTGGTGGTTTTAAATGCACTAGAAAATATATAAAATTCAAAAAATCATGAAATTTAGGGAACACATTTCTTGTAAGTATATTTATCAATGAAAAATAGTTTTCCATGAAAAATCATTGTATTTTTAAGTATTTGCCAAAAATCCAAAAGCTTTAAAACCACTAGGTTTTTTATCATGTAAGTATCCATTTTAACACCTAGTCTTGCTTTGGATTGTTTCAAAACATGAATACACAGATTTTAAAGTAAGAAATTATTTTGAAAACATATGAAATATACAACCATGATCTTTGGGCAATATGTCTATGAATTAAACATAAGTCTTCCCCATGATTGGTCTATTATTGCTATTTTGACACCTTAAATGACCATCTAGATGCCATAGACATTAGTGGACATTTGTATCATCCTATCATCTCACTCATGCTAAGTTTTCATTCAAGGTAACCTATGGTGAGTGTGAGATGCATCCTAAAGTTATTTGTATATACTTAACCATTATTTTCATGCAATTCTATCAAGGTTAAGTATCATCCTATCATTCCACAAGATCATAAAGACATATATGTATGAATTCCATATTATGATCATGAAACAAATGTATTCATCAAATTGTGATCATGCATTAGGTATTACATGATGATAATAAGATAAACATTACCCAAAGCATAATTTATCTACTTATAGGTGCATTATCATCACCTAACACTATTTCAAAAATGTTGTCCCGCCATCCTAAGTCAACCAACATATGATTTAGGTCAATTGCATATGGTTGACTATCCTAGGGTTTTCCTTACCCTTTAGGATGGATTTTGGAACCCAAAATAAGTTCTTTCCTATGGGGTTCACTAAATACTCCTTAGGGATCCATTTTCTAGCAATTACTTTTTTTTTGTCTTGACCCCAAGCTATTAGACATTTATAGGCCTTTTCATTTTTATTTTCTTTATAACCTAGGCCTTTCTTGTTGAAACTAGCTCTTTGGCTCCCAATTATCATGTTAAGGGTATTGGAGCCTATTGTAAAATTTTCTAGGGCTTTGGTCAAGTAGTCTACCTTTTCCCTTAGAGCCCCTATTTTCTTCTATGCATGCATCATTAACATCCAAAAGCATATAGTTATCATGTGAGCATGCATCATTATCATTAGAAGAAATATTTACATTTAAGAATGCCTTTTCTAGTTTATTTTCTATGTCCTTAATTTGATCTAGCATGCTCTTATTTTTCTTTTTAGCTCTAAATAAATCCTTAGTGAGGCTAGAAATCATGAACATTATTTGCTTAGGGGGTAGATTCGTTACCTCACTTACCAAATCATCTTCCGATGATGAGGATGTAGAGGAGGCTCCCCCTTCACTTGAGCTCTCTCCACTTGAGCTTGCTTCTTCATTTTCTGAGGAGCAATCTAGATCGTCAAAGGCCATTAGTGCAAGGTTGGAGTAGACATGTTCTTCCTCTTCGGATGATGATGAGGAAGAAGGATCATCCCATGTCTTTGCTTTGAATGCCTTGACCTTCCCTTTTTCTTTGCCCTTCTTTTCTTCTTCCTTTTTCTTCTTGCTCCCCTTCTTCTTCTTTTCTTCCTTCTTTCTCTTCTCCTCCTTGCTTTTGTTCAAGAGGGGACAATAGTCCCTTATTTGTCCCTCTCCTTGGCAATTATAGCAAATTATCTTCCCCCTTTGTCTTCTTCTCCTATCATTAGATTTATTAAATTGACTTTTAATACATGCCTTACCCTCCTTACCATATAGGCTTCTTCTGTGCTATCCATGGAGGAGGATGAGGATGCTTCATCGGAGGAGGAGGGGATCTCCATCTTCTTCTTCCCCTTGTTGGCCAAAAGTGCTACTCCTCTTGAAGGTTGAAATTTTGGCTCTTCTATTATTCCATCAAGCCTTGTTTCATGGAGCTCCATTGTTGAGAAGAACTCCTCCAAGGTACTCACTTCTAGGTTCTTGGACATGTAGAAGGAGTCCACCATTGAGCTCCATTTTGATGGTGGGAAAGGCATCAATTGCTTTCATGAGCATGTCCTGGTTCGAAAGTCTTTCTCCTACACTTGTTAGTCCAATCAAAATTTCTTTAAACCTAGAATGCAATGAGGTTACCTTTTCTCCCTTTTCTAATTTTATGTTGCATAGTTGGGAGCGGAGGAGGTCTCTCCTTGCAAGTTTTGCCTCCGATGTGCCTTCATGAAGCTCTACCAGCTTCTCCCACATCTCCTTGGCACTAGAACATTCCCCAATCCTATTCACCTCTTGTTGGGGGAGTACATTGTGTTGGTGCAGTAGGCACTTAAGTCGAACCTGAGTTTTGATTATAGCAAACGATACAAAGTTAAGCTCATGTTGTTATCTCACGAGCTGAATCGAGTGTGCAGAAAATTGCTATAGCTGGAGTTGAAGGCTAGCGACACCCGGAGGAAGCCGCGGTGGTCGGGCGACACTCAAGTGACTTCGGAGTGAGCCGAAGGAATTGAGTGGAAGGCCGGAAGCAAAAGCAACACGTAAGTATCGAGGTAAGCTCGTGTGTGAGAGTGTAAGTAAGGTCGTATCCTCGTTACGGGGAAAGACTTAAGCGTAGATCCAACCCAAGACATCTCATAGGTGGTCTAGGTCGAGATCGGACGGTCGACGACCATCGAAATAATGTTTTCTTTAAGCTAACATTGCCTTGCTCGGCACCAAAGATCACGATCGCCAACTGAAGGACTCAAGCCGCCCATCACCGAGTGACTACGCTAGCACTCGATCGATCTCGCCATGATCGTGATGGCCATCGCTTAGCTGTCAAAGGATTAGCCTCGAGGAGTCAAGGTTTATCACCAAATTTCAAGGGGAGTGGTGCTCAAATATGATTGGCTAGGGTTCCTCTCGAAAAGGGGCTCAAAGGCAATAAAAGGAGGTCCTAACCTAGGGTTTTTACAACAATTCTAAGTGCTAAAAAGCCTCAGATTCTGCAACAACTCTCATGACTCTACAACAACGAAGTGCTGCCAACAACCCTAGCTTAAAGTTTCTTTTATTTAGTTGTTGGTATAATCTTAATTTGTTATTTCTTTCAAAATTTCAATTCTTTTCAATCGAGGTTTTTCGTTGCATTTTACTTTAATAGAAGAGAGGGTTTGTCTCTCTATCTTTTTGCTTCGAAGCCTTTTGTAATCGTAAAACTCCTACCTCCAACGAGGAGGAGTGTTTTAGTGAATTGCCCTCCGTACACGGTCTAGGACCATTAGGGCCTTGGAGTAGTAGCCGAAGGCTACGAACCAAGTAAAAAATAAACTTGTCTCTTTTTGTTTCATTTACATTTCCGCTGCGTATATTTGTCTTGAAACGAATTCGAAAGAAAAAGGTTTTTCGCTATTCACCCCCCTCTAGCGAACCGCATCGATCCAACAATTGGTATCAGAGCTGGGGGTTGCTAAGATTTGGTGAAACCACCAATCTTGCCATTTTTACAGATTTATTGTTCTTTTAATTCTGTTTATTTCTATTTATTTCACTTTGTTAAGTTTTCTCCCGCACTACTAATCCAAGACGCGAGTCTTGGTACTTTTCTTTGTGTTTTTGTCGTTGGTAGTTTCTTCGTTTTCGTCTCCTTGTGTCTTTTGTTCTAGTGGCCCATCTCGAGGGTTTTAGCACCGTCCGACCTCCGTTTTACAACGGAGATGACTTCCGTTATTGGAAGGGTCGGATGGAATGCTTTCTCAAAACCCAAATCGAGATGTGGATCATAATCCAAACGGGTTTCACACTTCCGACTAATGAAGTGGGTGACTCCTTGGATTATGATCAATGGACCATTGCGACAAAACGACAAGTCGAAGCCGACGCCAAGGCAACACAAATCCTCCAATGCGGCCTATCCAAGGAGGAGCTAAATCGCGTCGGCCCCTTCATAAGCGCAAAGGATCTTTGGACAAAACTAATCGAGTTACACAAAGGATCGGATCAAGCTAATGTTTGCAAATGCGATTTGTTGTTCAATAAATTGTACACACTAAAAATGCAGGAACACGAGTCCGCGACGCAACTCCACGCCCGTGTCCAAGACATAGTCAACAACCTACACGCAATCGGACAAAAGGTCGAAAACCGCAACCTTATAAGGTATGTTCTAAACTCGTTTCCGAGGACTACCTTGTGGGCATCCATGGTTGATGCCTACAAGGTCTCAAAGGATCTTTCTAAAATTAGGTTAGATGAACTCTTTTCCAATTTCAAATTACATGAGCAGTCCAACTCGGAACCCGAGAGGGGTATAGCCTTGTTTGCAGGTTCAAAGAAGAAGAAAATCGCAAGCAAGCCACCACCAACCGAGGAGGAAGACGAGTCCGAAGAAGAAGTTGACCCGGAATTGACTGCCGAACTAATGAACCTAGCTCGAAGGATAGCCAAGGGACGAAAGCGAACCACAACTCGACCCAACCAAGGTAAGCCTAAAAGTTCTAATATTAGGTGTTATGAGTGTAATAGGTTTGGACATATCAAGTCCGAGTGCCCCAAGCTCAACCACAAAGCACCTAAGCACAAGAAGGCCCTCAACGCGACATGGGAAGAAGCGTCATCCGAAGAAGACGAAGACCACGTCTTCATGGTGAAATCAATTGAGTCAGACACGGAGATCGAACTTGAACTTGAGTCAGAACCTGAGGATGACTCGGACTACGAAGCTACCTTCAAGTCAAGCCACGGATACGCATCCGGTTCAAAAGATACCCTTAAAGTGAGTCGAACTTTATTTAATACTTTACATAATATGGTTAGGTTTTTGTCTAGGAAATTAGTTAAATCCGAGTTCAAGGTCGAGACCCTGGTTGAGGAGGTCAAACTCCTCAAACACAAGGTCTCCCTAACCTCTTCGACTAGTCGAGTTCAAGAGAAGGACTCAACTCAGGTTGAAAAACTTGAAGTTGAGAACTCACTCTTGAAAAGTCAAGTCGAAGATATTAGGAACACGTTGGAAAGGTTCACTTCGGGATCCAAAGGACTTGACCTCCTACTTGGATCTCAAAGGGCCGTGTACAACAAGGCTGGACTAGGGTTTAACTCAAACACGACTAATAGGTCGTATATGTCGATTGTAAGTCGACATAGGAAACATGTCCAAGCATGGGTCCCTAAGAACCTTTTGATTTCAACTCTAGGATCCAACCCGTACTGGATTCCCAAGGACCAAATCCACTATGTGGATAGACCAAACCGATTCAACCGTCTAGGGGGAGCCAGTACAAAACATGTTTGTGCTTTAACTTAGAAATTGCATGCTTTAACTTAGAAAGTTTGTGCTTTAACTTAGAAATTGCATGTTTTAACTTAGAAAGTTTGTGCTTTAACTTAGAAATTGCATGCTTTAACTTAGAAAGTTTGTGCTTTAAAACTTGTGAACTCACTTAGAACATGAACATAACCAACTAAAATTCTTCAAAAAGATTGAGCCTCGGGGAGCCTCTTTTCAAAAACATAACCAACTAAAATTCTTCGAAAAGATTGAGCCTCGGGGAGCCTCTTTTCAAAAATAACTTGTTAGACTAGGAAATAATCTTAGGTGAGTCAAGTCATCATTTTCTTGAACATGGCTTTGTCTAAGGAAGTGGTCGATGATCCGATAAAAGAAGGCCCCTGTGCCTCGCCACGACCTGGAAGCCATGATCTTGAAAAGGTAAACTTGACAAGCCTAGGGTCAAATCCAAATCTAACATAAAATTATTTGAACCTAAATCCACTTAATCAACTTAATTGGAAGTCATCTCACAAAAAACACATAAGTATAACATGCTTGATCATATAGACACAGGTGAGATGACCTAGGTTTAACAACTTACAACCAATTTTTTTTTTAAATATATATATATATATATATATATATATATATATATATATATATATATAACATCCAATCCAACCACCTTGTGTGTAGGATCAATGAATGTTGGACAGCGGTTGCTCCCGACACATGACCGGGGATCAACTCAAATTCACAAAGCTTCGATTCAAACGACAAGGATCGGTAGCCTTTGGGAATAACGACAAGCTCAAAATCATCGAATCAGGTGATATCGAGCTTAACTCGAATTTTGTTATTAAAAATGTATTACTTGTAGAGAATTTTGAATATAACTTACTTAGTGTAAGCCAATTGTGTGATAATAACTATAAGGTTATATTTCTAGAAAATGAATGCGTAATTAAAACAAATAAAACAAAACCTCTAAAACAATTCTTAAAGGAACTAGAAATAACAACATTTATACGATCAATTTAACCAACTCCTCAACTAAGTGTCTTATGACACGGCAAGAGGAATCATGGTTGTGGCACCGACGACTCGGTCACTCACACCCAAGACTCGTCCACAAGATGAGTCAGAGTGGCTTAGTCAGAGGCTTACCCAACCTCAACAACTTTGTTAATAAAATCTGTAATGCTTGTCAACAAGGAAAACAACCTAGGACACAACACAAGTTAACTAACCAAGAACGAACCTCAAGTGTACTTGAGCTCCTGCATATGGATCTGTTCGATTCACATGGAGCCAAGTCTCTCAATAGAAGTCAATATTGCTTAGTCATAATTGACGACTACTCCAGGTTTACCTGGGTTAGGTTCATCAAACATAAAAATGATACCCTAGATCAATTAATCAATCTATTCAAATTAATCGAGAATCAAAAAGACCTTAAGGTTAAAAGACTTAGAAGTGATCATGGTGGTGAATTCGAAAATCAAAGGTTCACCGACTTCTGTAACCTAAACGGATACCACCATGAATTCTCTTGCCCTAGGACCCCTCAACAAAATGGCCTAGTGGAGCGGAAAAACTGAACTCTACAAGAAGCCGCTAGGACCATGTTGAACGAATACGACCTACCCGATAGGTTTTGGGCAGAAGCCGTGAGTACGACATGCTATGTCCAAAATAGGATGCTTATGGTAAAAAGGCACCTTAAGACCTCATACGAGATTTATCACGATAAAGTACCCAACATCAAGTACTTTAGGGTATTTGAGTGTAAGGTACATATCCTAAACACTAAGGATTACCTAGGGAAATTTACATCCAAAACCACAACCGGAATCTTTCTAGGATACTCGACTACAAGTCGAGCTTATAGAGTATATAACCACGACACCCTTAGAGTCGAGGAGACTATCAATGTAGTATTTGATGAAGGACATGAACCTACAAAACCCCCAGCAACCCCAATTAGCGAGCCGATTCATACTAGACCTAACTCTGATCCGGAGATCAAGTCTAGTGTTAATCCTAACCTAAGTCAACCAAGTCACTCTATTGATCAAGTGATAGATGACTCCAACCAAACTAGTGTTCAACCAAGTCACCCCATTGATCAAGCATTAGGTGAAACAAACCCAACCCAATCTAGGATTCAAACTAACCACCCTATCGATCAAGTGATAGGAGATCCTAATCTAGGAGTTCGAACTAGAGCATCCTATAGGAACCTTAGTCAAATTTCCTTAATTTCAAAGATAGAACCCAAATCAATTGAACAAGCTCTTCTTGATCCCGATTGGATTATTGCAATGCAAGAAGAGCTAGCCCAATTTACTAGGAATGAAGTGTGGGAATTAGTACCACCACCTAAAGACAAAACGATAATTGGAACAAGGTGGGTGTTTCGGAATAAGCTTGATGATAAAGGTGAAGTAGTTAGAAACAAGGCTAGGTTAGTCGCCAAAGGGTTTAGCCAAGTCGAAGGCTTAGATTACGACGAAACATATGCCCCAGTAGCTAGACTCGAATCCATTCGAATGTTGCTAGCTTATGTCGCACATCGAGGATTTAAGCTGTTTCAAATGGATGTTAAGTCGGCATTCCTAAATGGATACATTAAAGAAGAAGTTTATGTTAGCCAACCCCCCGGATTCGAAAATCTAGATAAACCCGACCATGTTCTAAAACTTAAGAAAGCTCTCTATGGACTTAAACAAGCTCCTCGAGCTTGGTATGAGAGACTTTCAATCCATCTTAAGTCAAAAGGGTTTAACCAAGGCTTAGTTGACCCAACTCTCTTCGTAAAAACCTTAGGTAAAGAAATATTCATAGCTCAAATTTACGTAGACGATATAATTTTTGGAACCTCTAACTCAGCCTTACTAAACGAGTTCGTTTCACTCATGGAAAGTGAGTTCGAAATGAACTTGGTAGGCGATTTAAGTTTCTTTTTAGGTCTACAAATTAAACAAACTAAGGATGGTATATACCTAAATCAACAGAAATACACTAAGGAGTTAATTAAAAGATTTGGAATGCAAGACGCTAAGATAATAAACACCCCAATGGCGATTAATGTTAACATAGGAGAAGACCCAGAAAGTAAGTCCATTGACTTAAAGTACTATAGAGCGGATAGAAGTCTCCTATACTTAAGCTGTGAGTCGACCCGACATCCTATTCAAGATGAGTAGTATGTGCGCCAGGTTTCAAACCTGTGCTAAG
Source organism: Wurfbainia villosa (assembly GCA_025175895.1). Classification (NCBI taxonomy): domain Eukaryota; kingdom Viridiplantae; phylum Streptophyta; class Magnoliopsida; order Zingiberales; family Zingiberaceae; genus Wurfbainia; species Wurfbainia villosa. The sequence goes on from CM045991.1 coordinate 104,434,509, forward strand.
GAGTCTCACCTAACCCTAGTTAAGCGTATCCTTAGATATCTTAAGGGTACACTTAACGTTGGTATTTGGTACTCTAGATCTACGGAGTTCGAACTAATCGGCTACTCCGATTCAGATTATGCTGGTAGTAAACTCGACAGAAAGAGCACGAGTGGTTGTGTTCAACTACTCGGCTCGAGTCTAATGAGTTGGTACAGTAGGAAGAAACATTGTGTTGCCTTATCTACCACCGAAGCCGAATACATCGCGATGGGTGAGTGTGTCACTCAGCTTCTTTGGATGAAGCACACTCTCCGCGACTTTAAGTTAGACTTTACGAATACTAAACTTCACGTAGACAACATTAGTTCAATTAATCTTACTAAGAATCCGATATGTCACTCTAGGACCAAACATATAGAGGTCAAACACCATTTCATTCGAGAACATGTGGCGAACGGAGCAATACAACTCGAATACGTCGAATCGAAGTCTAACTTAGCAGACCTATTTACTAAACCCCTACCTGAAGTCGAATTTAGTCTATTAAGACGAAAATTGGGCATGTGCATAGTAGAATAGGAACTTGCAAATTATATTTTCTTACTACTATTTCTTAAATTTTCATGGAACTAGCATAGGACATACCTTAGATATCATGCACCTATAGATTTAAGGAGCCAATACATCTCACAACACATAGGACTAATGTGTTTGTGTACTTAGCCACGTAGATGGGCGTGAGATGTTAGGACCTTACTCCTGGTTCCAGATGTAGATCTAGTGCATCGCCATGAACCATGGAGTATAATCATACATACTAACCGACTCTGACCAGGACTGGTTGATCTTTCATATTAATCAAGCCAAATATGAGTCGAACATTTTATAGATGAGCTTATTTTCAGTATATTTAAAAATATATATATATATATATATATATATATATAAAATGGGGAACATACTTGGACTTTAAATTTAACATTTATTTTTTTTTCCACACACCCCTTACTCTTTTCGATATACGGCAAAAGGGGGAGAAAAAGGCCAAAGTTAATTAAAAGGTCAAAGTTAAGGGGTCAAATTTTTTTCGATATACGGCACTTGAACTTATTTAGTTTAAATACTATGGCCAATATTAAGTAACTTCGGTTACTTAATTCTTTTTTAGTTGCAAACATCAAGGGGGAGAGTTAGAACTCTTTATCAAGTACTCACCCTCGGTCAAGGGGGGAGGATTCCTCAAGGGGAGCACTTGAAAAAGAGTTCTTTATACTCCTGTTCATTCATGCTGTTTATACTCCTGCTCATCTCTTGTTCATTTTTCTCAATGGCCTTGATTTTCTTAACTTTGTATGTGGGTTTGCCATAAATCAAAAAGGGGGAGATTGTTGGTGCAGTAGGCACCTAAGTCGAACCTGAGTTTTGATTATAGCAAACGATACAAAGTTAAGCTCATGTTGTTATCTCACGAGCTGAATCGAGTGTGTAGAAAATTGCTATAGCTGGAGCTGAAGGCTAGCGACACCCAGAGGAAGCCGCGGTGGTCGGGCGACACTCAAGTGACTTCGGAGGGAGCCGAAGGAATTGAGTGGAAGGCCGAAAGCAAAAGCAACACATAAGTATCGAGGTAAGCTCGTGTGTGAGAGTGTAAGTAAGGTCGTATCCTCGTTACGGGGAAAGACTTAAGCGTAGATCCGACCCAAGACATCTCATAGGTGGTCTAGGTCGAGATCGGACGGTCGACGACCGTCGAAATAATGTTTTCTTTAAGATAACATTGCCTTGCAGCCGACATCGGTCATTGCCAACGAAGGACTCATTGCCATCCATCGATCCAGTGACTATGGCTCACTCGTGATCTTTGCGACGATCGGGTGATGGCCATCGGTTGATTGGTCAGGATCGACCTCGAGTCAAGGTTTATCACCAAATTTCAAGGGGAGTGGTGCTCAAATATGATTGGCTAGGGTTCCTCTCGAAAAGGGGCTCAAAGGCTATAAAAGGAGGTCCTAACCTAGGGTTTTTACAACAATTCTAAGTGCTAAAAAGCCTCCGTTATGCTGCAACTCTCCGACGACTCTACAACAACGAAGTGCTGCCAACAACCCTAGCTTAAAGTTTCTTTTGTTTAGTTGTTGGTATAATCTTAATTTGTTATTGCTTTCAAAATTTCAATTCTTTTCAATCGAGGTTTTTCGTTGCATTTTACTTTAATAAAAGAGAGGGTTTGTCTCTCTATCTTTTTGCTTCGAAGACTTTTGTAATCGTAAAACTCCTACCTCCAACGAGGAGGAGTGTTTTAGTGAATTTCCCTCCTTACACGGTCTAGGACCGTTAGGGCCTTGGAGTAGTAGCCGAAGGCTACGAACCAAGAAAAAAATAAACTTGTCTCTTTTTGTTTCATTTACATTTCCGCTGCGTATATTTGTCTTGAAACGAATTCGAAAAAAAAAGGTTTTTCGCTATTCACCTCCCCCCCCTCTAGCGAACCTCATCGATCCAACACATTGTCGAGGTGGTGCTTGGCCTTTGAATTCACCAAGTACTCCTCTCTTTGTCTTTTACTCCATCTTGATTTCACCAATAGCTCCCCTTCTTCATTCCTAGGCATTTCGAAACCATTTTCCATAATCAAAAGAATTTCAAAATCAGTCTCAAAAAATACCTCCATTCTCTTTTTCCACCAAGAGAATTCGCCTTCGAATTTTGGTGGATGAATATTAGAGCCGACCATTCTTGAATGTGCTTTTTGTGGCGGTTAGTCCTCGACAAGCTTTCCTTGGCTCTGATACCACTTTTAGGAGATCGATCGGCCGGCTAGAGGGGGGTGAATAGCCCTCTTACGTTGGATAATGGTATTTGCTCGTCTACAAAAAGATTAACGCAACGGAAACAACAAGACAAGCAAATCAAGCAAATAAAAACAAAGCAAAGGAAACAAACAATGCTAACACAAGGTCGTAACGTAGTTCACGACTATGCCGCTAATCCACGATCACGATTCATCCAAGGTGAATCATTCCTTTGCCAAATCCACTAAGTCTCTCCTTTGCACCAAGCTAGGTGGAGGTAACCACTTTACAATCCCTCTTCTTACAATTGAATGAGAATTAGCACAAGAAGAAGAGTGGAAAAACCCTTAGAGCACTTTGGGAGATGTTATGAGTTGAAGCATTAAGTTCCCAAAGCCCCACACCATTCCTCTTTATAGAGGAAGAGGGTTTCTTCCCGTTGACATAGGAGCAGTCGACTGATGTCCCTATCAGTCGACTGGTCCTGTAGCCATTGCCCAATAACTGTTGGATCGAGCGGATCGCTAGAGGGGGGGTGAATAGCGATAAAACTTTTTTGTACGAATTCGTTTCAAAACACTTATATGCAGCGGAATGATAAATAAAAAATGAAAGAGACAAGTAGATTTTTTACTTGGTTCGTAACCTTTGGCTACTACTCCAAGGCCCTAGTGGTCCTTGATCACGCACGGAGGGCAAATCACTAATGAACTCCTCATCGTTGGAGGTAGGAGTTAATCGGATACAAAAACCACGAAAGAGACTCGAGATAGAGGGACACTCCCCCTCTTCTCGTTACGATAAAACCAAAATAAAAAGAAGTACAGAATTGAATTAAACTTAGATTATACCGACGACTCATAGATGGAAAGATTAAACCCTAGTCGTCGTGTCTGCAGAGCTTCGTCGTAGGAATGTCGGAGACTCGTAGCGTACCGGAAGCACTTGGAAGCTTTTTTAATTGATGAAAAACCCTAGGACAAGCCATCCTTTTATAGCCTTTGAGCCCCTCATCGAATGGGTCTTCAACCAATCACAAATGGACACAAAACCTCCTTGAAATGGGGTGATAAGCCTTGACTCGGCGATCATTGACCATCAATCGACGATGGCCATCATCAATCGATGGCAAGATCGGGCCGAAGTCTTGAACTCCGGCGATCGATTGGACGGGTGTCGAGTCCTCCAAGCTGGCAGTCGACTGATGCTTGCTGCAAGTCAAAGTTAGCTCAACAAAAACATAATTTTGACGATCGTCGATCATCCGATCTCGACCTAGACCATCGATGGGATGTCTTTGGTCGGATCTATGCTTAAGACCATCCCCGTAAGGAGGATACGACCTCACTTACGCTCACACACACGAGCTTACCTCAATACTTACTGCGTCGCTTTCGCTTTTGGCCTTCCACTCGATTCCTTCGGCTCCCTCCGAAGTCACTCGAGTGTCGCCTGACCACCGCAGCTTCCTCCGGGTGTCGCTAGCCTTCAGCTTCAGCTTTAGCACTTTTCTGCACACTCGATTCAGCTCGTGAGATAATGATATATCCTTGACTTTGCGTCTTTTTCCATAATCAAAATGCAGGTTCGACTTAGGTGCCCCTGCACCAACAATAACGGTTGCTTTCCACGTTGGATTTCATCCAACGACACTGGCATCAGTCGACTGATATTGCCATTAGTCGACTGATGCTCGTCCAGTCGAGTGCTCCGCGAGCTCGACTTCATTCTATGCCCGAAACACTTGCGACCAATCGGCTGATGCCTTCATCGATCAGTGGTCTCGCAATGATCATTATTCATGGCATGATGTTACTTAATCGACTCGAACACTAGTCGAGTCACCGTCGACTTAGAGTAGTCGACTACCATTAACATGGTAGTCCACTGATGTCGAGAAATCCCATCCGACACTTTGTCAAATTGCCAAGTTTCACCTAAGAGCTACTACCCCTTCCCGGGATACATTCGCTCACACTCATCCCTCGGAGTCTCTCGCCTTTGATGTTATCTTCGTCTGGCCATGTCCCTCAGATGCGCCAAGCGCACGGCTCTGCAGCGCCATCCTTCACGTCTCGCCCTGAAGTCTACTTCCTCCGAATTCACTCCAAGCTCCTTGTCCGGCCGTCCCTCGGATGCTCCAAGTGCACGGCTTCCGCAAAGCCATCCTTCACCGACTCAAGGACCGAGTCATGAGAGGTGAAACTCGCCAAGGCTCCATGTGCGAATTACTAAGCCCTGCAAGACTCCAACTCACATATCACATCATAATAACAAACTAACTTAAACCCTTTGCCACACACATCAAAACCTTATCATGGCAATAGATTGCACTAACATAATAGTCATACTAATGGTCACTTGAGAAAGTATATTACACTCATATAACGATCTATGATACTTTCTCATGGCGGGTCATTCAGTATATATTCTTCAATGCATACCCATGTGTCAACTTGATATCACATATCCATGACTTGTGAGATCAAGTCATCGAGTTGACCTACATGCTAGTCTCTTCGTATTAACAATGTCCCTGAATGTTAATACTTGACTAGGAATGATTATGAGTAGTGTTCTCTATATCATCTCATTATCGAGTCAACTAATCGATTGATATAGATAATTACCTCCTACTCAAGGACGTTATTATACTTATTTATTTGGCACCAATACAAGTAAGTATAATAACCATGATTTTATAAATAGGAATATGATACAACAAAGTTCATACAATAATCATCACATGATTGACTCTAGGGATTTCACTAACAATCTCCCACTACCACTAGTGCCAATCACTGTAGTATCTAATACCCAATGATCTAATGTGACCATCATGCTTTTTCTGTGCCAAAGCCTTAGTCAAGGGATCTACGATGTTAGCCTCTGTGGGTACTTTGCAAATCTTCACATCTCCTATATCGATAATCTCTCGAATGAGATGGAAGCATCGTAATATGTGTTTGGTCCGCTGGTGTGAGCGAGGTTCCTTAGCCTGCGCAATCGCTCCATTGTTGTCACAATAGAGCTCTATAGGATCTGCTATGCTAGGAACCACCCCAAGCTCAGTAAAGAACTTGCGGATCCAAACTTCCTCCTTTGTTGCCTCTGATGCAGCGATATACTTGGCCTCTATTGTAGAATCAGCAATTGTGTCCTACTTCAAACTCTTCAAGCTCACAGCACCACCATTCAAGCAAAACACGAACCCTAAATTCGATCTATAATAATCCTGGTCAATTTGGAAGCTGGCATCGTTGTAACCCTTTACAGCTAGCTCCTCATCGTCTCAAAATATCAAGAAATATTCTTTAGTCCTTTTCAAAAACTTAAGAATATTCTTGACTTCTATCCAGTGATGCTCACCTGGATCTGACTGTCTACTCGTCATGCTCAAAGCATACGAGACATCAGAACGAGTACATAGTATGGCGTACATGATAGATCTTATGGCATATGCATAAGGGATCTTATCCATGTGGTCTCTCTCCTCTCTAGAAGAGGGACTTTGAGTCTTCGAAAGACTCACACCATGTGACATCGGCAGAAGTCCCTTCTTGGAATTCTGCATGGAAAACCGTAGTAATACCGTGTCAATATATGTACTCTGACATAGGCTAAGCAATCTCTTAGATCTATCTCTATAGAACTTGATGCCTAGAATACAGGCTGCTTCACCTAAATCCTTCATTGAGAAGCACATCCCCAGCCAAGTCTTCACAGACTGTAGCGAAGGGATATCATTCCCAATGAGTAGTATGTCATCCACATACAATACAAGGAAGACACCTATGTTCCCATTAACCCTATTGTAGACACAGGGTTCATCTTCATTCTTGATGAAACCAAACTGTTTGATCGCATCATCTAATCAAAGATTCCATCTCTGAGAAGCTTGCTTTAGCCTATAAATGGACCTTTGCAGCTTGCATACTTTCCCAGTATGTAGTGGATCTACAAAACCCTCAGGCTGTGTCATGTACACATCCTCGAGCAAGTTTCCATTCAGAAACATGGTTTTGACTTCCATCTACCAGATCTTATAATCGTGGTATGCTGCAATAGCAAGCATGATACGAACGGACTTAAACATCGCCATTGGAGAAAAGGTTTCATCATAGTCAATACCATGAATTTCTTGAAACCTTTAGCCACCAATCGAGCCTTATAGGTATGCATAAGCCCATCCATGTCAGTGTTTCTCTTAAAGACCCACTTACACCCAATAAGTTTGATGCCTTCAAGTGGATCAACTAAAGTCCATACTTGGTTGGTGTACATGGATTCCATCTCGGATCTCATGGCCTCTAGCCATTTCTCAGAATATGGGCTCATCACAGCTTCCTGATAGGAAGTAGGCTCATTCTCAATGAGCATAACGTCATCACGGTAAGACAAGAGAAATGAGTATCTCTCAGGATGACGACGTACCCTATCAGACCTGTGAAGAAATAGGTCTACCTGAATAGGTTGTTGTTCCATAACTCTTTGTGCAACAATCTCCTCATCCACAACACTTTGTGGTTCCTATTCAACCTCCATCAAGACCTCAGTGCTATGGTCCTTATCTTGAATTTCTTCAAGATCAAATGTACGCCCACTAGTTTTTCTAGAAAAAAAATCTCTTTCTAGAAATACCCCAGTCTTTGCCACAACCACCTTATCGACTGGGAATGTAAAAGTAATATCTCTTCGTTTCCTTGGAATATCCAACAAAATAACACTTATCAGATTTGGGTCCCAGTTTGTCTGAGACTTGATGTCGAACGTAAGCCTCACAACCCCAAATCCTCATGAAAGATATCTTGGGATTTTTCCCTATCCATATCGTATATGGTGTCTTTATCATAACCTTGGATGATACACGATTAAGTGTGAAGGTTGCTGTGTTTAGAGCATATCCCCAAAAGGATATAGGAAAATCTGTGTGACTCATCATAGATCGTACCATTTCTAATAGGGTACGATTCCTCCTTTCGAATACACCATTCCACTATGGTGTTCCAAGAGGAGTGAATTGGGATAGAATCCCAAACTCAGCTAGATAGTCACGAAACTCATGGCTAAGGTATTCACCACCTGAGTCTGATCGAAGTATCTTAATACTTTTGCCAAGTTGGTTTTCTACTTCATTCATGAATTCTTTGAACTTTTCAAAGGATTCTAATTTATGTGTCATCAAATACATATAACCATATCTACTGAAGTCATCAGTAAATGTAATGAAGTACTTATAACCTGTTGGGTTTTTCCGAGCCGCAAAAACCGCTTTTTGCGTTGCGGAAACCTCGAAAGCCCCGACCACGGATCCGTGCGAAGTATAAAAATATAAAAACATGTATGTGCTTACAAAAACCCTAGATCTACCTTAGATCTAAGAGGTTATAACATTACCCTTGTAGCGATGCCCTTCGCTTATCCCGCTCGTCCAAAAGTTCGCCGGAACTCGAGAGTGTCAAGTGCACACTCCTCTATGGTATCCACACAAGCAATAGGTGGAGAAAGAGACAAACTTGAGTGTGCTAGCACTCCTAGAAGATCTCGGCAAGATGAGGTTGGGAGAGGTAGAGCTTGAGAGAAAGAGCACCAAGGTTGAAGATGAAGTTATTCAGCCACCAAAAATCAATTACCCCATCTAATGGAGTGGTCGGCCACTTCATGGAGAGGAGGTTACATGCATGCATGTAACTCCCATGACCCTTGGTCTCCCTCATGATGTGGCACCTATTGACAAAGTCAATGATGATGTGGAGCATCATCATTGGCCGGCCATGCCAAGTCATCATCATGACATGGCATTTGGTCAAGTCAAACTTGACCTTTCATCTTCCCTCTCAAGTCAAGTCAAACTTGACCTCTAATCTCCCATGGTTGATTAAATCTAACCACTTGACTCAAGTCAATTTAATTTAATGAATCTTTATTCATTAATTTAAATTGATTTGATGAATCAAATCAAAATTAGACTCATTCAATACTTGAATCAACTTGAGTCTAACTCAATTAGTCTAATTTGGATTACTCTTAATCCAATTTGGTTCATCCCATGAACCTAATCCTCATGGTTCATCATATGAACCTAATCTCCATCCAATTGCTCTTATGTGTGTGACCCTATAGGTTCTTGTAACGTTGGCAATGTCCCTAAACCGATTTAGGAACATAAGCAATGAGCGGTATCTAGCAACACATCATTGCTACCCAAGTTACAAGAATGTTGAGCTCCAACATCACCTTTGTGACTACTAATTGTGACTCTCACAATATGTGACAATGTCCCTCTATCCTTGACATCTAGATTGACCAATCGAGGCATAGACCGTGTCATCCTTGGTACAATCTAAATCTTGAACTCCAAGTAGACTCACTCTAATCAAATGAGCTCAATATCTCATATTGACTCATTTGGGCATGGCCATGCACTTTGTGGTCTTACTCTATCAAGAATATCGATTTCACTCCCGTCATATAAGAGGGATAGATCCCATCTACATCACTCACATCCCTCTGCATAATTTGTTACATACCCAGTAATCGCCTTTATAGTCCACCCATTTACGGGTGACATTTGACGAAGCCAAAGTATGCAACTCCTTATGTAGGGAACCATGGTGACTTCAGGTCTAAGGACTAATAGTCATACTAATAGCCACATGAGAAAGTATATGACACTCATATAACGATCCATGATACTTTCTCATGGTGGGTCATTCAGTATACATTCTCCAATGCATACCCATGTGTCAACTTGAAATCTCATATCCATGACTTGTGAGATCAAGTCATCTTGTTGACCTACATGCTAGTCTCTACGCATTAACATTGTCCCTGAATGTTAATACTCGACTAGGAATGATTAAGAGTAGTGTTCTCTATATCATCTCATTATCGATTCAACCAATCGATTGATATAGATAAGAACCTACTACTCAAGGACATTATTATATTTAGTTATTTGGCACCAATATAAGTAAATATAATAACCATGCCTTTATAAATAGGAATATGATACAATAAAGTCCATACAACAATCATCACATGATTGGCTCTAGGGCTTTCACTAACAATCTCCCACTAACACTAGTGCCAATCACCGTAGTATCTAATACCCAATGACCTAGTGTGACCATCATGCTTTTTCTGTGCCAAAGCCTTGGTCAAGGGATCTGCGATGTTTGCCTCTGTGGGTACTCTGCAAATCTTCACATCTCCTCTATCGATAATCTCTCGAATGAGATGGAAGCGACGTAGTATGTGTTTGGTCTGCTGGTGTGAGCGAGGTTCCTTAGCCTGTGCAATCGCTCCATTGTTGTCACAATAGAGCTCTATGGGATCTGCAATGCTAGGAACCACCCCAAGCTCAAGAATGAACTTTGGATCCAAATCGCCTTCCTTTCACGCCTCGGATGCGATATACTCGGCTTCTGTTGTAGAATCAGCAACTTTGTCCTGCTTTGAACTCTTCCAGCTCACAGCGCCACCATTCAAGCAAAACACGAACCCTGACTGCGATCTATAATCATCCTGGTCAGTTTGGAAGCTGGCATCGCTGTAACCCTTTACATCGAGCTCCTCATCGCCTCCAAATATCAAGAAATATTCTTTAGTCCTTCTCAAGTACTTAAGAATATTCTTACTATCGATGACGCCACCGGATCTGGTATCTACTCGTCATGCTCAAAGCATACGAGACATCGAGAGTACAAGATGGCGTACATGATAGATCCTATAGCAGATCGTAAGGATCTTATCCATGCGTCTCTCTCCTCTCTAGAAGAGGGACTTTGAGTCTTCGAAAGACTCACACCATGTGACATCTAAGTCCTTTCTGGAATTCTACATGGCAAACCGAAGTAATACCGTGTCAATGTATGTACTCTGACTTAGGCTTAGCAATCTCTTAGATCTATCTCTATAGATCTTGATGCCTAGAATACAGGCTGCTTCACCTAAGTCTTTCATTGAGAAGCACGTCCCCGAGCCAAGTCTTCAGCATCAGAGCGAAGGGATGTCATTCTAATGAGCGATATGTCATCCACATACAATATAAGGAAGACAACTGTGTTCCCATTAACCCTCTTGTAGACACAGGTTCATCTTCATTCTTGATGAAACTAAACTGCTTGATCGCATCATCGAATCAAGATTCCAGCTCGAGAAGCTTGCTTTAGCCCATAAATACCTTCCTAGTATTGTGGATCTACAAAACCCTCGGTTGTGTCATGTACACATCCTCGAGCAAGTTTCCATTCGAAATGCGGTTTTGACATCCATCCGCCAGATCTCATAATTGTGGGTATCGCAATAGCAAGCAAGATCCGAATGGACTTAAACATCACATCGGAGAAAAGGTTTCATCATAGTCAAGACCCTGAATTTGCTTGAAACCTTTAGCCACCAATCGCCCTTATAGGTATGCGTAAGTCCATCCATGTCAGTCTTTCTCCTAAAGACCCACTTACACCCAATGGGTTTGACCCCTTCAGGTGGATCAACCAAAGTCCATACTTGGTTGGTGTACATGGATTCCATCTCGGATCTCATGGCCTCTAGCCATTTCTTAGAATCTGGGCTCATCACCCTCGATAGAGGTAGGCTCATTCTTAATGAGCATTACGTCATCATGGTCGACAAGAGAAATGAATATCTCTCGGTGACGTACCTATCAGATCTGCGAAGAGGTAGGTCTACTTGAGCAGGTGGTTGTTCCACAACTCTTTGTGCAACAACCTCATCACCCACAACACTTTGTGGTTCCTGTTCAGCCTCCATCAAGGCCTCAGTGCTATGGTCCTTATCTTGAATTTCTTCAAGATCGAAGGTACTCCCACTAGTTTTTCTAGAAACAAAATCCCTTTCTAGAAAAACTCCAGTCTTTGCCACAAACACTTTGTCTTGGTAGGGAATGTAAATAATATCCCTTTGTATCTTGGGATATCCAACAAAATAGCACCTATCGGTTGGGTCCCGGTTTATGCGAGACTTGGCGTCGAGCGTAAGCCTCACAACCCCAAATCCTCATAAAAGACATCTTGGATTTCTCCTGTCCATATCGTATATGGTGTCTTTATCATGACCTTGGATGGATACGGTTAAGGGTAAAGGTTCTTTGTGTCTAGAGCATATCCCCAAAAGGATATAGGAAGATATGTGTGACTCATCATAGATCGTACCATATCTAATAAGTGCGATTCCTCCTTTTCGGATACACCATTCCACTGTGGTGTTCCAGGATGAGTAAGATGGGATAGAATCCCACACTCAGCTAGATAGTCACGAAACTCATGGCTAAGGTATTCTCCACCTCGATCTGATCGAAGTATCTTAATACTCTTGCCAAGTTGGTTTTGTACTTAATTCTTGAATTCTTTGAACTTTTCAAAGTTGATTTATGTGTCATAAGATACACATAACCATATCTCTGAAGTCATCGATAAATGTAATGAAGTACATAACCACCTCTAGCGACAACATTGAAAGGACCACATACATCACTATGTATAAGTCCTAACAAATCTGTTGCTCTTTCATTATGTCCACTAAAGGGAGTCTTGGTCATCTTGCCTAAAGGCAAGACTCGCATGTCTCATATGATTCAAAATCAAATGAGTCTAGCCCATCCTTATGGAGGTGAGATGCGACTCTCATTTATGTGACCTAGCGACAATGCAGAGATAGGTTTGGTTCAACTCATTTGACTTGAACCTTTTGGTTACGTATTGCTAGATAGGCTCTCTAAGTCTAGAAAGTAGAGTCCGTTCATTAGAGGTGCACTACAATAGAACATATCATTTAAATAAAGTAACAACATTTGTTCTTTATTATAAATGAAAAACCTTTCTTGTCCAAACAAGAAACTGAAATGATGTTCTTAGTTAAAGCGGCACATAACAACATTCATCTAATTCTAGTACAAGCCCGGAGGCGAGAGATAGATCATAAGTTCCTACAAAGAATGAGAACCCTTGCTCCATTGCCTACTCGTAGGTCCACCTCGCCCTTTGTCAATGCCCTCGCTATTTCTCAAATGTGAGATGCACATCCGGTATCTAATACCCATGATGAAGAAATAGATAGATTGACTTCTATAACATTTATACCTGAAGTAGAAGTCTCACTTCTTTTCTTCTTAAGATCTTCCAGGTAAGCTTTGCAGTTACGCTTTTAGTGTCCAGCTTCCTTGCAGTGGAAGCAAGCCCCTTCCTTGGCTACCCCTCCTTTGGGTTTAAGTTCTTTGCCTTTGCCCTTGGCTTGGGACTTTCCCTTACCTTTAGGCTTGCCCTTGCCTTTCTTCTTCGCACCATCAAAATGGTGTCGATTTTCCCTTCTTAAGGTTAAGCTCGTGATTCTCAACATCTTTGAGCATTTGCAATGTCTTATCAATTTCATTCATGTTATAATTCATGACAAATTGATTGAAGGCTTGTGGCAAGATTGCAAGATCAGGTCAACTCTTGGCCAAGTGGGAATCCCAACCTTTGTAGGTTTTCTATGTACCCAATCATCTTGAGTACATATGTACCTACGGGAGCCCCTTCTTGCATCTTTGACCCAAATAATGCCTTAGAGACTTCATATCTCTCATGCCTAGCTTGTCCTTGATATAGTTGATGAAGATGTCCAACCATATCATAAGCATTCATGAACTCATGTTGCTTCTGAAGCTCAGAGTTCATGGTCGCGAGCATTAGACATGACACATCTAATGCATCATCTTGATGCTTCTTGTAAGCATCTTTGTCATCTCGCGAGGCACTGGCAGGAAGTACCTCCAGAATGCCAGACGCTTCCTTTCTTGGGTGAGAACAATTCTCAAGTTCCTGTACCAGTCCAGGAAATTTGCTCCATTGAGCTTGTCCTTCTCAAGGACAGATCGCAGAGAGAGAGTGTTCATGGTTGTCGACATAGTTATCTACAACATACAATGCAGAGAATTAATATCATATTCCTTTTATCATTTAATTAGGCCTTTAATCAAATGATGCTCCCACTGAATTATAGGAATTTTGTAGAATCAAGTTATGGATGTGGTCAAACCACATTTACTAGATTCATACAAACTAGCTATAATTCTTACGGGACAAGATCCACATCATACTAAGCCTTGAGTTAGCTTTGGCTAAATCGCCCAAGACTTAGTACGATCGGTGGGTAACACATTACCGATTACATCTCTTTGAAACTCTTGTTTATAGGATCAAGACCCACATTTACAAAAGACCTTGAGTTAGCTTTGGCTAAATCGCCCAAGATTTAGTGTAAATGCGATCTTGACCTATCGTTCCAACGATTGGAATATTCCTATAGTTCTACTCGATCCAATTGAGTTTAACGAGTTTTGCTCAATCTAATTGAGCTTACTCTAACCCAAGCGTGATAGGCAGGACCAAGATTGTCCCTCCGCACCCTACCAAGATAATATGCGTTGCTCTGCTTTGGCAGATTCAACAACAACAAATGATTGAGGTAGTGATGGGTATCAAGGCTCGGTAGGCATTTTCGAGTTGATTCTATTATGATCTAATCTAATCGTAATGTGTATCTTATACGCATTTAGGCCTTTATTATCCTATATTAGCATGCATCATATACATACATTCATTATTCTAGCATGCATCATATACATACAAGAAAATTATCCTAGCATGCATCATATACATACAAGCATTATTCTACTAGCATGCATCACATACATACAAGCAAAATCAATTCAATATATATATATATATATATATATATATATCAACATATATATATATATATATATATATATATCAACATATATATATATAAATAAATGTGATATAGTCATGGCCTACTACGATCTTCTCAAGCCAATGAGAAGATCGGACGTCAACCTAAGGCTAGCGGCTTCTCAGCGCTTCCTTTGACCGCCATGTGTCGTCGTCACCTTCTCGTAATCTCGTCTTGAGTGGACTTTCCACCGCTCCATTTTGTACATTACAAATATGAAACTCGAGTTACATTCGAGTCTAAAACTAATTACAACTAGAATATCAAAAGAAGAGGTACGACAGCGCAGTCATACACTATACAACACGCCTGACCACAAAAGCAGCCATAGTATTATGAATTACAACACACATAATCCAATTAAATTGGGGTCATTGGGCCATGACAATCACAGAATAATACATAATTCTAAATTATGTATTTTTTACAGAAATTTCTATAATTTTTCCTAATTTTTTTTTTCAAATTAATGAGTCACCTCTTCGTAACGGTCCCGCTAAGCGGTTTCCAGGCGCAATCGCGGGACAAAGCCCCTTTCGGGGATAGGGCAGCGCCCATACTCGCAAAATTAACTTTGTGAGTGTCCATACTATGATCCTACAGTGACTTAAGTCTCTGTCCCAAAAACCTAAAGCGAGAACTCGCCGTTTCGGAGAGTTTTTCTCGACGTTTGAAGCCTACAAGTGTCCCAACACTTGTTTCTTCGACTCTTTGAGAAAAATACCCAAAAATTCTATAAAATTAGGAAATTTACATAAACATATAAATCTGTAATTTTTATATCTAATACAAAAATTACAAAAATGAAACACATACATGCTTCGCACGTGGCTCTGATACCACTGTTGGATTTTTCCGAGCCGCAAAAACCGCTTTTTGCATTGCGGAAACCTCGGAAGCCCCGGCCACGGATCCGTGCGAAGTATAAAAATATAAAAACATGTATGTGCTTACAAAAACCCTAGACCTACCTTAGATCTAAGAGGTTAGAACATTACCCTCGTAGCGATGCCCTTCGCTTATCCCGCTCGTCCAAAAGTTCGCCGGAACTCGAGAGTGTCAAGTGCACACTCCTCTATGGTATCCACACAAGCAATAGGTGGAGAAAGAGACAAACTTGAGTGTGCTAGCACTCCTAGAAGATCTCAGCAAGATGAGGTTGGGAGAGGTAGAGCTTGAGAGAAAGAGCACCAAGGTTGAAGATGAAGTTATTCAGCCACCAAAAATCAATTACCCCATCTAATGGAGTGGCCAGCCAATTCATGGAGAGGAGGTTACATGCATGCATGTAACTCCCATGACCCTTGGTCTCCCTCACGGTGTGGCACCTATTGACAAAGTCAATGATGATGTGGAGCATCATCATTGGCCGGCCATGCCAAGTCATCATCATGACATGGCATTTGGTCAAGTCAAACTTGACCTTTCATCTTCCCTCTCAAGTCAAGTCAAACTTGACCTCTAATCTCCCATGGTTGATCAAATCTAACCACTTGACTCAAGTCAATTTAATTTAATGAATCTTTATTCATTAATTTAAATTGATTTGATGAATCAAATCAAAATTAGACTCATTCAATACTTGAATCAACTTGAGTCTAACTCAATTAGTCTAATTTGGATTACTCTTAATCCAATTTGGTTCATCCCATGAACCTAATCCTCATGGTTCATCATATGAACCTAATCTCCATCTAATTGCTCTTATGTGTGTGATCCTATAGGTTCTTGTAACGTTGGCAATGTCCCTAAACCGATTTAGGAACATAAGCAATGAGCGGTATCTAGCAACACATCATTGCTACCCAAGTTACAAGAATGTTGAGCTCCAACATCACCTTTGTGACTCTCACAATATGTGACAATGTCCCTCTATCCTTGACATCTAGATTGACCAATCGAGGCATAGACCGTGTCATCCTCGGTACAATCTAAATCTTGAACTCAAAGTAGACTCACTCTAATCAAATGAGCTCAATATCTCATATTGACTCATTTGGGCATGGCCATGCACTTCGTGGTCTTACTCTATCAAGAATATCGATGTCACTCCCGTCATATAGGAGGGATAGATCCCATCTACATCACTCACATCCCTCCGTATAATTTGTTACATACCCAGTAATCGCCTTTATAGTCCACCCATTTACGGGTGACGTTTGACGAAGCCAAAGTATGCAACTCCTTATGTAGGGAACCATGGTGACTTCAGGTCTAAGGACTAATAGTCATACTAATAGCCACATGAGAAAGTATATGACACTCATATAAGCGATTCATGATACTTTCTCATGGCGGGTCATTCAGTATACATTCTCCAATGCATACCCATGTGTCAACTTGATATCTCATATCCATGACTTGTGAGATCAAGTCATCTTGTTGACCTACATGCTAGTCTCTACGCATTAACATTGTCCCTGAATGTTAATACTCGACTAGGAATGATTAAGAATAGTGTTCTCTATATCATCTCATTATCGATTCAACCAATCGATTGATATAGTTAAGAACCTACTACTCAAGGACATTATTATATTTAGTTATTTGGCACCAATATAAGTAAATATAATAACCATGCCTTTATAAATAGGAATATGATACAATAAAGTCCATACAACAATCATCACATGATTGACTCTAGGGCTTTCACTAACATAACCACCTCTAGCAACAACATTGAAAGGGTCACATACATCACCTTGTATAAGTCCTAACAAGTCTGTTGCTCTCTCGTTATGTCCACTAAAGGGAGTCTTGGTCATCTTGCCTAGAAGGCAAGACTCACATGTCTCATATGATTCAAAATCAAATGAGTCCAGCAGCCCATCCTTATGGAGCTGGGATAAGCGACATTGCATGAGATAGGTTTGGATCAACTCATTTGACTTGAACCTTTTGGTACTTATGTTATAGATGGAGCTCTCTAAGTCTAGAATGTGGAGTCCTTTCATTAGAGGTGCACTACAATAAAACATATCATTTAAATAAACTGAACAACATTTGTTCTTTATTATAAATGAAAAGCCTTTCTTGTCCAAACAAGAAATTAAAATTATGTTCTTAGTCAAAGCAGACACATAACAACATTCATCTAGTTCTAGTACAAGCCCAGAGGGCAGAGATAGAATATAAGTTCTTACAACAAAAACAACAACCCCTACTCCATTGCCTACTCATAGGTCCACCTCGCTCTTCACAATGTCGCTACTATTTCTCAATGCGACATTGGTACAAATGTGAGATGCACATCCGGTATCTAATACCCATGATGAAGAAATAGATAGATTGACTTCTATAACATTTATACCTGAAGTAGAAGTCTCACTTATTTTCTTCTTAAGATCTTCTAGGTATGCTTTGCAGTTACGCTTCCAGTGTCCAGCTTCCTTGCAGTGGAAGCAAGTCCCTTCCTTGGCCACCCCTCCTTTCGGTTTCAGTGCCTTGCCTTTGACCTTGGCTTGGGACTTTCCCTTACCTTTAGGCTTTCCCTTGCCTTTCTTCTTTGTCACCATCAAAATGAAGTCAGAATTTTCCTTCTTAAGGTTTAGTTCAGCAGTTCTCACCATGCTGAACATCTCATGCAGTGGCTTATCAATTTCATTCATGTTGTAATTCATGACAAATTGTTTGTAGTCTTGTGGCAAAGATTGCAAGATCAAGTCAGTGGTCAACTCTTGGCCAAGTGGGAATCCCAACCTCTGTAGGTTCTCTATGTACCCAATCATCTTGAGTACATATGGACCTACGGGAGTCCCATCTAGAATCTTGGACTGAAACAGTGCCTTAGAGATCTCATATCTCTCGTGCCTTACTTGTCCTTGATACAGTTGACGAAGATGTTCAACCATATCATAAGCATTCATGAACTCGTGTTGCTTATGAAGCTCAGAGTTCATGGTCGCGAGCATGAGGCATGAAACATCTAATGCATCATCTTTATGCTTCTTGTAAGCATCTTTGTCAGCTCGTGAGGCAGTGGTAGGAGGTGCCTCCGGAATGGGCTACTCCATGACGTACAGTTTTCTTTCTTGGGTGAGAACTATTCTTAGATTCCTGTACTAGTCTAGGAAATTTGCTCCATTGAGCTTGTCCTTCTCAAGGATAGAACGCAGGGAAAGAGTCTTCGTGTTTGTCAACATGGTAATCTACAACATACACAATGCAAAAAAAAAAAATAATATCATATTCCATTTATCATTTAATTAGGCCTTTAATCAAATGATTCTCTTATTGAATTATAGGACTTTTGTAGAATTGAGTCATGGATGTAGGCAAATTACATTACTAGATTCATACAAATTAGCTATAATTCTCGCGGGACAAGATCCACATCAAACTACGCCTTGAGTTAGCTTTGGCTAAATCGCCGAAGACTTAGAATGACTGGTAGGTAACAAATTACCGATTACATCTCTATGAAACTCTTATTTATAAAATCAAGTTCCACATTTACAAAAGACCTTGAGTTAGCTTTAGCTAAATCGCCCAAGATTAAGTGTAAATGTGATCTTATCCTATCTTTCTAACTGTGGGAATATGCCTATAATTTTTGTCAAGTCTCAAAAAAAAAAAACGCAGTCATCGAAGATGATAAAATAATGATAATAATAACAATAATAATAATAATAATAATAATAATAAAATACACGGGCGTATGTCATCGAAAATGGAGGATAAATTTTGGGGTCTATTTATACCCTAAATAAGCGCAGTTGAGAGGCATAAGGGGGAAAAATCCTAAACCTATTTAACCGACCGAACCCCTTTTCTTTTCTTTCTCTTTTTCCCTTCTTTTTCTACCACGCACCCCGTCTTCTGTTCGCGAGCCATCGCAGACGTCGAAAGGGGCTATCGATGAAACCCTTCCGCCGGAGACAACGCCAAGCCACCGGAGCTACACTGACCCTCCTCCCTCATCTTCACGGTAAGTAATCTCTGGCTAGGGATGGTGAGGGCGGAGGGTTTAGCGGGTTTCGTTTGGGGCTTTAATGGCGGGATGGAGTCGGGATTTCGGGATTGAATCGGGCATGAGCTTTGGGTTTTCAGATTGAGATCTAACAGGGTTCATGGGTGGATTTTCGGTATCTTTGGAATGGACTGAGCTATGGAAACTGGTGGAGCTTGGTTTCCCGTCAGCAAGGAGGAGGTGATGGAGTCATGATTTCGGGATTGAATCGGGCCTGAGCTTTAGGTTTCCAGATTGAGTTCTAGTAGGGGTCACGGGTGGATTTTTAGTATTTTTGGAATGGATTGAGCTAAGGAAACCGGTGGAGCTGGGTTTCCCGTCGGCTTAGAGGAGGTGAAGAGCAGAGGGATCACGGGGAGAGGTTAGGGAAGTAAATCTTTGGGCTGTAATGGGAGTTCTGGTTGGAAGGTGATCAGAACTGGTGGATGAGGGTGCTTGACAGGAGAGGGGAAGGGGGAATGGAATGGGTAAAATAGACTTTTGCTATTAGGAGGGAAGGGGATCGGATTATGATTTTAGGATTGCTGTTGTTGAATTGATGCGTGGATTAGTGTTGTGGGTTTCATTCGGATGGGTTTTAATAACTGATAATATACAGGTTAGGGTCATTATGAATTGAGTACGTCGAGGGAGGTATAGGAGGGTTAAATATTTAGATAATAGTCAGATAAATGTTTAATAGATGTAATGAGTAGTTTGTTTGAAAGAAATCAGCATGCTGGGGTGGATATAAATGTGTATGTACATGAGCATTATGTCCGTAGATGATTCTTGCTATATTTGTTATCGGTCATCATGTTTAGTTAATCCTTCATAAGTTTTTCTTAATGCTGTAAATGATATGTAATATGTGATAAATAACTTCTGCCTGTGTATGAGGTCAGATGCTAAATATATATATATATATATATATATATATATATATATATATATATATATATATATATATAAGTGGTTATTTATCATCTACCTGTGTATGAGGTTGGATGCTATATGTATATGTGTGTACTTACCATCTACCTGTGTGTGTGGTTAGATGCTATATATAGATAAATATATATATAATTATCCACCCATGATGATTACTGTTATTATTTTTAGTTAATTGTTTATCCAAATCTTTCTTGTGCACTGATGTTATGTAAATAAGTTATACTATCATCTACCTGTGTGTGAGGTTAGATGCTATATGTATATGTGTGTAATTATCATCTACCTGTGTATGAGGTTAGATGCTATATGTATATGGGCGTAATTACCATCTACCTGTGTATGAGGTTAGATGCTATATATTTAGTTATAAATGTTCACCCATGATGTTCTATGTTATCCTTCTGTGACTGAGTATGATAGAAAATGATAGAAAATTCTTTATTTAGCTAACTGTATGTACATGAGCATTAGTGGTGCCTGGACGGGTTGGGCTCCCCGGGTTGAGCTTCGGGGAGGGCCCACCCAAATTGACAGATTGACTGATGACTGATGACTGATGACTGATTCCCTTAATTTCTTTCTAGAGGTACCTCAGGATTGCACAAGAAAATAAGGTATTTGACTGGCTCAGCATGTTAAATGCATAATGCGAGGTACCACGAGGGTTTATGTTTAGGTACAGTTAGCATAACAGAAAGGCATGATTGAGTTCGCAGTACTTGTTATAATGGCATGTTGCTAAAAGTATAGGTTTTGTTACATACTGACTTACAGAAAGTGCAATAATAAAATGTATGTTGAGCTACAGTAGTTTACATTTACAGTTGAATATTTATAGGTTTCCTATTGAATTTTCCTCCCTGTGTTGTATCCCTATCATTGATCTACTTACTGGGCTGTGAACTCATGATTTCACATAATATTTTCAGGTAGGGAACAGGAAACCCAGATTGAGATGCAAGAAGCGGAGGTGGTGTAACTGAGGAGATGATGATGAGCATGACACACATTGTCCGGGACACCTATGATACAGGGTTACCAGTTTGAGGGGAGTTGATTTTGATGTTCTATTTTTCTTCAGTTGAGAGGGTATAGTGTGTGTAGTTGAGACTGCTAAAATGGATGGAATAAAATAAACTTGGAGCCGGGTGTTTCGGTCTTGCGTATAATTGGGTAACATTGATGTGTGATTTGGGATTAAGTATATGCATACTGGGTTAGGTCTTTTTTCATAGTATCGAGCGAACGATCCTAAAGGACAGTGTGTGCATGCAATCTCATCAAGGACTCAGATACATCTATCCCCGTGTTTGTAAGCTTTAAATTTACTTTTCAAGTAGTAGTCTTAATGTAATCATGTTTAGGTTTATGTATAAACTGGAGATAACGATGCAGGTATCGGGTTTTATAGGAGAATGGCGGGCCGAAGAAACAATGGTGAAGTGGGGTAGAGTAGTCGGCCAGAGCTTGCCGCAATTATCGAGAACAGTAGTCGATTCAGTGGATATCAAATCCAACAGTGTTGAGAGCCAGAGCATGGAAGCACCCACAATGGTCCCACGGACCCAGGAACCTTACAAGCCAAGGATCTTGGTCCGACAGTTTAAGGGAAGTATAGAAGGATGGATTCGATCATTGGAGCGATATATGACTTCATGCGACTTACGGATCTTGACAAGGTGAGGTGCGCCATATTCATGTTGCGGCGATGCTCGAATATGGTGGGAGGTGCGCTCGTGATGGATTTAGCTACAGTTACTTGGGTTGAATTCAAGGAGGTATTTTATTGTAAATACTTTACTGCTGACACCAGAACCTGAATGGCCAGGGAATTCTTAGAGCTTCGCCAAGAGGAACGGACAGTGGCTGAGTACGTCAAGGAATTCGAGAAGGGGCGGTATTTTGTACCTATGATTGCCAGTCAACCAGTAGAGGAATTGAAACATTTTACTGAGGGATTGAGGGCAGCCATTCGCCATGATGTCAGGGTGAGCCGAGTTACCACGTTCAAAGAGGCTGTGGATCAGGCTCTGATGGCAGAGAGGGACAGGAATGACATGATAAAGGAAGTACAAACTAAGAGGTCTAGTTACCAGGGAAGGGAACCTCCTGTGTCAAGTCAGAAGAAGTTTGCACCGAGCCAGTTTCGAGGCAGCGACCCGCGATTTGAGCCACGACAGCGACCCCAGGAACCCCGACCAGTCGACCATACTGTCTTCAAGGGCGAAAGCAAAACTCAGTGTCCCAAGTGTGATAAGACTCATGCAGGTCAGTGTTTGGTGGGTACAGATGTGTGCTACAAGTGCAAGAAGTCTGGACACTTTGCTATGAACTGCCCTCAGCTCAAAGAGCCAACTAGAGGAAGGGTGTATGCTATGACACAGGAGCAGGTGGATCCAGATTCGGCCATCATCACAGGTAGAATTTCTATTGTCAACCTACCTGCTCATGCCTTAATTGATTCGGGAGCTACACACTCTTTCATATCGGTGGCCTACGTTACAAAACTAGGTATTTCATGTGATTGGATGGCTACCGGCTATAACGTGTCCTTGCCTTCGGGGGAAGAACTGACCAGCAATAGAATAGTGAGGAACTGTCCGATAAAGATGCAGAACTATACAGTGTACGCCGAACTCATTGTATTAGAGATGGTGGATTTTGATGTAATTCTGGGTATGGATTGGTTGACGATGCGAGGCCATTATTATTTGTAAACAAAGGCAGTTAAGTGAAACTACAAAATGATGAATTTGTCATTTTCAATGCAACCTCCCCGTTGAGTCATCCACCTATTATATCAGCATGTAAAGCTCAGAAAATGTTAAGCAAGGGGTGTAACGGATTTCTAGTCAACATAATGGGTAGTTCTGAGACTTTTAGACCAAGTCTGGAGGAAGTAGAGGTAGTCCGGGATTTTCCTGATGTATTTCCAGGATATTGCGGGATTACCCCTGTCGAGAGGTTGATTTTGAATAGAATTAATATCGAACCACCCACTGTCTAAAGCACCGTCTGCTTTGGCACCTTTGAAATGAAGGAACTGAAGGAGAAACTACAAGAACTATTTGATAAGGGTTTCATCCGACCCAGTGTGTCACCCTGGGGAGCACCAGTGTTGTTAGTCCGTAAGAAGGACGGTTCAATGCGGTTGTGCATTGACTACCGGGAGTTAAACCGGGTTACAGTCAAGAACAAGTACCCGTTGCCTAGAATCGATGATCTGTTTGATCAACTACAGGGAGCAACAGTGTTCTCAAAGATTGACTTGAGGTCGGGGTACCACCAATTGAGGGTGAAAGGAGAAGATATTCATAAAACTGCATTCAGAACCCGGTATGGTCATTATGAGTTTCTAGTTATGCCGTTTGGGCTTACTAATGCCCCCATAGCCTTTATGGATTTGATGAACCAGATCTTCCATCCATACTTGGATCAGTTTGTGATTGTCTTTATCGACGATATACTAATTTATTCTCAGAGTCGCGAAGAGCACCGACAACATCTGACGCTGGTGCTGTAGACTCTGAAGGATAAGCAGTTATATGCTATGTTCAGCAAATGCGATTTTTGGTTGAGACAAATAGCCTTTTTAGGACATATAGTCTCAGAGAGGGGAATAGATGTGGATCCAGTCAATGTAGAGGCAATCCAGAGTTTGGCTACTCCGAGAAATGTTACATAAATTCGAAGTTTCCTGGGACTAGCGGGGTATTATCACAGATTCATTCAGAATTTTTTGCGAAATGCGCTACCCCTGACTTCGTTGACCAAGAAGGGGGTGAGGTATGAATGGACTACTCAGTGCGAGAAGAGTTTTATGGAGTTAAAGGAAAGGCTGATGATAGCACCTGTGCTTGCAGTTCCAGACACTTCTGGGCAGTTTGTGGTGTACACTGATGCCTCTAAAACGGGTCTAGGGGTTGTATTGATGCAGAAGGGGAGGGTCATTGCCTATGCATCACGTCAGTTGAAGGTGCATGAGCAGAATTATCCTACACATGACCTGGAACTAGCAGTGGTCGTCTTCGCTTTGAAGATTTGGCGACACTATCTTTACGGAGAACGTTGCGAGATCTATACAGATCATAAAAGTTTGAAATATTTCTTTACTCAAAAGGAACTGAATATGCGGCAGAGACGATGGTTGGAATTGGTAAAAGATTATGAGTGCAATATTAACTATCACCCGAGTAAGGCAAATGTGGTGGCGGATGCGCTGAGTCGCAAGACGACGACGCTATTACAGTTGACCACTCAGCAAAGATTGATATCAGAACATCAACAGATAAGAGTGGTGGTGATAGCACCAGGTGAGCAGGTTAGGTTGGCGGCATTGATGGTTAAATCAAATTTACGGGATTAGATTTGGGTAGAACAAGCCTCAGATCAACAGCTAATGGAATGGAAACGCAAAGGTGAAACAAAGGGTAGCACCATCTACTCAGTGGTTGATGGGATGGTGCAATACAAGGGCCACATCTAGGTGCCTAAGGGTGGATCCCTGAGGGAGAATCTCATGAGGGAAGCTCACACTACCCCGTACTCTATTCACCGCGGCAGCACAAAGATGTATAAGGATATGCGGCTATTATATTGGTGGTCGGGCATGAAGAGAGACATAAGCAAGATGGTCCATGAGTGCCTTACCTGTCAACAGGTGAAAGCTGAGCACCAAAGGCCCGCGGGATTGCTCGAACCGCTTCCGATACCTGTCTGGAAGTGGGAAAATGTTGCCATGGATTTTGTGGTAGGATTACCGATCTCGACTAAGGGATCAAATGCAGTGTGGGTTATTGTGGATCGATTGACGAAGTCAGCACACTTCTTGCCAGTGAAAACCACTTTCACTATGATACAATATGTAGAGTTGTATATACGGGAAATAGTAAGGTTACATGGAATTCCGGATCAGATTGTGTCAGATAGAGATCCAAAATTTACATCCGGGTTCTGGAAGAGTTTGCATCGGGGATTGGGTACAAAACTTGCTTTCAGCACTGCTTTCCATCCCCAGACTGACGGTCAATCTGAGCGAGTAATTCAGATTTTGGAAGATATGCTACGAGCTTGCATTATAGATTTCAAAGGAGTTGAGTCCAAAACTTCCCTTGGTAGAGTTCACCTATAACAATAGTTATCAATCAACCATCAGTATGGCTCCCTATGAAGCGCTATACGGAAGAAGGTGTAGAACCCACTACATTGGGAAGAGGTAGGAGAAAGAAGCGTTCTGGGTCGGATTGTGACACTGGCTGTGGAACTAGTAGCAAAGATCAAGAGAATCGATCGGCACAAAGTCGCCAAAAGAGTTATCTTGATTGTCGAAGGAGGGATCTAGAGTTCACAGTGGGAGACCATGTATTTCTCAAAGTGTCACACATGAAGAATCTTGAGGTTGGAAGGAAGGGCAAACTCGGTCAAAGGTATATTGGGTCTTTTGAGATTCTCGTAGGATTGGAACGAGCATACCAAGTTGCTCTACCACCAAACCTGGCAGGAGTTCATAATGTGTTTCACGTATCCATGCTCAGGAGGTACCTTCCCAACCCTGCACATGTGATTGGGTATGAAGCCATACAGTGGACACCAGATCTATCCTACGAGGTAATACCAGAACAAATATTGGATCGTCAAGTGCGGAAGCTGAGAAATAAAGAAATCGAATGGTGAAAGTTTTATGGGAAATCAGCAGATAGAGGAAGCCACCTGGGAGACCGAGCGGGATATGCGTGACCGTTACCCTGAACTATTTGGTAAGTCAAATTTCAAGGACGCAATTTTTTTTAAGGGGGGGAGAGTTGTCAAGTCTCAAAAAAAAAAAAATGCAGTCATCGAAGATGATAAAATAATGATAATAATAATAATAATAATAATAATAATAAATACACGGGCGTATGTCATCGGAAAAGGAGGATAAATTTCGGGGTCTATTTATACCCTAAATAAGCGCAGTTGAGGGGCATAAAGGGGAAAAATCCTAAACCTATTTAACCGACCAAACCCCTTTTCTTTTCTTTCTCTTTTTCCCTTCTATTTTTCTGCGCCTACATCTTACTGCTGCGGACATCAAAAGGCGTCAGCGACGAAACCCTTCCGAGAGACGACGCCAAGCCACAGAGTTACATCGATCCTCCTCCTCATCTTCATGGTAAGTAATCTATGGCTAGGGATGGTGGAGGGTTTAGCGAGTTTCGTTTGGGGCTTTAGCGGCGGGATGGAGTCGGGATTTCGGGATTGAATCGGGCCTGAGCTTTGGGTTTTCAGATTGAGATCTAGCAGGGTTCATGGGTTGATTTTCGGTATCTTTGGAATGGACTGAGCTATGGAAACTGGTGGAGCTTGGTTTCTCGTCGGCAAGGAGGAGGTGATGGAGTCGGGATTGAATCGGGCCTGAGCTTTAGGTTTCCATATTGAGTTCTAGCAGGGGTCACCGGTGAATTTTTGGTATTTTGGAATGGATTGAGCTAAGGAAACCGGTGGTGGGCTGGGTTTCCGTCGGCTTGGAGGAGGTGAAGAGAAGAGGATCAAGGGAAGAGGTTAGGGAAGTAAATCTTTGGTAGTAATGGGAGTTGGTTGGAAGGTGATCGGGCTGGTGGATGAGGGTGCTCGACAGGAGAGGGGCAAGGGGAATGGAATGGGTAAAATAGACTTTTTCTATTAGGAGGGAAGGGGATTGGATTATGATTTTA
Organism: Wurfbainia villosa; assembly: GCA_025175895.1. Lineage (NCBI taxonomy): Eukaryota > Viridiplantae > Streptophyta > Magnoliopsida > Zingiberales > Zingiberaceae > Wurfbainia > Wurfbainia villosa. Next base: position 104,461,634 of record CM045991.1, read on the forward strand.
GGATTGTTGTTGTTGAATTGATGCGTGGATTGGTGTTGTGAGTTTCATTCGGATGGATTTTAATAACTGATAATATACATGTTAGGGTCATTATGAATTGAGTCGTCGAGGAGGTATAGGAGGGTTAAATATTCAGATAATAGTCAGATAAATGTTTAATAGATGTAATGAGTAGTTTGTTTGAAAGAAATCAGCATGCTGGGGTGGATATAAATGTGTATGTACATGAGCATTATGTCCGTAGATGATTCTTGCTATATTTGTTATCGGTCAGCATGTTTAGTTAATCCTTCATAAGTTTTTCTTAATGCTGTAAATGATATGTAATATGTGATAAATAATATCTACCTATGTATGAGGTCAGATGCTAAATATATATATATATATATATATAAGTGGTTATTTATCATCTACCTGTGTATGAGGTTGGATGCTATATGTATATGTGTGTACTTACCATCTACCTGTGTGTGAGGTTAGATGCTATATATAGATAAATATATATATAATTGTCCACCCATGATGATTACTGTTATTATTTTTAGTTAATTGTTTATCCAAATCTTTCTTGTGCACTGATGTTATGTAAATAAGTTATACTATCATCTACCTGTGTGTGAGGTTAGATGCTATATGTATATGTGTGTAATTATCATCTACCTGTGTATGAGGTTAGATGCTATATGTATATGGGCGTAATTACAATCTACTTGGGTATGAGGTTAGATGCTATATATTTAGTTATAAATGTTCACCCATGATGTTCTATGTTATCCTTCTGTGACTGAGTATGATAGAAAATGACAGAAAATTCATTATTTAGCTAACTGTATGTACATGAACATTAGTGGTGCCTGGACGGGTTGGGCTCCCCGGGTTGAGCTCCGGGGAGGGCCAACCCAAGTTGACAGATTGACTGATAACTGATGACTGATTCCCTTAATTTCTTTCTAGAGGTACCTCAGGATTGCACACGAAAATAAGGTATTTGACTGGCTCAGCATGTTAAATGCATAATGCGAGGTACCACGAGGGTTTATGTTTAGGTACAGTTAGCATAACAGAAAGGCATGATTGAGTTCGCAGTACTTGTTATAATCGCATGTTGCTAAAAGTATAGGTTTTGTTACATACTGACTTACAGAAAGTGCAATAATAAAATGTATGTTGAGCTACAGTAGGTTACATTTACAGTTGAATATTTATAGGTTTCCTGTTGAATTTTCCTCCCTGTGTTGTATCCCTATCATTGATCTACTTACAGGGCTGTGAACTCATGATTTCACATAATATTTTCAGGTAGGGAACAGGAAACCTAGATTGAGATGCAAGAAGCGGAGGTGGTGTAACTGAGGAGATGATGATGAGCATGACACACATTGTCTGGGACACCTATGATACAGGGTTACCAGTTTGAGGGGAGTTGATTTTGATGTTCTATTTTTCTTCAGTTGAGAGGGTATAGTGTGTGTAGTTGAGACTGCTAAAATGAATGGAATAAAATAAACTTGTAGCCGGGTGTTTCGGTCTTGCGTATAATTGGGTAACATTGATGTGTGATTTGGGATTAAGTATATGCATACTGGGTTAGGTCTTTTCAGTTTTACTCGATCAAATTGAGTTAACTAGTTTTACTCAATCTAATTTAGCTTATTCTCACCCAAGCCATGATAGGTGGGACCAAGATTGTCCCTCCACACCCTACCGAGATAATATGCGTTGCTCTGCTTTGGCAGATTCAACAACAACAAATGATCGAAGTAGTGATGGGTATCAAAACTTGGTAGACATTTTCAAGTTGATTCGATTAAGATCTAATCTAATCGTAAATGTGTATCATATACGCATTAAGGCCTTTATTACCCTACACTAGCATGCATCACATACATAAAAGCAAAATATACTAGCATGAATCATATACATACAAGCAAAATATCCTAGCATGTATCATATAGATACATGAAAAATTTACTAGCATGCATCACATACATACAAGAAAATATATATATATATATATATATATATATATATATATATATAAATTATGATGAGGTCATGACCCTATTACGATCTTCTCAAGCTAATGAGAAGATCAGACGATCAACCTAGGGTTAGCGGCTTCTCCAAGCGCTTCCTTTGACTGCCATGTGTCGTCGGCACTCTTCTCGTAACTCCGTCTACTAGTGGACCTTCAACCGCTCCATTTTGTACATTACAATCATAAAACTCGAGTTACATTCGAGTCTAAAACTATTTACAAGTGGAATATTAAAAGAAAAGGCATGACGCTGTGTCGATACCATATACAACATGCATAACCACAAAAATAGCGCGCAAGCCGTATTATGAATTACAACACATTTATCCCATGACCATCACAGTATTATACATAATTCTAAATTATGTATTTTACAGAAATTTCTATAATTTTTCCTATTTTTTTTTTCAATTTTATGAGTCACATCTCCGTAACGGTCCCGCTAAGCGATTTCGGGGTGCGATTGCGGGACAATGCCCCTTTCGGGGTTAGGGGCAGCGCCCCTACTCACAAAATCAACCTTGCGAATGTCCCATCTTGATCTTACAGTGACTTAAGTTGCTGTCCCAAAAACCTAAAGCAAGAATTCGCCATTCCGGAGAGTTTTTCTCGGTGGTTGAAGCCTACAAGTGTCTCAACACTTGTTGCTTCAACTCTTCGAGAAAAATACCCAAAAAATCTATAAAAATAGGAAATTTATAGAAACTTACACATCTATAATTTTTATATCTAATACAAAAACTACAAAACTAAACCACAAACATGCTTCACACGTGGCTCTGATACCACAGTTGGACTATCCGAGCCGCAAAAACCGCTTTTTGTGTTGAGGAAACCCCGGAAGTCAGCCATGAATCCATGTGAAGATAAAAAAAACAACATGTACATGTTTAAAAACCTTAGATCTACTGTATATCTACATGTTAAGAGTTTTACCCTAGATGCGATGCCCTTTGCTTATCCCACTCGTCCAAACGGCTTGCCAGAACTCGAGAGTGTCAAGTGTACACTCTTCTATTGGTATCCACACAAGCAATAGGTGGAGAAAATAAACCTAGAGTGTGGTAGCACCCCTTAGAAGCTCACGGCAAGATGAGGAAGAGAGAGCTTGAGGAAAGAGAGGAGGAAGAAGATGAAGTTACACAACTTAACTTCACACTTTCATAACCCACTATAAGGGGGTTACATGCATGCATGTAACTCCAAGAGCCAATGGCTCTTGGTCTCCCTCATGAGGTGGCACCCCATGATGAGTCCATGATGATGTGGAACATCATCATTGGCCGGACCCCATGCCAAGTCACCATGACATGGCAATTGGTCAAGTCAAAATTAACCATTCATCTTCCTTCTCAAGTCAAGTCAAACTTGACCTCTTATCTCCCATGGTTGATCAAATTCAACCATTTGATTAAAATCAATTTGATTTAATTAATCTCTATTCATTATTTTAAATTGACTCAATGAATCAAATCTAAATTAGACTCATTCAACACTTGAATCAAATTGAGTCTAACTCAATTAGTCTAATTTAGATTACCCTTAATCCAATTTGGTTCATCCCATGAACCTAATCCTCTTTTTTCATCATATGAACCTAATCTCGATCTAATTGCCCTTTGTGTGTGACCCTATAGGTTCTTGTAACGTTGGTAATGCTCCTAAACCGATTTAGAAACATAAGCAATGAGCGGTATCTAGCAACACATTATTGCTACCAAAGTTACAAGAATGTTGAGATCCAATATCACCTTTGTGACTACTAATTGTGACTCTCACATTATGAGACAATGTCCCTCTATCCTTGACATACAGATTGACCAATTGAGGCATAGACCGTGTCATCCTCGGAACAATATGTAGGGATGTATACTGAAAAGTCTATCTTTTGTATGAACATCTTTATTTTGGAATAAGAATCACATGATCATTGTTTGTATATTTTTATGGTTATGTAATATTGTCTAATACTTTACATTGTAGATAACATGGTGTGTGGTGTCACACAAGAGACCATGTTATCGGCCTCTAGAAAAGTATAAGCAAAGGCTCACAACTGAGATGACTTTGGACAAACCATCGGAATGGTTGTAGTGTGGTTTGGTATTGGTTTGTCTCGACCATCGAATCACACTAGTGCACTTTGTGTGTATTAAGCAGGACCGACTTAGAGGTGATTCGATTTATTGCTGACTACATAATCAAATCGGACCTCAGATATTATTTAGTACATCCTCTTAATCCCGATATAATAACGGGCACATATACTTAGTACCGATATAATCGATAGGCTCGGTAAGTTGGGAGATGATAATATTTATATGGTGTGTCATTGATTATAGGAGGAAACCGTGTCCTATATATTAGGATGATGATGTCCCCTTGAGGAGCTCATAAGGTTCATCATATAAACCCTACAGGTGGACTTGGTCCGACATGATGAAAAGGTTGAGTGGTACTACTCAAGGAGTTAGATGTTGATTAATTAATGGTCGATAAATTAATTAATCAACGGACATTCGAAATCTTAAATACGGGGAGAAAATGTACAAATAATATATGGAGCCCATATTATCATATGGTGGTTGGTGAGGTAGATCAATGATGAACCTTTAGTGGATTGGATCATCATTAGTGGATCGGACTTTATGTGGGCTTGATCCATGGGTGGCCAAGACCCAACTCCTCCTCATGGTCCCTAATGTATCCTATTAACACCTCATGATGCTTAGATCCAAACAATAGAAACAAAACTCAAAGATCCATTGGTAGAGATTAAATCTCTAAGAACCGATGGTTGAGATTAAATCTCTAGATCCGACAGTTGAGATTAAATCCCTAGAACCAATGGAGGAGATTAATTCGTGACTTATCCCTAACTCTATAAAAGGATGGAAAAGGGATTTGGCATGAACAACATGATAGGAGAGCTAGGGTTTGTAAGAAGTAATCCTATTTGAGATAGGATTAGGATTAGGGTTTGGAGGCAAGGGTGGAACCAAATAAGGAAGGTTCTTTCTCTCTTCTTCTTCCTCTTTTGGCCAACGTCCAGAACCTTTCCCAGCTCTTTTCCAGCCTTGGCCAGCACCCAAAAGCTTCCTTTTCCCTCTCCTTAGGTGGTGGAAACAAGATATAGGGCTTCCCTTGGTGTCTTGTTTGTTTTCCACCATCTTCTCCTTCATCTTGTTGGCTGGCTGCAAGGATAAGTTATGTTCCTTGTTGGTTGTTTCTAGTGAGGAGAAAAACATTTTTTCTATTCTTACTTTTGCTTTGGAAGAGCAAGGAAGGAAGATTTGGCATCTAGGAGCTTCGACTTTTGGTGGATCGTCGCCCACACGACATCTAAAAGGAGGAAGGTCATACATTAGAAGATCGAGAGGTATACCTATTCTACTTTCTTCTTTTGTTTGTTGCTTGTTTTTGTTTTTCAATTATAATCATGTTATAAATCTGTAAATGGATAAATAATACTTGGATCCCAAGCATAAACACAAAAACCGGCGATCCGGACATCGTCTATTCCGCGGCTACTCGTAGAATAGAGGATGGTCGCTTGAACAACTAGTTTGTTCAAGTGACCTCTCTAAACGAATAGCACGATGATGACTTGGTTGCTTTTGCAATTCCTTTTGTCTAGGATTAAATTTTTTTAATCCGGGGACATCGAAGGGATCGCCATGGACAAGCTACCAAGGTGAAGTGGGAAGTGAAGTTTCCCCTCACGGACTCGATAAGCAAAACCCTACAATTGGTATCAGAGCCAAGGTTTCTGGTTTTGTGTGTTTAGGATTCGGTTAATTTTTATGCACTTTTTCATATATTATATGTGCCGGATAATAGTAGGATATGCGTAGTTTAACTCTTTTGTTGCAGGCATAAGATCCGACTATTATGGCCATATGTGCGTATGTGATTGTATGTGTGTAAATATTTATTTTGTTGAATCCTCGAGGTTTACGAGGCTAGTATTTAGTTTTTGGTAAATTAAATACGGCATTGTTTAGCCGCTCTTTATTTTATTTTACTTTCGATCTAGATTTCATGTACACTCCCTCGTGGAGTATAGGATTGATGGATGTAAATTAAAATAGGTTTTAGTCTCGGCTCGGATCTCTGGATTGTTCGTACATGGCGTAGGAGAAGCGGACGAGATGGTGATGCGATGGGAGTCATATTGAAGACAAAAGCCATAATAGTTGGAAAATAATTTATTTTTCATATTTATTGCTTTTTGTTTGATATGCATGTCATAGGCTAGGAAAATTCTCAATTTCAAATTACTAAGTGGGAGAGGGATATTTTTATAAATTCCCGCGGCCTCCATTACGATTTAACAAGTGATGCAAACAAACTTTCGCGTTGGCTCTGAGTGCCTTCCTCCCCATCGGATGGGTTTGTTTGCAGATCACAAGGTCGAATATGGTTATAGGAAATTATTAAGGAGCGTGTGTACTTGCCCATCGTAAGGCACATAACCCAAGATAATTACCTTAGTATCGAGTAATGGTGAACACTTAGATACAAACATAAGTATCCTCCCCATCGGAGTCACTCCTTTTATTTGTAGGGCCAAAGAGGAACCAACTATTAATTTTACTTGTCAAAAAGTTAGGTTGACAAGATAGTAAAATTAATGGGTAAAACCTCCTCTTACAAATGTAGATTTCGTATACGTCCACACTATCGTGGCATACGATATTCTCGGTGTTTTGAGGTGTTGGTTGATTTTAAAATTTTATTGATTGAGGAATCAATAATGTTTATAAATCTAATGTTTTGATCTATGTGATTCTTAGGTTTTCTTTCAAAATGACTTTCAACCCACTTGCTGTGATACTGAAAGAGAATAAACTTACTGGACCCAACTATGTAGATTGGAAGAGGAATCTAGACATTGTCTTGACTGCTGAGGAATACAAATATATACTCCTCAAAGAGTGCCCTCCTAAGCCTGCAGATAATTCTGGGGAAAAGGAGAGAGAGAGCTATAAGAAGTGGATCAAGGCCGATGAGATGGTGTGGTGTTACATTTTGGCATCTATGTCAAATGTACTGCAACATCAGCATCAAGTCATGTCCACTACTTATGATATGATGCTCAATCTCAAGGAGCTTTTCAGACACCAGAATCGGGCTGCGAGGCAAGAGGCCATGAGAAACTTGATGACGACCACCATGGTTGAGGGAATACCCGTGAGGGATCATGTTCTCAAGATGATGGCTCATTTGAATGAGCTGGAGGTCCTAGGAGCTGAGATCGATGGGGAAACCCAGGTCGATATCATACTCCAGTCTCTGCCTAGGAGTTTTGAGTAGTTTCGCCTCAACTACAACATGAACAAGAGGTTGTATTCGTTGGCGGAGCTTCTGACAGAACTCCAGGCGGCAGAGGGACTATTTCGTCAGAGTGCTCAGGCGCATGCCGTGGTGACCTAGAAGGTTTCTACTTCTAAGCCGAAAGGCAAGAAGAAGAAGAAACAAACCGGGGCGAAGGCAGTGGGAGGTACTCAGGGAGGAGTGAAGAAGCCGAAAGGCAAGTGCTTCACTTTTAAGCAGACTGGACACTGGAAGAAGGACTGCCCCAACTGCAAGAACAAAGGTATATCTTTTAGTCTAGTCGTTGAAACATGTTTAGCAGTGTTATCTACTGGCACCTGGTGTGTAGATACGGGAGTCACTGATCATGTCTGCAATACTTTACAAGGGTTCCAGGAAACCAGACGACTGGTGAGGGGGAGATTACCGTATACTTGGGCGATGTCACGAAGGTGGCGGCTGTTGCAGTGGGAGATGTTCATTTATCTTTTGAGAAAAAAAAACTTTTGGGTCTTAAGAATTGCCTTTATGTACCCTTATTTAGAAAGAATTTAATTTCGGTTTCTAAATTGTTTATGGATGGATATTCTATTTCTTTTGATGACAGAGTTGTAATAAGAAGGAATAGGGACATTATCTGTTCGGGTGCATTGATAGAAAATTTGTATACACTTGAACCAAAACCTCCCACGATGCAAATTGAAGTTAATAACTCATCTTCTAATTCCAATAAGAGAAAAGAACCTTCGAAGATGAACCAAACATATCTTTGGCATCTTAGGCTTGGTCACATTAACCTAAGCAGAATTCAAAGATTGATAGCTGATGGACCTTTGGGTTGATTAGTGGTGGAGGATCTCCCAACCTGTGAATCTTGCTTGGAGGGTAAGATGACCAAGAGGCCTTTTAAGGCCAAGGGGTATAGAGCCAAAGATGTGTTAGAATTGGTTCATTCTGATTTGTGTGGTCCTATGTCTATCTAGGCTAGAGGTGGTTTTGAGTATTTCGTCTCTTTTATAGACGATTACTCAAGATATGGATACATTTACCTGATGCGCCGCAAGTCTGAATGCTTTGACAAGTTCAAAGAATTCAAGGCTGATGTGGAGAAATGTCAAGGTAAAAGTATCAGGACACTACGATCTGATCGTGGCGGTGAGTACCTATTGGGAGAGTTTAGGTACTACTTATCAGAGGCTAGGATTCAATCCCAATTGATCGCGCACACCCAGTGAGCAGTGTAGCGTGAGCGAAGGAATAGGACTCATATGGAGATGGTTAGATCGATGATAAGTTATTCTGACTTGCTAGATTCGTTTTGGGGATATGCTCTAGATACGGCGGTGTACATTCTGAACTTGGTACCATCTAAATCAGTGCCTTCTACTCCCATAGAGTTGTGGACTGGACGAAAGCCTAGTCTAAGACATATTCGGATATGGGGGAGTCCAGCACATGTGCTGAAGGCAGATGCTGGTAAGTTGGAACCTCATAGAGAAGTACGCTTTTTCGTTGGCTATCCCAGGGGAACGAAGGGTGGATTGTTTTATATTCCTAGAGATCAGAGGGTGATCGTTAGCATGAAGCCAGATTTCTAGAGGAAGACTATGTAATGAGCCACAAGCCCAAGAGTAAAATTATTCTGGAGGAGTTAAAAGGGGAAGTCACTTCTTTAGTACCACCGATACAAGAGGATATACCACATGTCACTGCACCGCGTGTCACAGAGGATACATAGGTGATACCTCATCGTAGTGGGAGGGTTGTGAGACAACCTGATAGTTTCATGTTCTTGGGAGAATCTTCTGATTTGGTCCCTGGCGAACATGAACCTGATCCTTGGACATATAACGAGGGAATCCAAGATAAAGATGCGGTATCTTGGCTAAATGCAATGAATACTGAGATTTAATCTATGGTTTCGAATCAGGTCTGGGAGCTAGTAGAACCACCCGATGGTGTAAAAACCATTGGATGCAAGTGGATCTATAAAAGAAAGAGTGGAATAGACGGGAATGTTGAGACCTTCAAAGCGAGGCTTGTTGCGAAGGGGTATACTCAGAAAGAGGGTATCGATTATGAGGAGACCTTTTCGTCGGTAGCCATGCTTAAGTCTATCCGGATTCTCTTATGCATAGCAGCTCATATGGAAGATGGATGTCAAGATAGCTTTCCTTAATGGAAGTCTTGAGGAAAACATCTACATGAAGCAACCAGAGGGATTCATTGCTAAGGGCAAAGAGCATCTTGTATGTAAGCTTAATCGGTCCATTTATGGATTGAAACAAGCTTCGAGGTCTTGGAACATCCGCTTTGATGAGGTGATCCAGTCTTATGTATTTATTCAAAGTCTGGACGAGTCTTGTGTATACAAGAGATGTGACGGAAACGTAGTGGTATTTCTTGTACTATACGTAGATGACATTTTGTTGATTGGCAACAATATCAAGGTGTTATCGGACATAAGGGTATGGTTGTCCAAACAGTTTGATATGAAGGACTTGGGAGAGGTAGGACACATCCTTGGGATCAAGGTTATAAGGGATCGCAGGAAAAGGATGTTGTGCTTATCCCAAGCTTCATACATAGACACGATTATGGAGCGTTTTAGCATGCAGAACTCCAAGAAGGGTTTTCTACCCTTCAGGCATGGAGTTCCTTTATCTAAGGAGATGTGTCCTAGATCATCTGAGGAGATAGAGGAGATGAAGGCGGTTCCTTATGCTTCGGCAGTAGGAAGCCTCATGTATGCGATGCTCTTTACGAGACCAGATATCTGCATTGCCGTGGGCATGGTCAGCAGATATTAGAGTAATCTAGGACAGGGACATTGGACTGCGGTAAAGCATATATTTAAGTACCTGAGAAGGACTAGGGATTATATGCTGGTTTACCGGGCAGACCAATTACTCCCTGTGGGTTACACGGATTCCGACTTCCAATCTGATAGGGATAACAGTAAGTTTACCTCAGGTTTTGTGTTTACTTTGGGAGGTGGAGCCATTGTATGGATGAGTGTCAAGTAGAAGTGCGTGGCGGACTCCACCATGGAAGCTGAGTATGTGGCAGCCTCTGAGGCGGCCAAAGAAGTTGTATGGCTCAGGAACTTCCTGATGGACTTGGATGTGATTCCTGGTTTGCCCAGAACTATCACAATTTATTGTGATAATAGTGGTGCAGTTGCAAACTCGAAGGAACCACGAGCCCATAAGGCTAGTAAGCACATAGAGCGCAAGTACCACCTGATACGAGAAATCTTAAAGAAAGGAGAAGTTGTTGTGGCCAAGATTGCATCGGAGGATAACCTGGCAGATCCATTCACTAAGGCCCTTTCGGCGAGAGCTTTTGATAGGCATGTGAAGGGAATGGGGATAAGATGTATGGCACTTTGAGGACAGCATAGTCTTTTAGTATAAGTGGGAGATTGTAGGGATGTATACTGAAAAGTCTATCTTTTGTATGAACATCTTTATTTTGGAATAAGAATCACATGATCATTGTTTGCATATTTATATAGTTATGCAATATTGTCTAATACTTTACATTGTAGATAACATGGTGTGTGGTGTCACACAGGAGACCATGTTATCGGTCCCTTGAAAAGTATAAGCAAAGGCTCACAACCGAGATGGCTTTGGGCAAACCATCGGAATGGTTGTAGTGTTGTTTGGTATTGGTTTATCTTGACCATTGAATCACACTAGTGCACTTTGTGTGTATTGAGCAGGACCGACTTAGAGGTGATTCGATTTATTGCTGACTACAAAATCGAATCAGACCTCAGATATTATTTAGTACATGCTCTTAATCCCGATATAATAACGGGCACATATACTTAGTACTCATCTCTTTGATTTACCAATGGGCGAGATTTATAGATTAAATCGATAGGCTCGGTATGTTGGGAGATGATATTATTTATATGGTGTGCCGTTGATTATAGGAGGAAACTGTGTCCTATATATTAGGATGATGATGTCCCCTTGAGGAGCTCATAAGGTTCATCATGTAAACCCTACAGGTGGACTTGGTCCGGCATGATGAAAAGGTTGAGTGGTACTACTCAAGGAGTTAGATGTTGATTAATTAATGGTCAGTAAATTAATTAATCGACGGACATTCGAGATCTTAAACACGGGGAGAACATGTACAAATAATATATGGAGCTCATATTATCATATGGGGGTTGGTGAGGTAGATCAATGATGAACCTTTAGTGGATTGGATCATCATTAGTGGATCGGACTTTATGTGGGCTTGATCCATGGGTGGCCAAGACCCAACTCCTTCTCATGGTCCCTAATGTAGCCTATTAACACCTCATGATGCTTAGATCCAAAGGATAGAAACAAAACTCAAGATCCATTGGTAGAGATTAAATCTCTAAGAAGAACTGCATTGAGATTAAATCTCTAGATCCGACGGTTGAGATTAAATCCCTAGAACCAATGGAGGAGATTAATTCATGACTTATCACTAACTCTATAAAAGGATGGCAAAGGGATTTGGCATGAACAACATGATAGGAGATCTAGGGTTTGGGCGGCAAGAAGGAATCCTATTTGAGAAAGGATTAGGATTAGGGTTTGGAGGCAAGGGTGGCACCAAATAAGGAAGGTTCTTTCTCTCTTCTTCTTCCTCTTTTGGCCAACGTCCAGCACCCTTCCCAGCTCTTTTCCAGCCTTGGCCGGTGCACAAAATCTTCCTTTTCCCTCTCCTTAGGTGGTGGAAACAAGATATAGGGCTTCCCTTTGTGTCTTGGTTGTTTTCCACCATCTTCTCCTTCATCTAGTTGGCCGGCGGCAAGGATAAGTTTGGTTCCTTGTTGGGTGTTTCTAGTGAGAAGAAAAACCTTGTTTCTATTCTTCCTCTTGCTTTGGAAGAGCAAGGAAGGAAGATTTGGCATCTAGGAGCTTCGACTTTTGGTGGATCGTCGCCCACACGACGTCCAAAAGGAGGAAGGTCATATATTAGAAGATCGAGAGGTATACCTATTCTACTTTCTTCTTTTGTTTGTTGCTTGTTTTTGTTTTTCAATTATAAGCATGTTATAAATCAGTAAATGGATAAATAATACTTGGATCCCGAGCATAAACACAAAAACCGGCAATCCGGACATCGTCTATTCCCCGACTACTCATAGAATAGAGGATGGTCGCTTGAACAACTAGTTTGTTCAAGGGACCTCTCTAAACGAATAGCACGACGATGACTTGGTTGCTTTGGCAATCCCTTTTGTCTAGGATTAAATTTTTTTAACCCGGGGACATCGAAGGGATCGCCATGGACAAGCAACCGAGGTGAAGTAGGAAGCGAAGTTTCCCCTCACGGACTCGATAAGCAAAACCCTACACAATCTATATCTTGAATTCCTAGTAGACTCACTCTAATCAAATGAGCTCAATATCTCATATTGACTGATTTGGGCATGGTCATGCACTTCATGGTCTCACTCTATCAAGAATAACGATGTCACTCCCGTCATATAGAAGGGATAGATCCCATCTACATCACTCACATCCCTCCACATAATTTGTTACATACCCAGTAATCGCCTTTATAGTCCACCCATTTGTTGGGATGTATACTGAAAAGTCTATCTTTTGTATGAACATCTTTATTTTGAAATAAGAATCACATGATCATTGTTTGCATATTTAGAGTTATGCATATTGTCTAATACATTACGTTGTAGATAAAAAGGTGTGTGGTGTCACATGGGAGATCATGTTATCAGCTCCTTCTAAAGTATAAGTATAGGCTCACAATCGAGATGGCTTTGGACAAACCATTGGTATGGTTGTAATGTGATTTGGTATTGGTTTGTCTTGACCATAGAATCACACTAGTACACTTTATGAGTATTGAGCAGGACCGACTTAGAGGTGATTCGATTTATTGCTGACTACATAATCGAATCAGACTTCAGATATTATATTGTACATACTCTTAATCCCGATATAATAACGGGTACATATACTTAGTATTCATTTCTTTGATTTACCAATGGGCGAGATTTATAGATTAAATCGATAGGCTCGGTAAGTTGGGAAATGATATTATTTATATGGTGTGCCGTTGATTATAGGAGGAAACTGTGTCCTATATATTAGGATGATGATGTCCTCGAGGAGCTATAAGGTTCATCATGTAAACCCTGCAGGTGGACTTGGTCCGGCATGATGAAAAGGTTGAGTGGTACTACTCATGGAGTTAGATGTTGATTAATTAATGGTCAGTAAATTAATTAATCGACGGACATTCAAGATCTTAAACACGGGGAGAAAATGTACATATAATATATGGAGTCCATATTAACTTATGGGGGTTGGTGAGGTAGATCAATGATAATCCTTTAGTGGATTGGATTATCATTAATGGATCGGACTTTTTGTGGGTTTGATCCATTGGGTGGCCAAGATCCAACTCCTCCTCATGGTCCCTATTGTAGCCTATTAATACCTCATGAAGCCTAGATCCAATGGATAGAAACAAAACTCTAGATCCAAAGTTAGAGATTAAATCTCTAGATCTGATGGTTGAGATTAAATCTCTAGATCCAACGGTTGAGATTAAAATCCCTAGAACCAATGGTGGAGATTAAAACAAGGCTTATCCCTAACTCTATAAAAAGAGAGCAAGCGGTGGGCGGCAAGGAGAATCCAATTAGAGATAGGATTAGGGTTTTGGGCGGCTAGAGGCTTGGAGCTAGGGTTTGGAGTTGGCGACACCAAATAAGGAAACTTATTCCTTATATTCTTCTTCCTTTTTGGTCGGTGTCCAATCCATCCCTTCTCCTTCTCCATGGCCGGTGGAAACAAGATTTAGGGTCTTCCCTTGGAGTCTTGGCGGGTTTCCATCCTATTCTCCTCTTCCTTCTTGGCCGGCGACAAGCACCAACCTTGTAGTTTGGTGGTTGGTTGAAAGAAGGAAAAGAGTCTTCTTTCTATTCTTCCTCTTGCTCCGGATGAGAAAGGAAGGAAGATTGGTGATCTAGGAGCTTCAACTTTTGGTAGATCATTGCCCACACGACGTTCGAAAGGAGGAAGGTCATACAATAGAAGATCGAGAGGTATATCACTTATCTATCTTCATGTGTAACATGTTTATATTTGTTTTTCAATTATATGAATGTTATATTCTGTTTTGTGGCTAATATAACTTGGACCCCGAACATAAACACAAAAGCCGGCGATCCGTACACCGTCTATTCCGCGGCTATTCGTAGAATAGAGGTTGGTCGGTTGAACAACAAGTTTGTTCAAGTGACGACTCTAATTGAATAGCACGACGATGACAATGTTGCTTGGGCAATCCCTCTTGTCAAGGATAATTTTTTTTTATCCGGGTATGTAGAAGGGATCGCCATGAACAAGCGACCGAGTTGAAGTGGGAAGCGAAGTTTCCCCTCCCTTCACCATTTACGGGTGACGTTTGACGAAGACAAAATATGCAACTCCTTATGTAGGGAACCATGGTGACTTCAGGTCCAAGGACTAATAGTCATACTAATAGTCACATGAGAAAGTATATGACACTCATATAACGATCTATGATGCTTTCTCAAGGTGGGTCATTCAGTATATATTCTCCAATGATACCCATGCGTCAACTTTATATCACATATCCATGACATGTGAGATCAAGTCATCGAGTTGACCTACATGCTAGTTTCTTCGCATTAACAATGTCTCTGAATGTTAATACTTGACTAGGAATGATTAAGAGTAGTGTTCTCTATATCATCTCATTATCGATTCAACAAATCAATTAATATAGATAATAACCTTCTACTCAAGGACGTTATTATACTTAATTATTTGGCACCAATACAATTAAGTATAATAACCATGCCTTTATAAATAGGAATATGATACAACAAAGTTCATACAACAATCATCACATGATTGGCTCAGGGCTTTCACTAACAAGATTTCTTTCGATTCTCCCGCAGGAGGAGCACTTATGAATAAGACCATAGAAGAAGCTGAGGAGCTAATAGAAGAGGTGGCCCAAAACCACCATTAATGGGCTTCCGAACGTGGTCACCCAGCTCCTGCAGCGGGATGATATGTTGTCAACTCCATTGATCACCTAGCAGCGAGAATGGACGCGCTTAGTAGATGATTCGACTCTTTAAATTCTGCATCTGCATGTGCATCCATTGACTTTTGAGAAGGAGCGTGAAAGATATCGGAGGACTACTATGGAGGCGGGTGGTGGCTTAGAAGAGCATATTGAGCATTGTGATGCGGTTGGGAACTACAATCAAAGGCCCAACAACCCATTCTCCATTACTTATAACCCCGGATGGAAGAACGACCCGAACTTTTCCTATCGGAATGACTTGAAGAACTTCCAACCATCAGGAAAGTATGAGCAGCAACGGGGCAATGGGAAGTAGCGACAACAGAAGTCTAGGTTAGAATTGATGATGGAAGACTTCATTGCTATCCAAACAAAGGCCAATGAAGAGTTTTGTCACCAACATCACAAAATAGAGGAGTCACTCAGAGATTTGAAGGCCACTATTAAAGGTCTTGCAAGCCACATAAGGATGTTGGAGAGACAAGTGGCCCAGATAACCTAAACCGTGTCGCAACCTATGGATAATTCTCCATCATTACCTGAGTCGAGTCAAGCTAAGGAGGAAGGAGTGTGCAGTGAGAGAGTAGCACGGCGAAACAGATTCGCTAAGGGGTGTGCAACCATGATTTCCACCCTACCAGCCCAAGCTGAAAATGAAGATAAAATTCCACCCAAGCTTGAGGACCTGGTGAATTTGTTGTCCCTACTCGATTTATAGGGAAATCTTCGATGAAGCGATGTCGTCTTAGGGTCATCAAAGCGTGATGCCCTCGATACTACTTGAAGATGGGACTGAATGGGCTCCAACCAGCTAACCTTCGTATCCGTATGGGAGACGACTCAGTCAAGGAACCCGTCGGCATGCTAACACATGTGCCCATGGTTGTCAAGAACTTCGTGATACATACAGATTTTATTATACTCAACACATGACCAAACCCCCAGAATTCCATTATCTTGAGAAGGCCCTTTCTGGCAACTGTGAGGGCGTGCATAGATGTAAAGGCACACCAGATCTCCTTAGAGATAAATGGGAGATCATAATCTTGACCTATCAAAGTTTAGAGCTCCTACCTACACGGCTTTACTTTCAAGAGGATAAAGTTGAGCCCACTGGATGTAGATGTTGAGACAGATGAATGGAGGTTCACAGAACCTCTAGAGCCAAGTTGATAATGGAGTGTGGTCGAGCTAAATGACCTTAAATAAAGCGCTTCTTGGGAGGCAACACAAGTTTAGTTTTTAGGTTTTCTTTTGATTGTATTGCATTCATTTGGTCAATTTGAACTATGATTTCCATTTCGTTTAGCATTGGGACAAAAAAGAACTTGTGAGGTAAAAATAAAAATCAATTTTAACTTACACGGTGAAGCCTGTGAGAAAATTCAGACCGTTGTGCACAAAAGGAGAGAAATAGAGGACACACGGCCTTGCTGTGTGTTTTCCCACGGTCTTGCCTGCCCGACCAACCTCGAGGTGCACTACCGACAAGATGTTTTCACACGGTCGGGTTGTGCGAGGTTAAAAAGGGAACACCGTGAATTTTCGCCCCAAATGCTAGTGTGTTCGATTTTTCTTGCCCTAGCCGTGTGGATCCTTCATCCCCACCACCTAAAAGCTTTTCCAACCTTCAAAGAAGCCAAAAGAAGCAAGGATGAGGAGGACCAAGCAAGTGGTATCTCGATCCGATACTTCGGAGCGACGAGCAAGGGGAACCGATGCCCCTCAAGGTCCGGAGGAGGGTAACACTCTTCCAACCCTTCTTTTATGCAACAATGAGCATAGGGATAGATATATCATACTTTCTACTCATAAAATCACTACAACTAGGCATCTTGATGATGATTTACTAGAGTACTTAGGGTTGTTGGGTGACATTCAAGCCTTATTTGCAAAAATAGAGTGGGGAGAGATAATGGGGATAAGACACCCAACCTACCCTAGGATAGTTTTGGAATTTTTAAGTTCTTTAGAAGCTGAAGTTTTAATAGGTAGAGAGAGAGAAGATGGTTGGATTACCTTTAGGGTATTTAACATTGAGCATGAATGGACACTACACCAATGAACTCATGCTTTGGCTTGCCGAGTGGGGGAGAGAGAAGAACTCCTATAGGGTTCAACTCTCGAATCTTTTGGACCGAATTGATAGGAGAGCACGCTTACGACCCTTCGAGGGACAAAGCATCACGCCTCCAAAACCCCATTTTCTGATACCTCCACTGAATCATAGCAAGCACTATTTTTGGTTGTGGGGAGAGTGACGGTGTAGTGAGAGCTAGGGAGGTTCTTTGCCTATGGGACATGCTACAAAAAGGAGTAGCATCGATGTAGGGTCCAATTTCATTAGACACTTAGTGAAAATGGGCAAAGCAGCGAGAGGAGAGATTAATGTGGGGGGCCTTCTTACCCACATTTGTCATAGGATGGGGCACGACTACACTGCTCTAGATAGCATAGAGGGGAGCCCTAGGATCGACCTGGGAGTGTGTATGGCCATGAAGATGATTGTAAGAGAGGGACACTCCTTATGCTTTTTAAGGAAAAACCTGACGGCTTTTAGGCTCCCCGACCCTAATCGTACCACCATCACCATACATGCCAATTGGCGCTTAGACATGATAGTGGAGTCCCCACCATATGAGAGAACATCCACATCGGCGCCCATCTCTCCCCCTTTGCATCACACTCCCTCCAGTCCACACATACATAGGAGCCCACCTAGTCCACATCGACATGAGCCTGCACCTACACTGCTACCTTTTTCTACTTTTGAGCAAGATGCAGGTACATATGCCTATGATTTTTTAAAGTTCTGATCGAGCCTCCACGACATATATGCCGAGCAGCAGACACAGAGGCAGTGATGGGAGGAGAAGAGCACCTACACGCAGGCAGAGTTTCAGGGCTTCCATGAGCACTTCCAGTGCGTCGAGGAGTTCTACGATGAGGCCCGCGTCTACTTCCAGGAGGAGGCTACCTGTTACCAGGCAGAGGCTGCCTACCACCAGGAGATGTTGTAGCATATATGAGCCCAGCAGGCATAGTGGGCTAGGGAGGAGGAGCAACGAGCAGTCGCTACATCCACCAGCTCTCAGATCGACCACATGTACATATGGCATCAGCGACTCAGTAGCAGGTACTCCCAGGATCCCGAGATGTCGAAGTTACCAGACTTTCCACCTCGTCCACCATACTAGAGGTATACTTCACTTAAGTTTGGGGGGTGACCCCAAGTTTTGTTTTGTTTCTAGCAGTGGTTTCTTTTCTAATGTTTGCATTTTAGTTAGCATTCATTTATTCATGCATAGTGTGTTTAGTTTCTTCTTGCACTTAGTCTTGGCTATCTTTAAGCTGCCTCAGTAGTATTTTTAAAGTTACTTTCATGAGTTGTTCCCATAGGTAGCTTAACTTTATTTATCTCATGATATTTTATTTTATTTTCTCTAATGAATGTTCTATACTAACACTGGTTAGCTTCTATTTTTATACCTACATATGTCAAACATTCTGAAAGAGAGAGTCTAGTACATACCTAGTTATGATTCATCTCAGTAGTCTAATAGTTTAGAATCCACAGGTGACCCTAAGTTTAGCATTTTAGTTACTAGAGATGCCCGAATTGTATAGGCCCATTCGGAAAAATCAAAATCCCAGTGAGCCGAGATATAAAAGAGAGAAAAAAAAAGAAAAAAAAAGAGAGAGAAAGAGAGAGAGAGAGAGAGAGAGAGAGAGAGAGAGAGAGAGAATGAAATGAAAAAGAAAAGAAAGGAGAAAAAGAGATTATGAGGGATAAAAAAATAGTTATTGTGGGTGGAAATGGTTAGGTGCCCCTTTTGAGACCAAGTTAGGTTATTGGGGAAACACCAATCAATTTCTCTCAATACCGAGCACGCCTTTGAGACTTTGTGCTAGATCTAGGTAACGACCCTCGCTTTGTGCAAATAAGTGCCTAACAGCTAGAGACCTTAGGAAGGCTATAGGATGACAACTTAACTCACTGTGGAACAAGTATAACCTAAGAAGATTCGCTTAGCACGAGCACGAGGAGCTAACTTAGTGAATTTCTAGAACATATATATTTTACTTTGATTGCAAATACCACTTAATAAATCTAGTTTACATGGTAAGTATGGAACAATACCGTTTGAAATTTCATGGCACTGAGGTTTTCTTGAGGACAAGCAAACACTTAAGTCTGGGGGAATTGATGTGAGCAAAATATATAGGGTTTTTGGAGTAGTTTTCGTTCACATCTCATCTCATTTTATGTTGGTTTTGTTGAGATGTATACTGAAAAGTCTATCTTTTGTATGAACATCTTTATTTTTGAAATAAAAATCACATGATCATTGTCTACATATTTATGGTTATGCATATTGTCTCATACATTACATTGTAGATAACATGGTGTGTAGTGTCACACGGTAGATCATGTTATCAGCTCCTTGTAGATTATAAGTAAAGGCTCACAACCGATATGGCTTTGGACAAACCATTGGTATTGTTGTAGTGTGATTTGGTATTGGTTTGTCTTGACCATAGAATCATACTAGTACACTTTGTGTGTATTGAGCTGGACCGACTTAGAGGTGATTCGATTTATTGCTGACTACATAATAGAATCGGACCTCAGATATTATATTGTACATGCTCTTAATCCCGATATAATAACAGACACATATACTTAGTATTCATTTCTTTGATTTACCAATGGCGAGATTTATAG
Source organism: Wurfbainia villosa (assembly GCA_025175895.1). Classification (NCBI taxonomy): domain Eukaryota; kingdom Viridiplantae; phylum Streptophyta; class Magnoliopsida; order Zingiberales; family Zingiberaceae; genus Wurfbainia; species Wurfbainia villosa. The sequence continues at coordinate 104,481,802 of CM045991.1, forward strand.
AGTAAATCGATAGGCTCGGTATATTGGGAAATGATATTATTTATATAGTTTATCGTTGATTATAGGAGGAAACCGTGTTCTATATATTAGGATGATGATCTCCCCTTGAGGAGCTCATATGGTTCATCATGTAAACCCTGCAGGTGGACTTGGTCCGGCATGATGATAAGGTTGAGTGGTACTACTCATGGAGTTAGATGTTGATTAATTAATGGTCAGTAAATTAATTAATTAACGGACATTCGAGATCTTAAACATGGGGAGAAAAATGTACAAATAATATATGGAGCTCATATTAACTTATGGGGGTTGGTGAGGTAGATCAATGATAATCCTCTAGTGGAATGGATTATCATTAATGGATCGGACTTTATGTGGGCTTGATCCATTGGGTGGCCAAGATCCAACTCCTCCTCATGGTCCCTATTGTAGCCTATTAAAACCTCATGGAGCCAACATCCAAGGATGGAAAATAAAACTCTAGATCCGACGGTGGAGATTAAATCTCTAGATCCGACGGTTGAGATTAAATATCTAGATTCGACGATTGAGAATAAATCCCTATAACTGATGGTGGAGATTAAAAGGAGGCTTAAGACTAACTCTATAAATAAGGGTTTAAGGTGGGCGGCAAGAACATAACTTAAGGGATTAGGGTTTGAGCGGCAAGGGTCTTGGAGGCTTGAGCAACCACAAATTTGGAATTTTTTTCCTTCTTCTTCCTTAGGTGGCCGGCGCCTATCCTCTATTCTTCTCTCCTTGGCCAGCGTCCAAGCTCTTCTTTCTCTTCTCCTTGGCCGGTGGAAACAAGGGTTAGGGTGATTCCTTGGAGCTCTTGGTCGGCGCCCACCTTCCCCTCTCTTTGGGCCAGCGACAAGCTTCAAGTTGGAAGCTTGTTGGTTGGTCCTAGAAAGAGGAGAGTTTTGATTATATACTATCTTGTTCAAAGCGAGCAAGGAAAGGAAGATTGGTGATCTAGGAGGCTTCGACTTTTGGAAGATTGTCACCCGCACGACGTCCAAAAGGAGGAAGGACATACAATAGAAGATCGAGATGTATAAATTTTGTTTTGTTTTCCTTTTGTTCCTTTGTATGTTGTATGTTTATGTTATGTGGCTAAATAACTTAGACCCCCAATACAAACGCAAAAATCGGCGATCCGTACATCGTCTATTCCGCGGCTATTCATAGAATAAAGGTGGGTGGCTTGAACAACAAGTTTGTTCAGGTGACCACTCTAATCGAATAGCACGACGATAAAATGGTAGCTTGGGTAATCCCTCCATGTCAAGGATAAATTTTTATCCGGGGGCGTAGAAGGGATCACCATGAACAAGCAAACCACTTGAAGTGGGAAGCAAAGTTTCCCCTACCTTCAAGTGGTATAAGAGCTTCGGTTCCGACAAAACCCTACAACTGGTATCAGAGCCACGGTTTTCGGTTTTGTGTGTTTAGGATTCGATTACTTTTTTGCATTTTTCATATATTATATGTGTCAGATAATAGTAGGATGTGCGTAGGTTAACTTTTTGGTTACAGGCATAGGATCCAACTATTATGGCCATATGTGTGTATGTGATTGTATGTGTGTAATTGTATATTTGTTGAATCCTCGGGGTTGAAGAGGGTAGTATTTAATTTTTGTAATTAGATACGACATTGTTTAGCCGCTCTTTTTATTTTATTTTACTTTCTATCTAGATTTCATGTACACTCCTTCGTGGAGTATAAGATCGATGGATGTAAATTAAAATAGTTTTTCTCGGCTCCGATCTCCGGATGGCTTGTACATGGCATAGGGAGGAGCGGACGAGACGGTGATACGACAGGAGGCATATTGGAGACAAAAGCAATAATAGTTGGAAAATATTTCTTTTTCATATTTATTGCTTATTGTTTGATATTCATGTCGTAGGCTAGAAAATTCCTCAATTTTAAATTACTAAGTGGGAGAGGGATATTTTTATAAATTCCCATGGCCTCCATTACGGTTTGACATGTGAAGCAAACAAACTTGCGCGTCGGCTCTGAGTGCCTTCCTCCCCATTGGATGAGTTTGTTTGCGGATCACAAGGTCGAATATGGTTATAGGAAATTATTAAGGAGTGTGTGTACTTCCCCATCGAAAGGCACATAACCCGAGATAATTACCTTGGTACCGGGTAATGGTGAACACTTAGATGCAAATAGGAGTATCCTCCCCATCGGAGTCACTGCTCTTATTTGTAGGGTCGAAGAGGAACCAACTATTAATTTTATTTTTCAAAAAGTTAGGTTGACAAGATAGTAAAATTAATGGGTTAAACCTCCTCTTACAAATGTAGAATTCGTATACGTCCACACTATCGTGGCATACGATATTCTCGGTGCTTTGAGGTGTTAGTTGATTTTAAAATTTTATTGTTTGAGGAATCAATAATTTTTTGAAATCTATTATTTTGATCTATGTGATTCTTAACTTTTTTCAAAATGACTTTCAACCCGCTTGCTGTGATACTGAAAGAAAATAAACTTACTAGACCCAATTATGTTGATTGGAAGAGGAATCTTGACATTGTCTTGACTGCTGAAGAATACAAATATGTACTCCTCAAAGAGTGTCCTCCTAAGCCTGCATATGATTACGGGAAAAGGAGAAGGAGAGTTATAAGAAGTGGATCAAGGCAGATGAGATGTCGCGGTGTTACATTTTGGCATCTAAGTCAAATGTACTGCAACATCAGCATCAAGCCATGCCCACTGCTTATGACATGATGCTCAATCTCAAAGAGCTTTTCAAACACCAAAATTGGCCTACTAGGCAAAAAGCCATGAGGAACTTGATGACGACCACCATGATCGAGGGAACATCCGTGAGGGATCATGTTCTCAAGATGATGGCTCATTTGAATGAGTTGGAGGTCCCTGAGCTTTGAGATCGATGGGGAAACCCAAATCAATATCATTCTCCAGTCTCTACCTAGGAGTTTTGAGCAGTTTCGCCTGAACTACAACATGAACAAGAGGTTGTATTCGTTGGCATAACTTCTGACAGAACTCTAGGCAGCAGAGGGGCTATTTCGTCAGAGTGCTCAGGCACATGCCATGGTGACCCAAAAGATTTCTACTTCTAAGCCAAAAGGCAAGAAGAAGAAGAAACAAACTGGGGCAAAGGTGGCGGGAGGAACTCAGGGAGGCGTGAAGAAGCCGAAAGGCAAGAGCTTCACTTGCAAGCAGACTGGACACTGGAAGAAGGACTGCCCCAATCGAAAGCAGAACAAAGGTATATCTTTTGGTCTAGTCGTTGAAACATATTTAGCGGTGTTATCTCTGAGCACCTAGTGTGTAGATACGGAGCCACCGATCATATCTGCAATACTTTGTAGGGGTTCCGTGAAACCGCACGACCGGGCCGAGGGGAGATTATCATATACTTGGGCGATGCCACGAAGGTGGCGGCTATTCTAGTGGGAGATGTTTATTTGTCTTTTGAGAGGAATAAATTTTTGGTTATTAAAAATTGCCTTTATGTACCTTTATTTAGAAATAATTTGATTTCGATTTCTAAATTGTTTATGGATGGATATTCTATTTCTTTTAATGACAGAGTTGTTATAAAAAGGAATAGGGAGATTATCTGTTCTGGTGCATTGATAGGAAATTTATATACACTTGAACCAAAAGCTCGCACGATGCAAATAGAAGTTAATAACTCATCTTCTAATTACAATAAGAGAAAAGAACCTTCGAAGATGAACCAAACATATCTTTGGCATCTAAGACATGGTCATATTAACTTAAGCAAAATTCAAAGGTTGATAGCTGATGGACCTCTGGGTTCATTAGTGGTGGAAAATCTCCCAACCTGCGAATCTTGCTTGTAGGGTAAAATGACCAAGAGGCCTTTTAAAGCCAAGGGGTATAGAGCCAAAGATGTGTTGGAATTGGTTCATTCTGATTTGTGTGGTTTTATGTCTATCCAGGCTAGAGGTGGTTTTGAGTATTTCATCTCTTTCATAGACGATTATTCAAGATACGGATACATTACTTGATGCGCCGCAAGTCTGAATGCTTTGACAAGTTCAAAGAATTAAAGGCTGATGTGGAGAAACGTCAAGGTAAAAGTATCAAGATACTATGATTTGATCGTGATCGTGAGTACCTCTTGGGAGAGTTTAGGAATTACTTATCAGAGGTTGGGATTCAATCCCAATTTTACACTGCACACCCAGCAGAATGGTGTAGCAGAGCGAAGAAATAGGACTCTTATGGAGATGGTTAGATCGATGATGAGTTATTCTGAGTTGCCAAATTCGTTCTGGGGATATGCTCTAGATACGACAGTGTATATTCTGAACTTGGTACCATGTAAATCAGTGCATTCTACTTCCACAGAATTCTAGACTAGGCGAAAACCTAGTCTAAGGCATATTCAGATTTGGGGGAGTCCAGCACATGTGCTGATGGAAGATGCTAGTAAGTTGGAACCTCGTACAGAATTACGCATGTTTGTTCGCTATCCTAGAGGAATTAAAGGAGGTTTGTTTTATAGTCCTATAGATCAGAAGGTGATCGTTAGCACGAATGCCAGATATCTAGAGGAAAACTATGTGATGAACCACAAGCCCATGAGTAAGATTGTTCTGGAGGAATTGAAAGGTGAAGTCACTTCTTCAGTACCACTAGAATAAGAGGATATTCCACAAGTTACTGCACCACGTGTCACAGATGATACACAGGTGATACCTCGTCATAGTGGGAGGGTTGTGAGACAGCTTGATAGATTCATGTTCTTGGGAGAATCTTCTGATTTGGTCCCTGGTTTACATGAACATGATCCCTGGACATATGACGAGGCAATCCAAGATAAAGATGCAGTATCTTGGCAAAGCATAATGAATGTTCAGATTGAATCTATGGATTCAAATAAGGTCTGGGAGCTAGTAGAACCACCCGATGGTGTAAAAACCATTGGATGCAAGTGGATCTACAAAAGAAAGAGAGGAATAGATGGGAAGGTTGAGACCTTCAAAGCAAGGCTTGTTGCGAAGGGGTATACTCAGAAAGAGGGTATCGATTATGAGAAAACCTTTTCGTCGGTAGCCATGCTTAAGTCTATCCGGATTCTCTTATGCATTGCTGCTCATATGGATTATGAGGTATGGCAGATAGATGTCAAGACAACTTTCCTTAATGGAAGTCTTGAGGAAAACATCTATATGAAGCAACCAGAGGGATTCATTGCAAAGGGCAAAAAGCATCTTGTGTGTAAGCTTAATCGGTCCATTTATGGATTGAAGCAATCTTCGAGATCTTGGAACATCCACTTTGATGAGGTAATCTAGTCTTATGGATTTATTCAAAGTCCAGATGAGTCTTGTGTATACAAGAGATGTGACGGAAACGTAGTGGTATTTCTTGTACTATACGTAGATGACATTTTGTTAATTGGCAACAATGTCAAGGTGTTATCGGATGTAAGGGTACGGTTGTCCAAACAGTTTGATATGAAGGACTTGGGAGAAGTGGGACACATCCTTGGGATCAAGGATATAAAGGATCGCAGGAAAAGGATGTTGTGCTTATCTCAAGCTTTATTCATAGACACCATTTTGGCTCGTTTTAGCATGCAGAACTCCAAGAAGGGTTTTCTACCTTTCAGGCATGTAGTTCCTATATCTAAGGAGATGTGTCCTAGAACATCTGAGGAGATAGAGGAGATGAAGGCGATACCTTATGCTTCGGCGGTAAAAAGCCTCATGTATGGTATGCTGTGTACGAGACCAGATATCGGCTTTGTCATTGACATGGTTAGTAGATATCAGGGTAATCCAGGACAGGGACATTGGACTGCGGTAAAGCATATATTGAAGTACCTGAGAAGGACTAGGGATTATGTGCTGGTTTACCAGGCAGACCAATTACTCCTGTGGTTTACACATTCGACTTCCAATCGCAAGGATAACAGTAAGTCTACCACAGGTTTTGTGTTTACTTTGGGAGGTGGAGTCATTGTATGTAGGAGTGTCAAGCAGAAATGCATGACGGACTCTACCATGGAAGCTGAGTTTGTGGTAGCCTCTGAGGAGGCCAACGAAGTTGTATGGCTCAGGAACTTCTTGATGGACTTTTATGTGATTCCTGGTTTGCCCATAACTATCATAATTTATTGTGATAATAGTGGTGCAGTTGCAAACGTGAAGGAACCACGAGCCCATATGGAAAATAAACACATAGAGCGCAAGTACCACCTGATACGAGAAATCGTAAAGAGAGGAGAAGTTGTTGTGACCAAGATTGCATCGGAGGATAACCTGGCAAATCCTTTCACTAAGGCCCTTCCAGCGAGAGCTTTTTGTAGGGGATCAATTGGCCGGCTAGAGGGGGTGAATAGCCCTCTTTCGATGGATGTTGTAATTTACTCATCTACACACAAGATTAGCGCAAGCGGAAATAATAAAACAAGACAAGCAAATAAACAAAAGAGAATACAAACGATAACACCAAGATGTAACGTGATTCACGGCTACGCCGCTAATCCACGGTCCGATTCGTCCAAGGTGAAACACTCCTCCAAATCCACTAGATCTCTCCTTTGCACCAAGCTAGGTGGAGGTAACCTCTTTACAATTTCTCTTCTTACAATAGAATGGAAATAAAGAAAGTAAGAAGAGTGGAAAAACCCTTAGAGCACTTTGGGAGAAGATTAGAGCATAAGCATTAGCCTCCCAAAGCTCCATCCCCTTCCTTTTTATAGAGGAAGAGGGTTTCTTCCCGTTGACACAGGAGCAGTCGACTGATGCCCTCGATCAGTCGACTGGTCCTGTAGCCGTTGCCCAATAATGGCCGCTTTCCACGTTGGATTCCATCCAACGGTATTGGCATCAGTCGACGGTTGGCACCCATCAATTGACTGATGTCAATCAGTCGAGTGCTCCGCGAGATTGACTCCATTCTGTGCCCGTGCACAGTGTCATCGACTGCTCCCCATGAGCAGTTGACTGATCAAGCCATCAGTCGACTGACCGTTGCCGACAGTCGACTGATCAACTTGATCCAACCACATTAGACTAGTCGATCGAACCATCGACTCAGAGCAGTCGACTGCCATGACATGGCAGTCGACTGGTGTCGGGAAAACTCATCCGACACTTGGCCAAATGGCCAAGTTTCACCTAAGAGCTACCCCTTCCCGGGTTACATTCGCTCACTCTCATCCCTCGGAGTCCCTCGCCTTCGAAGTTCTCTTCATTCGCGGCCACGTCCCTCGACAGCATCAGGTGCACGGCTCTGTAATGCTCCTTCGCGTATCTTGCCTAGAAGTCTACTTCCTCTGGCTTCACTCCAAGCTCCTCGTCCGGCGGTCCCTAGGATGCTCCAAGCGCATGGCTTCTCCAAAGCTATCCTTCACCGACTCAAGGACCGAGTCATGAGATGTGAAACTCGTCACGGCTCCATGTGCGAATTACTAAGTCCTGCACGACTTCAACGCACATATCAAATCAATATAACAAACTAACTTAAACCCTTTGCCACACACATCAAAACCTAATCATGGCAAGAGATTGCCCTAACAATCTCCCCCTTTTTGATGCGTGACAATTCGTTTAAGTTAGATAAGAACATTTGATAAAAATTTCTAAGGAAAGAAAGCATGTAAACATAAACATGATATAGCAACATGCAACTCCCCCTTAATCCATCAAACTCTCTCTCCCCCTATCATAATTTACTTAAACATAATCATTTCTCCCCCTTTGACACCATCAAAAAGATTAACACTAAGTTATAAACTCTAGGCATCAAGTATAATAGAAGGAAAATACCAAAAATTAGTCTAAAACCTAAATTCGGCCTTAACTAATCTGATTTTTAGGCCACCAGTCGACTGGTTCAGACTACCAGTCGACTGACACGCGAATTTCAGAACTTTCTGATTTTCGGACCGAATTTCAGAAATCCATTAAAAATTCCAAAAAATTTAAAAAATCATGAAATTTGGGGAACATATTTCTTGTAAGATTCTTTATCAGTGAAAAATAGGTCTTCATGAAAAATCATTATATTTTCATGTATTTGCCAAAAATCCAAAAGGTTTAAAAACCACTAGGTTTTTGATCATGTGAGTATCAAGTTTAACACCTAGTTTTGGTTCCAATTGTTTCAAAACATGAATACATAGATTTTAGATTAAGAAATTGTTTTGAAAACATATGAAATATCCAACCATGATCATTGGGCAATATGTCTATGAATTAAACATATGTCTTCCCGATGATTGGTCTATTATTGCTGTTTTGATACCTTAAATGACCATCTAAATGTCATAGGCATTAGTGGACATTTGTATCATCCTAACATCTCACTCATGCTAAGTTTTCAATCATGGTAGCCTATAGTGAGTGTGAAATGTATCCTAAAGGTATTTATATATACTTAACCATTTTATTCATGCAATTTTATCAAGGTTAAGTATCACCCTAACAATCTACATGATCATAAAGTTATATATGAACTAATTTCACATTATGATCATGAAACACATGTATTCATCAAATTGTTATCATGCATTAGGTATTATATCATGATAATAAGCAAATATTACCTAAAGCATGATTTAAATCTATTTCTCATGATTATGTGCCAAATATCAATATCATAAATCATTATTGCAAATATACAGAGCAATTACATTAATTATCATGATTTAAGCAATATTATCTATTTATGGGCACGTTATCATCACCCAACACTATTTCAAAAATGTTTTCCCACCATCCTAAGTCAACCAAAATATGATATAGGTCAAGTCCATATAGTTGACTACCCTAGGGTTGTTCTAACCCTTAAGGATGGATTTTGGAACCCAAAATTAGTTCTTTCCTATTGGGTTCACTAAGTACTCCTTGGGGATCCATTTCCTAGCTATTACTTTCTTCTTGTCTTGTCCCCTAGCAATTAGGCATTTATAGGCCTTTTCAATTTTCTTTTCTTTATAACCTAGGCCTTTCTTGTTAAAGCTTGCCCTTTGGCTCCCTATGATCATGTTCAATGTATTTGAGCCAATAGTAAACTTTTCTAGGGCTTTGGTTAAATAATCTACTTTCTCTCTTAAAGCCCTATTTTCTTCTATACATGCATCACTAACATTAAATGGCATATATTCATGTGAGCAAGCATCATCATTATCATGACTAGAAGAATTATCATCATTTAAGCATGCTTTTTCTAACTTCTCTTCTAAGTCCTTAATTTGTTCAAGCATCCATTTATTTTTCTTCTTTGCTCTAAACAAATCCCTAGTTAAACTAGAAACCATGGAAACTATTTTCTTGGGAGTTAGATTTGTTACCATAGCTTCCATGTCTTCTTCTTCTTCGGATGAGGAAGTAGAGGAGGCTCCCCCTTCACTTGAACTTTCTCCACTTGAGTTTGATTCTTCATTTTCGGTGGAGGAGCAATCCAAGTCATCAAATGCCATCAATGCTAAGTTGGTGACAAATGCGTTTTCTTCCTCGGATGATGATGAAGATGTGGAGGAAGGGTCATCCCAAGTCTTTGCTTTGAATGCCTTGGCCTTTCCCTTTTCCTTTGCTTTCTTCTCCTCTTCCTTTTTCTTCTTGCTCCCCTTTTTCTTCTTCTTTTCTTCCTTGCTCTTGTTTAGGAGGGGACAATTATCCCTTATGTGTCCCTCTCCTTGGCAATTGTAGCAAATGATTTTCCCCCTTTGTCTTCTATTCCTATCATTAGATTTATTAAATCTAAAACCTTTTAAAGCACGTCTTACCCTCCTTACCATATAAGCTTCATCTGTGCTATCCATAGAGGAGGAGGAGGATGCTTCATCATCATCGGAGGAGGGAATCTCCACCTTCTTCTTCCCCTTATTTGCCATCAATGCTACTCCCCTTGAAGGTTGGATTCTAGGCTCTTCTTGTATTCCTTCAAGCCTTGTCTCGTGGAGCTCCATTGTCGAGAAGAATTCCTCGAAGGTGCTTACTTCTAAGTTCTTGGAGATATAGAATGAGTCCACCATGGAGCTCCATTTTGTGGATCTCGGAAAAGCATCTATAGCCTTCATAACCATATCCCGGTTTGATAGCTTCTCACCTACACTTGACAAACCGGTTATAATTTCCTTGAAACGAGAATGTAAGGAAATTACGTTTTCTCCCTTTTCTAGTTTAATATCGTTTAGTTGGGAGCGGAGGAGGTCTCTCCTTGCTAGCTTTGCCTCGGATGTGCCTTCATGAAGCTCAATTAGCTTCTCCCACATCTCCTTGGCACTTTGGCATTCTCGGTCGGTTGATCTCTTGTTGGGGGAGCACATTGAAAAGATGATACTTGGCTTTTGAGTTTGCAAGGTGCTCTTCCTTTTGCTTTTTGGTCCACCTAGATTTCTCTATTGGCTTCCCTTCTTCATCCCTAGGCAAAACGAAACCGGATTCCATTTTAATCATAATATCAAAATCCGTTTCAAAAAATACCTCCATTCGCTTCTTCCACCAGGCGAATTCCCCTTCAAACTTCGGTGGATGAATGTTTGAGCCGGCCATCTTTTGATGAAGAGCATGTTGCGGCGGTTAGTCCGATGACAAGCAACCTTGCTCTGATACCACTTGTAGGGGATCGATTGGCCGACTAGAGGGGGGTGAATAGCCCTCTTTCGATGGATGTTGTTATTTACTCGTCTACACACAAGATTAGCGCAAGCGGAAATAATAAAACAAGACAAGCAAATAAACAAAAGAGAATACAAACGATAACACCGAGATGTAACGTGGTTCACGGCTACGCCGCTAATCCACGGTCCGATTCGTCCAAGGTGAATCACTCCAAATCCACTAGATCTCTCCTTTGCACCAAGCTAGGTGGAGGTAACCTCTTTACAATTTCTCTTCTTACAATAGAATGGAAATAAAGTAAGTAAGAAGAGTGGAAAAACCCTTAGAGCACTTTGGGAGAAGATTAGAGCATAAGCATTAGCCTCCCAAAGCTCCATCCCCTTCCTTTTTATAGAGGAAGAGGGTTTATTCCGTTGACGGTGATGCCCTCTATCGGTCGGGTCCTGTAGCCGCTGCCCAATAACAATCGCTTTCCACGTTTGGATTCCATCCAGCAGATTGGCATCACCGATCCGATGGCACCCATCAGTCGACTGATGTCAATCAGTCGAGTGCTCCGCGAGATCGACTCCATTCTGCGTGCTGCGCGTGCAGTGTCATCCGATCGCTCCCCATGAAGCGATCGTAATCAACTCATCGATCGACTGACCATTGCCGACAGTCGACTGATCAACTTGATCCAGCTACATTAGACCAGTCGATCGAACCATCGACTCAGAGCAGTCTACTGCCATGACATGGCAGTCGACTGGTGTCGGGAAAACTCATCCGACACTTGGCCAAATGGACAAGTTTCACCTAAGAGCTACCCCTTCCCGGGTTACATTCGCTCACTCTCATCCCTCGGAGTCCCTCGCCTTCGAAGTTCTCTTCGTTCGCGGCCACGTCCCTCGGCAACATCAAGCGCACGACTCTGTAATGCTCCTTCGCGTCTCTTGCCTAGAAGTCTACTTCCTCTGGCTTCACTCCAAGCTCCTCGTCCGGCGGTCCCCCGGATGCTCCAAGCGCACGGATTCCGCAAAGCTATCCTTCACCGACTCAAGGACCGAGTCATGAGATGTGAAACTCGCCACGGCTCCATGTGCGAATTACTAAGTCCTGCACGACTTCAACGCACATATCAAATCAACATAACAAATTAACTTAAACCCTTTGCCACACACATCAAAACCTAATCATGGCAAGAGATTGCCCTAACACTTTTGATAGGAATGTGGAGGGAATGGGAATCAGATGTATGGCAGTTTGAGGACAACATAGTCTTTTAGTATAAGTGGGAGATTGTTGGGATGTATACTGAAAAGTCTATCTTTTATATGAACATCTTTATTTTTGAAATAAGAATCACATGATCATTGTCTGCATATTTATGGTTATGCATATTCTCTCATACACTACATTGTAGATAACATGGTGTGTAGTGTCACACGGTAGATCACATTATCAGCTCCTTGTAAAGTATAAGTAAAGGCTCACAACCAAGATGACTTTGGACAAACCATTGGTATGGTTGTAGTGTGATTTGGTATTGGTTTGTGTAAGTGATTTGAGGCCGCTAGAGGGGGGTGAATAGCATCGCGTGATGGAATTCGTTACGCGTTTGTCTACAAACTTTGTTAGCCCACAGAGGAATAATAATTAAGCAATACGAAATAGATAAACACAAATACGCAAGTATTTAATGTGGTTGGGAACCGAACAGTTCCTACTCCACGGATCGGGCTCTAAAAACCCTAGCAATGCAAACACGCACTACTAATCACAATAACTCCTTCTCGACACAAGTCGGAGGTGGAGAAACCTCGTACAAACAATCTTACAACAGCAAGAATGAAATACAAGCAATATACAATGCAAATATGAAAGACAAGTAATGAAAAAACTTTACAACACTTGTTTTTGATTGCTTGAATTCTTGGTTGCTTGCTTGCACTTTGAGACCTGATTTCTAGCAACAAATTGCCCCAATAGCTCTCAAGAACCGGATGGTTTTTCCTCCATCACAAGCTCCTTTTATAGCTTCAACCTGTGTTGGAAAAAGTCGATCAGTTGACTGATTGGGACCATCAGTCGACTGATGTCACTGTTGTCGTGAGACAACGACTAGATCCACAATGGATAAGTCCAACGGATCCATTATCAGTTGACTGATGGAGCCTTCACTAAACCAGTCGAGTGTCGACTCCATTCTGTGCCCGATTTCACGAGCACCAGTCGACTGATCACAAGATCAGTCGACTAATCATCCAATCAGTCGACTGCCCACATATGGAAGTCGACTGCTAGTCCAAATCCCGCAGTCAAACCCTAGTTGACTATGCCAGTCAATTGTCACATGGCACCAGTCGATTGGCACACCTCAAACATGAGGTTTTAGCCCAAGTAGGGTGCCTCCATACTTGCTAGATCACCCTTAGCCTAGACCTAAGCCTTCTAGCCACCTCCATTAGCCTTACGCCTCTCGGATCCATCCAAGTCATCCATGACTTGTTCATCCATCGTGCTAGCCTTCAGGTGCTTCCATCGGCTATGTCATGCTAACGATGTCTACACCGCCAAGGCACATTGGACTTATGCCGCCAAGACTCCGCTTGGACTTTACGCCGCCAACCATTGGACTTATGCAGCCAAGACTTCACCCTTGGACTTTACGATGCCAATATCAAACCCCTTGGACTTCTCAAATGCCAAGACTCAAGCTTGGACTTTCCCTTGCCAACCCATGTTGGACTTTCCATGCCAAGACCCATGCTTGGACTTTTCCCAAATGCCAAGTGTCCCACATGGACTTTCCATGCCAAGTACCCATGACTTGGACTTTCCATAATCACATGGTCAACCCTAGTCAAGCATCAAAGTCTCCCTCGAGTCAAACTCGAGTCCAGTTAAACCTAACCCGGGTTGATTGTATAAACAATCTCTCCAAAATATCAACAGACATTAATGTCAAACATCAATGTCAACTTACTTTGTCAAACATCAAAACATCACTCGAGTCAAACTCGAGTCTGCTCAATCATGACATGGGTCGATTGCACCAACAATCTCCCCCTTTTTGATGTTTGACAAAAACAACCTTGAGTTAGGCCCCTAACTCAAATTCCCTTACCAATTTCATAAATTGGTAATCTTATGTTCTCACCCTTTTTGACATACATCAAAAAGGTTCGCTCCAAGGAGGTCAATGCTTCATGTCCCAATGAGATCTTACAATCTCCCCCTTGGTCCAAAAATACCTAGGATGCCTACCATCTTCCTAGTGATAAGTCTCATATCACTCAAGAGAGGCAATCCTATCCACTCTCTCAATTTCCAAATTGGGTATCTCAAAATCTCATTTTTCCTTCCCATGAGGAAAAATACCATCCATCATCCCATGATGGATATCACCCCCTAAAGGCTTGGTCCCCCTTGACCATTGCACCAACAATGTCTTTGGGAAGTCCCTAAGCCAATAGGAACTCTAAAACATCAATGATAAGGTTAGAAATTCAACATTGAACTTTCCAACACCTTAAATTTGATACAAGCCCAAAACAACTCTCCTAATCCATATCCAATGGATTTTCACCCTTTAAAATTCTCCCCAAAGCATATCCTAGGGTTAGGAGTGATTAGGGACCTTAACCGTAGCTGAAATCGGGTTAACCAATCTTGTATATCTCAAAATCAGACTTATCAGTCGAGTCCTACAGAAACTAGTCAACTGATGTGCCCATCACCGTACCGCCATGGCGATCGAGTGATACTACGCAGATGGGCCTGCCAAGACCTCGATCTGCTCAGTGATCGACTGATAACTGAATAACCAATTTTTCAGTTATCAGACTCCAACTTTGAAAAATCATAACTAAATATATATATAGCTTGAAAAATCACGAAATTTCACATATATAATACTTATCACACATAAAATCGGTGAAAAATCTTGGAAAAATATTTTAATCATTAAAATAGGAGATTTGTACAAAGTTCAAAAACTATTAAAACTTTAAAGTTTTTGATCTACTTTCTACCAACTTCTACAATGATGATGGCTATCAAAAGATAGACTTCACCAAGGTTTTCTAAAGTGATTTTAAAATGTTTTTGAAAACCTATTTTGAACCATGGATTATTGGATAAATATACATAACTTGTATTTTAGCTTTCCTCATGATTCTTAGTGATGATTGAAATAAGTTTGAGTTCATCTAGATGCACTACCTATGCACCTTGAACCTAACTTATTATCCTAACAACTCACATGTTATCTAAGGTGCATACACACACATACATGTCAATTTAGATGTGAGATGTGGAGTTAGGATTAATATGGCCTCATGCATTTTCTAGGCAGCCCTACTTGATTCCCTTATAAATGGGACTCCAAGTCATGCCATTTTTCCTTGAATCAATTTTAATCGAGATAAATGCATGGATGATCATGGCATGAATGATAACACTAATAATGCATAGCCAATGATTATGATGTCATGATACATCAATAAGCTTTTAAAAACGTGATCATGACATCTACAAAAATTGTAATCAACAACAACATGTTATATGAGAAAACGGAATAAAATGCCATGACATAGCAAGCTTACACAAACAAGCACATTTCAACCAAACATACAATCAGACAACAACAATAATTTTTTTTTTTTGAAACAAAACATTTCATTAAAAACATCAAGTTTTTTACATCCAAAATGTGAAATGTTCAAACAAAAAGACATCCTATATCGCTAAACATCCTAATATCGCTAGTCCTCTGCGGAAGGTGGAGGCGGAGGTGGCTGCTGACCCAAAGTCCATGCTCGCATCATCTCGTACATGTCGAGCTTACACTGCTCAATGCGGCTCTGTGACTCCTCAATCCGAATGTAGCGCTCCTCCATCCGACTGAGATGCTCACCCATGGAAGATTTCCCTGATATAATCTCTGCTAGTCGGGAGTCCATCATCTGCTGATAATCCAGGAAGCTAGACTCCAGCTGGGCCATCCGATCTGAAGGACCTGCCACTGATGCATCTGTTAGCCTCTGGTCCTCCTCAACAGTTTGGATCCTCATGTCGCTCGCAGGCTCTCCGTTGATCCTCATGTCGCTCGCAGCTCTCCTGCATTAGAGGTGGCTCCCTACATGGCCTGGGCGAAGGTCGAGGTACCAGCTCCATCTGCCCATGTCTAATACGCAGCTTCACCAATGAGAAGTTATGAACTGATATACAGTCGTAAACCTCAGAAAGCGCCCTCATAGATCCCCTGTTAATGTTAATGCCTATAGACTCTAGTCATGCAATGATGATATGGCAAAAAGGCATATGCACTTTCCCTTGCACAGGGGATATGAAATGTACAATGCAATGAAACATGTTCAATGCAATATTTATATCTAATCTATGATGCATGGCATACATAAGAAAAAGATGGAGAGGCCGAATCTTGGCCAGACCCCGAGTCACGATAGGGAGAAAACACCCAACAATGACTTTGTAAAGTATATTATCATGGGCAGATAGCTCAGTGATAGAGAATAGGTTCTGAGCTGGTGGGCGAGGATGGTGAAAAATGTCCTCATGCATGGAGTCTAAAGAAATATGATCAAAAGACTCAGAAAGAGGGGCATCAAAGATAGGATAGAAGATGAAAGTATCATCCGATGGCCTACACTCAAGAAACTCTTGCAATATTGCAGGAGTGAACTCTAAGTCGCGTTTTGCAACGCGAGTAGTGTAGGTAGGACCATCGTCTACCTTCCTTAAGTTTTGATAGAACTCCTTAAGGAGATCATCATTTATGGCATGAGTGCAAAGAACTACCTTCATGAGTTGATAATATGCTAAAATCTCCATGATATTGCCACAATGATGCCTAAAGAAATCAATATCGATGTACCTAACCAACATGGGTTGGTACAATCGTGATGCGACCTCGGTTGGGACATTCCTACATGGTCGTCTATATGAATGCAATGCAGTGGAATGGAATGCAATGATACAAATACACGATTAGATCACAATGAGTTGTAAAGACAAAAATTTAGGGTTTAAGGGGTATAGAAATTATACTTTGGTACCATTTGAAGGTGATGAAGGGAAGGCACAAGGCAGCTGCTGAGGGGAACGCCGGAAGGATCGCCAGAGAAAGGGTTGTAGGTATGTATACTGAAAAGTCTATCTTTTGTATGAACATTTTTATTTTGAAATAAGAATCACATGATCATTGTTTACATATTTTTATGGTTATGCAATATTGTCTAATACATTACATTGTAGATAATATGGTGTGTGGTGTCACACGGGAGATCATGTTATCGGCTCCTTGTAAAGTATAAGTAAAGGCTCACAACCGAGATGACTTTGGACAAACCATCGGAATGGTTGTAGTGTGATTTGGTATTGGTTTGTCTTGACCATAGAATCACACTAGTGCACTTAGTGTGTATTGAGCAGGACCGACTTAGAGGTGATTTGATTTATTGCTGACTACATAATCTAATCAGACCTCAGATATTATATTGTACATACTCTTAATCCCGATATAATAACGGGCACATATACTTAGTACTCATCTCTTTGATTTACCAATGGGCGAGATTTATAGATTAAATCAATAGGCTCGATAAGTTGGAAGATGATATTATTTATATGGTGTGTCATTGATTATAGGAGGAAACCGTGTCCTATATATTAGGATGATGATGTCCCCTTTAGGAGCTCATAAGGTTCATCATGTAAACCCTAGAGGTGGACTTGGTCCAACATGATGAAAAGGTTGAGTGGTACTACTCAAAGAGTTAGATGTTGATTAATTTATGGTCAGTAAATTAATTAATCAACGGACATTCGAGATCTTAAACACGGGGATAAAATGTACAAATAATATATGGAGCCCATATTATCATATGGGGGTTGGTGAGGTAGATCAATGATGATCCTTTAGTGGATTGGATCATCATTAGTGGATCGGACTTTATGTGGGCTTGATCCATGGGTGGCCAAGATCCAACTCCTCCTCATGGTCCCTATTGTAGCCTATTAACACCTCATGAAGCTTAGATCCAATGGATAGAAACAAAACTCTAGATCCAAAGGTAGAGATTAAATCTCTAAGATCCGACGGTTGATATTAAATCTCTAGATCTGACGATTGAGATTAAATCCCTAGAACCAATGGTGGAGATTAAACCAAGGCTTATCTCTAACTCTATAAAAGGATGGACTAGGGGTGGGCGGCAAGAGAATGAAGAGGAAAAGGGGCTAGGGTTTGGGCGGCAAGAGCAAAGGAGGATAGGGTTTTGGGTTGCCACAATTAAGGAAAGTTTTTTTTCTTCTTCTTTCTTTGGTGGTCGAAACCCTTCCTCCTTCTTCCCTCCTTGGTTTGGCCGGCGCCCAAGCTTCTCCCCTTCCTCTATGGCTTATGATGGATGAGTTTAGGGTTGCTTCTCATGGGCAGCAACCAATCCTAATTGGGATAGGAATAGGAGTGGGGCTAGGGTTAGGGTTTGAGTGTTGGTGTTAGGCAGCAACAAGGGGAGGAAAGATCCTTTCTTCTTCTTCCTATGGTTGGTCAGCCCCTCTTCCTTCTTCCCTCTAGCTTGACCAAAGCTCAATCTATTCTTCTCCCCTTCATCCTTGGCCGGAAATTAGGAGAGTTTAGTTTAGGGTTTGGGTGGCAACAAGGAGAAGGAGTGTTTTCCTTTCTCTTCTCCAAGTGTTGGCCGGCGCCCATGCCCTTGTTGTTTCTGCTTTGGTTGGTTTCCATACTCCATGTTCTCTTCCTTGGCCGGCGGCAACATCGAGTTTATTGACTTGGTGGCCGGTTCTAGATAGGAAGATGAGTTTTGTTTTAGGATCTTCCTTTGTTCGGAGTGAACAAGGAAAGGAAGATTGGTGATCTAGGAGGCTTCAACTTTTGGTAGATCGTCACCCACACGACGTCCGAAAGGAGGAAGGACATACAATAGAAGATCAAGAGGTATAATCTTGTTTATTTTGATTAGTGTTCTTTTGTATTATGTTTATAATTGCTTTTCAATGATATGCATGTTTTGTGTGGATGGTTACTTTCTTGTATTTGTTTTTCAACTATGAGCATGATATAAATCTATATATGGCTAAATAATACTTGGATCCTGAGCATAAACACAAAAACCGACGATCAGGACATCGTCTATTCCACGGCTACTCGTAGAATAGAGGATGGTCGCTTGAACAACGAGTTTGTTCAAGTGACCTCTCTAAACGAATAGCACGACGATGACTTGGTTGTTTGGGCAATACCTTGTGTCTAGGATTAAATTTTTTAATCCGGGGACATCGATGGGATCGCCATGAACAAGGTGAAGTGGGAAGCGAAGTTTCCCCTCACGGACTCGATAAGCTAAAACCATTAAATTGGTATGAGGGCTTCCGGGGCAAAACCCTTCAAGGGTCTCGCCGGAACCCTAATCGTTTGGAGAAAAAGAAAACTTGGGCTATGAGATGTCATTAGGGTTATAGAGAGATGAAAGACACAACTGGAAGAGAAGACTACCAACCCTAGGGCTTTGGTCGCCGGCGTGGACGAGGAAAGGCTGGTCGGAGACGATGAGCATCGATCGGAGATGAAAATTGCGAGGGAAAAGAGTGTGAAGACACCGAACCTTAGTGGTTCGGCGTTATAAAATTGCGACTCGATCGGTGATGTGTGACATCGATCGTGATGGCATATAAGCGATTTATGAGCCGATAATCGATCGCTCCACTCGACACTTTCGCTAAGCATTCTGTATCGTGCTACATTAACATCAGTCGACTGATGTTGGTCATCTGTCGACTGATGCGATCATCACTCGACTGATGATAACATCAGTCGACTGATATTGGTCATCAGTCGACTGATGCGATCATCACTCGACTGCTGAGCGACCATTGGACTTACGCCGCCAAGACTCCTCTTGGACTTTACTCCACCAACCATTGGACTTATGCTACCAAGACTTCACCCTTGGACTTTATGCTGCCAATATCAAACACCTTGGACTTCTCAAATGCCAAGACTCAAGCATGGACTTTCCCTTGTCAACCCATGTTGGACTTTCCATGCCAAGACCCATGCTTGGACTTTCCCAAATGCCAAGTGTCCCAC
Source organism: Wurfbainia villosa (assembly GCA_025175895.1). Taxonomy (NCBI): domain Eukaryota; kingdom Viridiplantae; phylum Streptophyta; class Magnoliopsida; order Zingiberales; family Zingiberaceae; genus Wurfbainia; species Wurfbainia villosa. The sequence goes on from CM045991.1 coordinate 104,501,521, forward strand.
TTGGACTTTCCATGCCAAGTACCCATGACTTGGACTTTCCATAATCACATGGTCAACCCTAGTCAACCATCAAAGTCTCCCTCGAGTCAAACTCAAGTCTAGTTAAACCTAACCCGGGTTGATTGTATAAACAATCTCTCCAAAACATCAACAGACATTAATGTCAAACATCATTGTCAACTTACTTTGTCAAAGATCAAAACATCACTCGAGTCAAACTCGAGTCTGGTCAATCGTGACCTGGGCCGATTGCACCAACAGTTTGTCTTGACCATAGAATCACACTAGTACACTTTGTGTGTATTGAGCAGGACCGACTTAGAGGTGATTCGATTTATTGCTGACTACATAATCTAATCAGACCTCAGATATTAAATTGTACAAGCTTTTAATCCCAATATAATAACGGGCACATATACTTAGTATTCATTTCTTTGATTTACCAATGGACGAGATTTATAGAGTAAATCGAAAGGCACGGTAAGTTGGGAAATGATATTAGTTATATGGTGTGCCATTGATTATAGGAGGAAACCGTGTCCTATATATTTGGATGATGATGTCCCCTTGAGGAGCTCATAAGGTTCTTCATGTAAACCCTGCAGGTGGACTTGGTCCGGCATAATGATAAGGTTGAGTGGTACTACTCATGGAGTTAGATGTTGATTTATTAATGGTCAGTAAATTAATTAATCAACGGAAATTCGAGATCTTAAACACGGAGAGAAAAATGTACAAATAATATATGGAGCCCATATTTACTTATGGGGGTTGGTGAGGTAGATCATTGATAATCCTCTAGTGGAATGGATTATCATTAATGGATCGGACTTTATGTGGGCTTGATCCATTGGGTGGCCAAGATCCAACTCCTCCTCATGGTCCCTATTATAGCCTATTAAAACCTCATGGAGCCTAGAACCAAGGATGGAAAATAAAACTCTAGATCCGACGGTGGAGATTAAATCTCTAGATCCGACGGTAGAGATTAAATATCTAGATCTGACGGTTGAAATTAAATCCCTAGAATCGACGGTGGAGATTAAAAGGAGGCTTAAACCTAACTCTATAAATAAGGGTTTAAGGTGGGCGACATGAACATAACTTGAGGGATTAGGGTATGGGCGGCAAGGGGTTTGGAGGCTTGGGCGGGCACAAATTTGGAAATTTTTTTCCTTCTTCTTCCTTAGGTGGCCGACACCCATCCTCTATTCTTCTCCTTTTTGCCGCCGTCCAAGGTCTTCTTTCTCTTCTCCTTAGCAGGTGGAAACAAGGGTTAGGGTGATTCCTTGGATCTCTTGGTCGGCGCCCACCTTCCCCTCTTTTTGGGCCGGCGGCAAGTTTCAAGTTGGAAGCTTGTTGGTTGGTCCTAGAAAGAGGAGAGTTTTGATTATATACTTCTCTTGTTCGGAGCGAGCAAGGAAAGGAAGATTGGTGATCTAGGAGGCTTCGATTTTTGGAAGATCGTTGCCCACACTAATTCCGATAGGAGGAAGGACATACAATAGAAGATCGAGAGGTATAAATTTTGTTTTGTTTTCCTTTTGTTCCTTTGTATGTTGTATGTTTATGTTCTGTGGCTAAATAACATGGACCCTGAATACAAACAAAAAAAACCGGCGATCCGTACATCGTCTTTTTCGCAGCTATTCATAGAATAGAGGTGGGTGGCTTGAACAACATGTTTGTTCAAGTGACCACTCTAATCGAATAGCACGACGATGAAACGGTAGCTTGGGTAATCCCTCCTTGTCAAGGATAAATTTTTTTCCGGGGATGTAGAAGGGATCGCCATGAACAAGCAACTGACTTGAAGTGGGAAGCGAAGTTTCCCCTACCTTCAAGTGGTATAAGAGCTTCAGTTCCGACAAAACCCTACAGGTTTCATGCATATTTTACTTTATTTTCCATGCATTTCCTGTTTTCTGGTTAGAAGAACTGCTCTGTATATTTTTGTGGGGATAATGGCGAACTTTCAAAGAAAAAAGAAGACATTTGGCAGCTAGATGCAGAAGGGAACACGGCCAGGGCGTGTGCCCACACATGGCCGTGTTTAGAAGGCAAAAACGGTCGCCACGGCCCGACACATAGCCACGTCATGTATTTTCACACGTCGTATGGCGGCCAAGCGATTTGACATGACTAGGGGTTTTTACAGATTTCGCAGTGATACGGCGTGATGTCTATATAAGGAAAGCTCTGCTCAAACCCTAGTGGGGGCACGCCGGTCGGGACGACATTACAAAGCCCTAAAAAGCATCGGGAACTCGCATCAGGGAAGGAGAGTGCTGCTCAAGGAACAAGATCTGCACCACAATGCCAGAGGGAAGAGCTGCAATTATATTATAATTCATATTTCTTGCACGTTTATCGTTTTACTCATGAATTCTATAATGTAATGTGACTCTCTTCTCGTATTCATGGAGTAGATTCTCCAATTCTAGGATTAGGGAGTAGTTTGTGTTGAGTAGAACATTGCTATTTCAAATATGTTTCCGTTCTTGAAATCGTATTTGCAGTTGAATGATTGTTTAGATCTATAGCTTTGTGTTTTGGTTTTATATCTTCTATGCGTAGATGATACGAGGAGTGACAGTCCTCGTATCTAATATTTAGAGGATATTAGGAGGAACCTATAGGTTGGCCTCATCGCCTGCAACTGTGGATAGAAGGATGCGATAGAGTCGATAACGTGTCTCATTTCTGGCTCGTTGCAGGGATCGATTCAGCATCCTCATACCATAGTGTATAATGTCCTTTCCACAAAACCCTAGCTAGAAAATCTAGATACATTTGATTGATAGCATGTTTTGTGACACACAAATGAAACCAAAGTGGTAAAATCCCATTCAAATCCTCGTAGAAAATTTTCTTTTCTTCCGTGACATCGCCAAAACTATTTTGTACTTAAGCTTATTCCCAAATTATTCTAGTCAAACTAGAATACTCTAATTCCTCTAATTATCATGCTCTTTGTGTGTGACCCTATAGGCTCTCATAACGTTGGCAGTGGACCTAAACTCTTTTAGATACACAAGCAATGAGCGGCATCTAGCAATACATCACTCGACGGTCTCCGTCGCGAGATTTGAGGTCGCGTTTGTGTGCATCAGAGATGACCCTCCAACATTATCCCCTAGATTATTTTAACTGTAATTTTCTTCTATCTCCTATGTGTAACTAAAAACCATAGTGACATAAGTGTGGATACTTCATAACATTTTATTCTCTTTGTACATTTTCAATATAAGCATACAAATGCAAAACCAGTGCCCCCTTTTTCCTGTCTCTTTTACTTACACTTCCCTCTTTTCAACAATAAAAACATTTTAAATGTACTCCATTCCAAGGCCTAGGTAACTCCCTCCTTCCGCATCTTAGAGGTAATAAGAAGCTCAGGCAACCCAATGAGTAACCTTGTAGGGGCCTTCCCTATTCTGGGCTAGCTTCCCTGGATCCTTTGGAGGATTAACCTTGCGTAACACCATGTCTCCTACTTGAAATGCCCCCCGGTAATACCTTTTTGTTAAAGACTTACTATATTCTCCGCTTGTAAGCCTTCGCTCGGACTCGAGCTTGCTCTCGCCTTTCTTCCACCAGATCCAGCTCGATACTTCTAAATATCTAATTCTGTTTAGAGCCATAAGCTTGGACTATGACACTATTCACAAGAGCTTCTACAAGTATAACAACCTCAGTCCCATACACTAGGCTGAAAGGTGTATCTCCAGTTACTGCCTTAAGTGTAGTTCGATAAGCCCACAATATTCCTAGAAGCTTGTCCACCCAATTTCCTCGATTAGCTCCTAATCAATCCTTCAACCCTTGAATAATAATACGGTTAACCACTTCCACTTGCCCATTAGCTTGGGGATGAGCCACTAAGGCAAAAGCTTGCTCAATATTAAGACATTGACACCACTCTTGAATGTAACGACCATGGAACTGACGCCCATTATCACTGACTATATTTCGTGAAATTCTATATTTACAGACAATATTTTTCAATAAAAATTGTGTTACTGCTCCTTCTATAATCTTAGCCAAAGGTTCATCTTCCACCTATTTGAAGAAGTAATCAACAACCACAAGCAATAACTTCTTCTGCAAAGGAGTCGTAGGCATCGACCAGATTATGCCCATTTCCCACTGGTCAAAGGGACAAGAAGCTACCATGGCCTTCATCATCTCGGTTGGTCGATCCGACCTGTTTCTATTCATCTAACAAACCTTAACTAGGTGGACAATATCTTGGTGTAGAGTCAGCCAAAAATATTCGGCCAACAACACCTTCCGAGTCAATGCTCGACCCCCTAAATCATTACCACATCAAACTTCAGGAATCTTTTATAGTATCGAATTAGCATCCTTCTTTCCCAATCATTTTAATAAAGGTCTTCTAAATGACAAATTTTATAAAACTCCATCAATAATCATAAAACTTCTTACCCTTCTCATCAAAGATGAGGCTACTCGAAAATGAGATGGAACACTTCCTTGCTAAAGATAAGCTATTATATCCGTCCTCCAATTGGGCGCACCACCCCCTTCAAACATCACATCCTCCACATGGTAAACTATTAAAGATGCAGGAACCTCCAAGCACAAAGGTTCTCGAGATGTCCATTCTATTAATGCACTGGCTAGCCAAGCCAATTCATCTGCCTTCCTGTTTTCCTCTTTGGAAATTTGCTACAGGTGTACTTCTCGAAAATGAGCTTTTATCTTCTCAAAGGCATCAAAATATTTCTACAAACTCTCTTCTCGAACAACAAAAGCACCATAAAGTCAACAAAATAGCTAACTGAGAATTTGATTGTACCAGTACTGAGCTAGCACCCACTGCTCGAGCTGCTTGCCGTCCTGATAGAATAGCTTCGTATTCGGCATCGTTATTAGATTTCTTATACCCCAACCGTATGGCTATACGAGTTTCCTCTTTCGAAAGAAATACCAACAATACTCCTACTCCACTTCATCAAGCCCTTGAATATCCATCTACAAAAACACTCCATGTGACTGCCCCTCCTTTTTTTGCCGAGATAATTTTAGGATCAATCGACACCTCAGTCAGAAAAGTCAGCAAGAGATTGAGGCTTATGTAATGCCCGTAAAATTCTAAAACTATTCAAGGTAATTATATGGATTTTAACGGCCACAAAAGGTTTAAAATAAAACAAAATAAAATAAAACGAGTATAGTTCGCTATAGCTAGGATTTGAACCATGAACCTCCTAATAGGGAGGTAGCCTTGACACCACTAGACCATAGGATAATTCTTGGCTAATATATATAAAGAATATACAAAGAATATAGATGGAAAGATGAGGAGTTGGTTCATCCCCCCATGAATGGATGAAGAGTGTTCATTCCCTAGGAATTAAAGAGGAGAATTAAGAGAAGAGATGAAGAAAAACCCCACTGTCCTTCTTCATTCTCCTTCTTCCTCATCCTTGGCCGAAATTCCTCATTCTCCTTCCTCTCTTTTTCATCCCAAGCTCTAGGGATTCTTGTGTAGGGATTCTCAAGAGGGCTTTTCCAAGAGGAGTTCCTCACAAGTCTTAGTATTGCTAGAAGATCCAACTCCACCGAAATGTTCCCTCCTCCTTCCTCCTTCACCGAGACCCTAATGCCCTTGTTTGGTGTTCTTGAGAGTTTTCAAGGGGATACAAAGGCTTAGTATATGCTAGAGGATCACTCCTAAGGCTAAGGAACAATGGAATGTCTTCATCTCATAAAAACCCTAGCGGTATACTAGTACGGTAGCGAGAGGATGTAAGTAATCCCCTCACCTGTAGTACAACTTGTTTTGAGTGTTTGAATTCTTAAAAATCTCCCTTGGAAGTTGAAGGGTTTTGCTTATCGAGTCCGAGAGGGGAAACATCGCTTCCCACTTCACCTCGGTCGTTTGTTCATGGCGATCCCATCAATGTCCCCGGATTAAAAAATTTAATCCTAGACACAAGGGATTGCCCAAACAACTAAGTCATCGTCGTGCTATTCGTTTAGAGAGGTCACTTGAACAAACTCGTTGTTCAAGCGACCATCCTCTATTCTACGAGTAGCCGCAGAATAGACGATGTACGGATCGCCGACTTTTGTATTTATGATTGGGATCCAAGTATTATTTAGCCACAAACAGAATATCACAAGCTCATAATTGAAAAACAAAAACAAACATGTTACAAAAGAGAATGAAGAATAGGTATACCTCTCGATCTTCTAATGTATGACCTTCCTCCTTTCAGACGTCGTGTGGGCGACGATCTACCAAAAGTTGAAGCTCCTAGATCGCAAATCTTCCTTTCTTTCTCTTCCAAAGCAAGAGGAAGAATAGAAACAAGGTTCTTCTCCTTCCTATAGCCAACCAACAAGCAACTAAAGGAAACCTTGCCGCCGGCCAAGAAAGAGGAGGAGATGATGATGGAAACCTTACTAGACACTAAGGGAATGCCCTAAGTCTTGTTTCCACCACTCAAGGTGAAGGAGAAAAGAGGTTTGGATGCCGGACAATGGCTGGAAAAGGGCTGGAAAAGCTGCTGGACGTCGGCCACCTTGAAGGAAGAAGAAGAAAGGAATTACCTTCCTTATTTGGTGCCGCCACCCTTAAACCCTAGCTTCCAAGCCATGCCGCCCAAAACCCTAGCTCCTCTTGGATGATTACTCCATGCCAACCCCTCAAGCTCCTTTTATAGAGTTAGGGATAAGCCTCCTTTTAATCTCTACCATTGGTTCTAGGGATTTAATCTCAACCGTCGGATCTAGAGATTTAATCTCAACCGTCGGATCTTAGAGATTTAATCTCTACCTATGGATCTAGAGTTTTGTTTCTATCCATTGGATCTAAGCTTCATGAGGTGTTAATAGGCTACATTAGGGACCATGAGGAGGAGTTGGATCTTGGCCACCCATGGATTAAGCCCACATAAAGTCCGATCCAATAATGATAATCCAATCCACTAAAGGATTATCATTGATCTACCTCACCAACCCCCATATGATAATATGGGATCCATATATTATATGTACATTTTCTCCCCATGTTTAAGATCTCGAATGTCCGTCGATTAATTAATTTATTGACCATTAATTAATCAACATCTAATTCCTTGAGTAGTACCACTCAACCTTTTCATCATGTCGGACCAAGTCCACCCGCAGGGTTTACATGATGAACCTGATTAGCTCCTTAAGAGCACATCATCATCTTAATATATAGAACACGGTTTCCTCCTATAATCAACGATACACCATATAAATTATACCATTTCCCAACTTACCGAGCCTATCGATTTAATCTATAAATCTCGTCCATTGGTAAATCAAAGAAATGAATACTACGTATATGTGCCCGTTATTATATCGGGATTAAGAGTATGTACAATATAATATCTGAGGTCCGATTCGATAATGTAGTCAGCAATAAATCGAATCACCTCTAAATTGGTCATGCTCAATACACACAAAATGCACTAGTGTGATTCTATGGTCAAGACAAACCAATACCAAATCACACTACAACAATTCCGATGGTTTGTCCAAAGTCATCTCGGTTGTGAGCCTTTACTTATACTTATCAAGGAGCCGATAACATGATCTCTCGTGTGACACCACACACCATGTTATCTACAATATAAAGTATTAGACAATATGCATAACCATAAAAATATGCAAACAATGATCATGTTATTCTTATTTCAAAATAAAGATGTTCATATAAAAGATAGACTTTTTAGTATACATCCTTACAATCTCCCACTTATACTAAAAGACTATGCTGTCCTCAAACTGCTATACATCTGATCCCGATTCCCTCCACATGCCAATCAAAAGCTCTCGCCGGAAGGGCCTTAGTGAAAGGATCTACCAGGTTATCCTCTGATGCAATCTTGGCCACAACAACTTCTCCTCCCTTTACGATTTCTCGTATCAGGTGGTACTTGCGCTCTATGTGTTTACTAGCCTTATGGGCTCATGGTTCCTTCGAGTTTGCAACTGCACCACTCTTATCACAATAAATTGTGATAGTTCTAGGCAAACCAGGAATCACATCCAAGTCCATCAGGAAGTTCCTGAGCCACACAACTTCTTTGGCGGCCTCAGAGGCTGCCACATACTCAACTTCCATGGTGGAGTCCGCCACGCATTTCTGCTTGATACTCCTCCAGACAATGGCTCCACCTCCCAAAGTAAACACAAAACCTAAGGTAGACTTACTGTTATCCCTATCAGATTGAATGTCGAAATCCGTGTAACCCACAGGGAGTAATTGGTCTGCCCGATAAACCAGCATATAATCCCTAGTCCTTCTTAGGTACTTCAATATATGCTTTACCGCAATCCAATGTCCCTGTCCTGGATTACTCTGATATCTGCTGACCATGCGTACGACAAAGCATATATCTGGTCTCGTACATAGCATCACATACATGAGGCTTCCTACTGCCAAAGCATAAGGAACCGCCTTCATCTCTTCTATCTCCTCAGATGATCTAGGACACATCTCCTTAGATAAAGGAACTCCATGCCTGAAAGGTAGAAAACCCTTCTTGGAGTTATGCTTGCTAAAACACTCCATAATCGTGTCTATGTATGAATCTTGGGAAAAGCACAACATCCTTTTCCTGCAATCCCTTATAACCTTGATCCCAAGGATGTGTCTCACTTCTCCCAAGTCCTTCATATCAAACTGTTTGGACAACCATACCCTTACGTCCGATAACACCTTGATATTGTTGCCAATCAACAAAATGTCATCTACGTATAGTACAAGAAATATCACTACGTTTCCGTCACATCACTTGTATACACAAGACTCATCCGGACTTTGAATAAATCCATAAGACTGGATTACCTCATCAAAGCGGATGTTCCAAGACCTCGAAGCTTGTTTCAATCCATAAATGAACTGATTAAGCTTACATACAAGATGCTCTTTGCCTTTAGCAATTAATCCCTCTGGTTGCTTCATATAGATGTTTTCCTCAAGACTTCCATTAAGGAAAGCTATCTTGACATCCATCTACCACACCTCATAATCCATATGAGCTGCTATGCATAAGAGAATCCGGATAGACTTAAGCATGGCTACCAGTGAAAAGGTCTCCTCATAATCGATACCCCCTTTATGAGTATACCCCTTCGCAACAAGCCTCGCTTTGAAGGTCTCAATATTCCCATCTATTCCTCTCTTTCTCTTGTAGATCCACTTGCATCCAATGGTTTTAACACCATCGGGTGGTTCTACTAGCTCCCATACCTGATTTGAATCAATAGATTCAATCTCAGCATTCATTGCACTTTGCCAAGATACTACATCTTTATCTTGGATTGCCTCATCATATGTCCAGGGATCAGGTTCATGTTCACCACGGACCAAATCAAAAGATTCTCCCAAGAACATGAATCTATTAGGCTATCTCACTACCCTCCCACTACGACGAGGTATCACCTGTGTATCCTCTGTGACACGCAGTACAGTGACATATGGTATATCCTCTTGTACCGATGGTACTAAAGAAGTGACTTCCCCTTTTAATTCCTCCAGAACAATTTTACTCTTGGGATTGTGGCTCATCACATAGTCTTCCTCTAGAAATCTGGCGTTCGTGCTAACGATCACCCTCTGATCTCTAGGACTATAAAACAAACCACCCTTCATTGCTCTAGGATAGCCAACGAACATGCGTACTTCTGTACGAGGTTCCAACTTACCAGCATCTGCCTTCAGCACATGTGCTGGACTCCCCCATATCCGAATATGTCTTAGACTCGGCTTTCGCTCAGTCCATAATTCTGTGGGACTAGAAGGCACTGATTTAGATGGAACCAAGTTTAGAATGTACATCGCCGTATCTAGAGCATATCCCCAAAACGAATCTGACAACTCAGAATAACTCATCATCAATCTAACCATCTCCATAAGAGTCCTATTCCTTCACTCTGCTACACCGTTTTGCTGGGGTGTGCTAGGTGTAGTCAATTGGGATTGAATTCCAGCCTCTGATAATAGTTCCTAAACTCTCCCAAGAGGTACTTACCACCACGATCAGATTGTAGTGTCTTGATACTTTTACCTTGACGTTTCTCCACATCAGCCTTGAATTCTTTGAACTTGTCAAAGCATTCAGACTTGCGGCGAATCAGGTAAATATATTCATATCTTGAGTAATCGTCTATAAAAGAGACAAAATACTCAAAACCACCTCTAGCCTGGATAGACATAGGACCAAATAAATCATAATGAACCAATTCTAACACATCTTGGGCTTTATACCCCTTGGCCATAGAAGGCCTATTGGTCATCTTACCCTCCAAGCAAGATTCGCAGGTTGGGAGATCCTCCACCACTAATGAACCTAAAGGTCCATCAGCTATCAACCTTTGAATTCTACTTAGGTTAATGTGACTATGCCTAAGATGTCAAAGATATATTTGGTTCATCTTCGAAGGTTCTTTTCTCTTATTAGAATTAGAAGATGAGTTATTAATTTCAATATGCATCGTGGGAGCTTTTGGTTCAAGTGTATACAAATTTCCTATCAATGCACCCGAACAGATAATGTCCCTATTCCTTCTTATAACAACTCTGTCATTAAAAGAAATAGAATATCCATCCATAACCAATTTAGAAACTGAAATTAAATTCTTTCTAAATAAGGGTACATAAAGGCAATTCTTAAGAACCAAAAGTTTATTTTTCTCAAAAGATAAATGAACATCTCCCACTGCAACAGCCGCCACCTTCGTGGCATCGCCCAAGTACACAGTAATCTCTCACTCAACTAGTCGTCTGGTTTCCTGGAACCCCTGCAAAGTATTGCAGACATGATCAGTGGCTCCCATATCTATACACCAGGTGCTGGTAGATAACACCGCTAAACATGTTTCAACGACTAGACCAAAAGATATACCATTGTTCTTGCGGTTGGGGCAGTCCTTCTTCCAGTGTCCAGTCTTCTTACAAGTGAAGCACTTGCCTTTCGGCTTCTTCACTCCTCCCTGAGTACCTCCCACCGCCTTCGCCCCAGTTTGTTTTTTCTTCTTCTTCTTGCCTTTCGGCTTAGAAGTAGAAACCTTTTGGGTCACCACGGCATGCGCTGAGCACTCTGACGAAAGAGCCCCTCTGCCACCTGGACTTCTATCAGAAGTTCCACCAATGAATATAACCTCTTGTTCATGTTGAAGTTCAGGCGAAACTGCTCAAAACTTCTAGGTAGAGACTGGAGAATGATATCGACTTGGGTTTCCCCATCGATCTCAGCTCCAAGGACTTCCAGCTCATTCAAATGGGCCATCATCTTGAGAACATGATCCCTTACGGGTGTTTCCTCGATCATGGTGGTCATCATCAAGTTTCTCATGGCTTCTTGCCTCGCAGCCCGATTCTGGTGTCCGAAAAGCTCCTAGAGATTGAGTATCATATCATAAGCAGTGGGCATGGCTTGATGCTGATGTTGGAGTACATTTGACATAGATGCCAAAATGTAACATCGCGCCATCTCATCGGCCTTGATCCACTTCTTATAGCTCTCTCTCTCCTTTTCCCCAGAATCATCTGCAGGCTTGAGAGGACACTCTTCGAGGAGTACATATTTGTATTCCTCAGCAGTCAAGACAATGTCTAGATTCCTCTTCCAATCAACATAGTTGGGTCCAGTAAGTTTGTTGTCTTTCAGTATCATAGCAAGTGGGTTGAAAGACATTTTGAAAGAAAACCTAAGAATCACATAAATCAAAACATTAGATTTCAAAAAATTATTAATTTCTCAAACAATAAAATTTTAAAATCAACCAACACCTCAAAACACTGAGAATATCGTATGCCACGATAGTGTGGACGTATACGAATTCTACATTTGTAAGAGGAGGTTTTGCCCATTAATTTTACTATCTTGTCAACCTAACTTTTTGATAAGTAAAATTAATAGTTGGTTCCTCTTTGGCCCTACAAATAAAAGCAGTGACTCCGATGGGGAGGATACTTATATTTGTATGTAAGTGTTCACCATTATTCGGTACCAAGGTAATTATCTCGGGTTATGTGCCTTCCGATGGGGAAGTACACACGGTCCTTGATAATTGCCTATAACCATATTTTACCTTGTGATCCGCAAACAAACTCATCCGATGGGGAGGAAGGCACTCAGAGCCGACACGCAAGTTTATTTGCATCACTTGTCAAATCGTAATGGAGGCCGTGGGAATTTTTAAAAAATTCCCTCTCCCACTTAGTAATTTGAAATTGAGGAATTTTCCTAGCCTACGACATGCATATCAAACAAAAAAAATAAATATGAAAAATAAATTATTTTCCAACTATTATGGCTTTTGTCTTCAAAATGTCTCCCGTCGCAACGTCTTCTCGTCTACTCCTCCTACGCCATGTACAAGCCATCCGGAGATCCGAGCTGAGACTAAAACCTATTTTAATTTACATCCATCGATCCTATACTCCACGAGGGAGTGTACATGAAATCTAGATCGAAAGTAAACTAAAATAAAGAGTGGCTAAACAATGTCGTATCTAATTTACAAAAAATTAAATACTAGCCTCGTCAACCCCGAGGATTCAACAAAATATACACATACAATCACATACACACATATGACCATAATAGTCGGATCTCATGCCCACAACCAAAGAGTTAAACTATGCATATCCTACTATTATACAGCTCATAAAATATATGAAAAGTGCATAAAAATTAACCGAATCGTAAACACAAAACAGGAAACCTTGGCTTTGATACCAATTGAAGGGTTTGGCTTATCGAGTCCGTGAGGGGAAACTTCGCTTCCTACTTCACCTCGGTCGTTTGTTCATTGCGATCCCATCGATGTCCCCGGATTAAAAAATTTAATCCTACACACAAGGGATTTCCCAAACAACAAAGTCATCGTCGTGCTATTCATTTAGAGAGGTCACTTGAACAAACTTGTTGTTCAAGCGACCATCCTCTATTCTACGAGTAGCCGCGGAATAGGCGATGTACGGATCACCGGCTTTTGTATTTATGATCGGGATCCAAGTATTATTTAGCCACAAACAGAATATTACATGCTCATAATTGAAAAACAAAAACAAACATGTTACAAAAGAGAATGAAGAATAGGTATACCTCTCGATCTTCTAATGTATGACCTTCCTCCTTTCGGACGTCGTGTGGGGGACGATCTACCAAATGTTGAAGCTCCTAGGTCGTAAATCTTCCTTCCTTGCTCTTCCAAAGTAAGAGGAAGAATAGAAACAAGGTTCTTCTCATTCCAATAGCCAACCAACAAGCAACCAAAGGAAACCTTGCCGCCGGCCAAGAAAGAGGAGGAGATGATGATGGAAACCTTCCTAGACACTAAGGGAAAGCCCTAAGTCTTGTTTCCACCACTCAAGGAGAAGGAGAAGAGAGGTTTGGACACTAGACAATGGCTGGAAAAGCTACTGGATGCCTGCCACCTTGAAGGAAGAAGAAGAAAGGAATTACCTTCTTTATTTGGTGCCGCCACCCTTAAACCCTAGCTTCCAAGCCTTGCCGCCCAAAACCCTAGCTTCTCTTGGATGATTACTCCATGCCAACCCCTCAAGCTCCTTTTATAGACTTAGGGATAAGCCTCCTTTTAATTTCTACCATTGGTTCTAGGGATTTAATCTCAACCGTCGGATCTAGAGATTTAATCTCAACCGTCGGATCTTAGAGATTTAATCTCTACCTATGGATCTAGAGTTTTGTTTCTATCCATTGGATCTAAGCTTCATGAGGTGTTAATGGGCTACATTAGGGACCACGAGGAGGAGTTGGATCTTGTCCACCCATAGATCAAGCCCACATAAAGTCCGATCCATTAATGATAATCCAATCCACTAAAGGATTATCATTGATCTACCTCACCAACCCCCATATGATAATATAGGCTCCATATATTATATGTACATTTTCTCCCCGTGTTTAAGATCTCGAATGTTCGTCGATTAATTAATTTACTGACCATTAATTAATCGACATCTAACTCCTTGAGTAGTACCACTCAACCTTTTCATCATGCCGGACCAAGTCCACCTGCAGGGTTTACATGATGAACCTTATGAGCTCCTTAAGGGGACATCATCATCCTAATATATCGGACACGGTTTCCTCCTATAATCAACGACACACCTTATAAATAATATCATTTTCCAACTTACCGAGCCTATCGATTTAATCTATAAATCTCGCCCATTGGTAAATCAAAGAAATGAATAATAAGTATATGTGCCCGTTATTATATCGGGATTAAGAGTATGTACAATATAATATTTGAGGTCTGATTCGATTATGTAGTCAGCAATAAATCGAATCACCTCTAAATCGGTCATGCTCAATACACACAAAGTGCACTAGTGTGATTCTATGGTCAAGACAAACCAATACCAAATCACACTACAACCATTCCAATACTTTGTCCAAAGCCATCTCGGTTGTGAGCCTTTACTTATACTTTTCAAAGAGCCGATAACATGATCTCCCATGTGACACCACACACCATGTTATCTATAATGTAAAGTATTAGACAATATGCATAACCACAAAAATATGCAAACAATGATCATGTAATTCTTATTTCAAAATAAAGATGTTCATACAAAAGATAGACTAGTATACATCCTTACAGAAATTTCGTCCAAGTCCATGTTTTTGCTTACTAATGATCTTCCATGCCATGATATATATATATGATGTTAGCATGATGTTAGTTAGACCTTCTGTTAGTATGTTTGAGTGTTTGATTTCTTAATATCTCCCTTGGAGGTTTCAGCCAAGACCATGTTTAAGCTTACTAATGATCTTCCATGCCAGGATATATATATATATATATATATATATATATATATATATATATATATATATATATATATATATATATATATATATATATATATATATATATATATATATATATTGTTAACATGATGTTAGTTAGACCTTGTGTTAGTATGTTTGTGTGTTTGATTTCTTAAGATCTCCCTTGGAAGTTTCGGCCAAGACCATGTTTATGCTTACTAATGTTCTTCCATGCCATGATATATATATATATATATATATATATATATATATATATGATGTTAACATGATGTTAGTTAGACCTTGTGTTAGTATGTTTGAGTGTTTGATTCCTTAAGATCCCCCTTGGAAGTTTCGGCCAATACCATGTTTTTGTAAGGGCAATCTCTTGCCATGATTAGGTTTTGATGTGTGTGGCAAAGGGTTTAAGTTAGTTTGTTATGTTGATTTGATATGTGCGTTGAAGTCGTGCAGGACTTAGTAATTCGCACATGGAGCCGTGGCGAGTTTCACATCTCATGACTCAGTCCTTGAGTCGGTGAAGGATAGCTTTGCGGAAGCCGTGCGCTTGGAGAATCCGAGGGACCACCGCACGAGGAGCTTCGAGTGAAGCCAAAGGAAGTAGACTTCAAGTCAAGAGACGCGAAGAAGCATTGCAGAGTCGTGCGCCTGATGCTGCCGAGGGACGTGGCCACGAACGAAGAGAACTTCGAAGGCGAGGGACTCTGAGGGATGAGAGTGAGCGAATGTAACCCGGGAAGGGGTAGCTCTTAGGTGAAACTTGGTCATTTGGCCAAGTGTTGGATGAGTTTTCCCGACACCAATCGACTGCCATGGCATGGCAGTCGACTGCTCTGAGTCGATAGTTCGATCGACTGGTCTAATGTGGCTGGATCAAGTTGATCAGTCGACTGCCGGCAACGGTAGTCGACTGATGGCTTGATTAGTCGACTGCTCATGGGGAGCAGTCGATTGATGTCACTGTGCACGGGCACAGAATGGAGTCGATCTCGTGGAGAACTCGACTGATTGACATTAGTCTACTGATGGGTGCCATCAGTCGACTGATGCCAATACTGTTGGATGGAATCTAACATGGAAAGTGGCCGTTATTGGGCAACGGCTACAGGACCAGTCGACTGATCGAGGGCATCAGTCGACTGCTCCTGTGTCAATGGGAAGAAACCCTCTTCCTCTATAAAAAGGAAGGGGATGGAGCATTGGGAGCCTAATGCTTCAACTCTAATCTTCTCCCAAAGTGCTCAAAAGGATTCCCACTCTTCTTACTTGCTTGTATTCTCATTATATTGTAAGAAGAGGGATTGTAAAGAGGTTACCTCCACCTAGCTTGGTGCAAAGGAGAGATCTAGTGGATTTGGAGGAGTGATTCACCTTGGACGAATCGGACCGTGGATTAGCGGCGTAGCCGTGAACCACGTTACATCTCGGTGTTATTGTTGTATTCTCTTTTGTTTATTTGCTTGTCTTATTTTATTATTTCCGCTTGCGCTAATCTTGTGTGTAGACGAGTAAATTACAACATCCATCGAAAGAGGTCTATTCACCCCCTCTAGCTGGCCAATCGATCCCCTACAAGTGGTATCAGAGCAAGGTTGCTTTTCACCCGACTAACCACCGCAATAAGCTCTTCATCAAAAGATGGCCGGCTCGAACATTCATCCGCCGAAGTTCGAAGGGGAATTCGCTTGGTGGAAGAAGCGAATGGAGGTATTCTTCGAAACCGACTTTGAAATATTATTAATCATGGAAAACGGTTTCGAGTTGCCTAGGAACGAAAATGGGGAGCCATTGGAGAAATCGAGATGGAGCAAGAGGCAAAGAGAGGAGTATTTGGCAAATTCAAAGGCTAAGCACCACCTATACAATGTACTCCCTCAACAAGAAGTCAACCGGATAGGAGAGTGTGCTAGCGCCAAGGAAATGTGGGAAAAATTGATAGAGATCCATGAAGGCACATCCGAGGCAAAGCTAGCAAGGAGAGATGTCCTTCGCTCCCAATTGTCCAATATCAAACTTGAAAAGGGAGAGAAGGTAAAATCCCTACACTCTAGATTTAAGGAAATTCTAACCGGTTTGACAAGTGTAGGTGAAAAGCTCTCTAACCGGGATATGGTAATGAAGGCCATAGATGCCTTTCCCCGGTCCTCAAGATGGAGCTCCATGGTGGACTCCTTCTATATTTCAAAGAATTTAGAAGTGAGCACCTTGGAGGAGTTCTTCTCAACAATGGAGCTCCACGAAACAAGGCTTGAAGGAATACAAGAAGAGCCAAGAATCCAACCCTCAAGTGGAGTAGCATTGATGGCAAATAAGAGGAAGAAGAAGATGGAGATCCCCTCCTCCTCCGATGATGAAGCATCCTCCTCCTCCTCCATGGATAGCATGGAAGAAGCATATATGGTAAGGAGGGTAAGACGTGCTTTAAAAGGTTTTCAATTTAATAAATCTCATGATAGGAGAAGAAGACCAAGGGGAAAGATCATTTGTTACAATTGCCAAGGAGAGGGACACATAAGGGACAATTGTCCCCTCTTGAACAAAAGCAAGGAGGAGAAGAGAAAGAAAGAAGAAAAGAAGAAGAAGAAGGGGAGCAAGAAGAAAAAGGAAGAAGAAAAGAAGACCAAGGAAAAGGGGAAGGCCAAAGCATTCAAAGCCAAGACATGGGATGATCCTTCTTCCTCATCCTCATCCGAAGAAGAGGAACAAGTCTATTCCAACCTTGCATTGATGGCCTTCGACGATTTGGATTGCTCCTCCACCAAAAATGAAGAATAAAGCTCAAATGGAAAGAGCTCAAGTGAAGGGGGAGCCTCTACATCCTCCTCATCTGAAGAAGAAGAAGAGGACATGGAAACTATGGTAACGAATCTAACTCATAATAAAATAGTTTCCATTGTTTCTAGCTTAACTAGGGATTTATTTAGAGCTAAGAAGAAGAACAAAAGCATGTTAGATCAAATTAAGGACTTAGAAAATAAACTAGAAAAAGCATGCTTAAATGATGATAATATTTCTTCTAGCTTAAATGATGCATGCTCACATGATAACTATATGCCTTTGGATGTTAGTGATGCATGTATAGAAGAAAATAGGGCTTTAAGAGAGAAAGTAGATTATTTAACCAAAGCCCTAGAAAAGTTTACTATTGGCTCAAATACATTGAACATGATCATAGGGAGCCAAAGGGCAAGCTTTAACAAGAAAGGCCTAGGTTATAAAGAAAAGAAAAATGGAAAGGCCTATAAATGTCTAATTGCTAGGGGACAAGATAAGAAGAAAGTAATAGCTAGGAAATGGATCCCCAAGGAGTACTTAGTGAACACAATAGGAAAGAACTTATTTTGGGTTCCAAAATCCATCCTTAAGGGTTAGAACAACCCTAGGGTAATCAACCATATGGACTTGACCTATATCATATTTTGGTTGACTTAGGATGGTGGGACAACATTTTTGAAATAGTGTTGGGTGATGATAACGTGCCCATAAATAGGTAATAATGCTTAAATCATGAGGATTAATGTAATTGCTTTGTATATTTGCAAGCATGATTTATGATATTGATATTTGGCACATAATCATGAGAAATAGATTTAAATCATGCTTTAGGTAATATTTGCTTATTATCATGATATAATACCTAATGCATGATAACAATTTGATGAATACATGTGTTTCATGATCATAATGTGAAATTAGTTCATATATAACTTTATGATCATGTAGATTGTTAGGGTGATACTTAACCTTGATAAAATTGCATGAATAAAATGGTTAAGTATATATAAATACCTTTAGGATACATCTCACACTCACTATAGGCTAACTTGATTGCAAACTTAGCATGGGTGAGATATTAGGATGATACAAATGTCCACTAGTGCCTATGGCATTTAGATGGTCATTTAAAGTATCAAAATAGCAATAATAGACCAATCATGGGGAAGGCTTATGTTTAATTCATAGACATATTGCCCAAAGATCATGGTTGGATATTTCATATGTTTTCAAAACAATTTCTTAATCTAAAATCTATGTATTCATGTTTTTAAACAATTAGAACCAAAACTAGGTGTTAAACTTGATACTCACATAATCAAAAACCTAGTGGTTTTTAAACCTTTTGGATTTTTAGCAAATACGTGAAAATATAATGATTTTTCATGAAGACATATTTTTCACTGATAAAGAATCTTAAAAGAAATATTTTCCCCAAATTTCATGATTTTTCAAATTTTATGGAATTTTTAATGCATTTCTGAAATTCGGTCCGAAAATCAGAAAGTTCTGAAATTCGCGTGATCGATCAGTACCAACAAAATTAGACTAGTTAAGGCCGAATTCAGGTTTTAGACTAATTTTTGGTATTTTCCTTCTATTATACTTGATGCCATGAGTTTATAACTTAGTATTAATATTTTTGATGGTGTCAAAGGGGGAGAATTGATTATGTTTAAGTAAATTATGATAGGATTATGATAGGGGGAGAAAATTTGTATGGGGAGTTTCATGGATTAAGGGGGAGTTGCATGTTGCTATATCATGTTTATGTTTACATGCTTTCTTACCTTAGAATTTTTATCAAATGATCTTATCTAACTTAAATGAATTGTCACACATCAAAAAGGGTGAGATTGTTAGGGCAATCTCTTGCCATGATTAGGTTTTGATGTGTGTGGCAAATGGTTTAAGTTAGTTTGTTATGTTGATTTGATATGTGCATTGAAGTCGTGCAGGACTTAGTAATTCGCACATGGAGTCGTGGCGAGTTTCACATCTCATGACTCGGTCCTTGAGTCGGTGAAGGATAGCTTTGCGGAAGCTGTGCGCTTGGAGCATCCGAGGGACTGCCGTAGGAGGAGCTTGGAGTGAAGCCAAAGGAAGTAGACTTCGAGGCAAGAGACGCGAAGGAGCATTGTAGAGTCGTGTGCCTGATGCTGCTGAGGGACGTGGCCGCGAACGAAGAGAACTTCGAAGGCGAGGGACTCCAAGGGATGAGAGTGAGCGAATGTAACCCGGGAAGGGGTAGCTCTTAGGTGAAACTTGGCCATTTGCGCCATGTCATGGCTGATGGATCGATCGGGTCTAATGTGGTGGATCAAGTTGATGATCGATTGCCGCAGCAATGGATCGGTCGATAAGCGATCCGATCATGCTCATGGAAGCGATCGTGATCATCCTTGCGCGCACGCAGAATGGAGTCGATCTCGTGGAGCACTCGACTGATTGACATCAGTCGACTGATGGGTGCCATCAGTCGACTGATGCCAATACCGTTGGATGGAATCCAACATGGAAAGTGGTCGTTATTGGGCCACGGCTACAGGACCAGTCGACTGATCGAGGGCATCAGTCGACTGCTCCTGTGTCAATGGGAAGAAACCCTCTTCCTCTATAAAAAGGAAGGGGATGGAGCTTTGGGAGCCTAATGCTTCAACTCTAATCTTCTCCCAAAGTGCTCAAAAGGATTCCCACTCTTCTTACTTTCTTGAATTCTCATTCTATTGTAAGAAGAGGGATTGTAAAGAAGTTACCTCCACCTAGCTTGGTGCAAAGGAGAGATCTAGTGGATTTGGAGGAGTTATTCACCTTGGACGAATCAGACCGTGGATTAGCGGCATAGACGTGAACCACATTACATCTCGGTGTTATTGTTTGTATTATCTTTTGTTTATTTGCTTGTCTTGTTTTATTATTTCCGCTTGCGCTAATCTTGTGTGTAGACGAGTAAATTACAACATCCATCGAAAGAGGGCTATTCACCTCCCTCTAGCCGGCCAATCGATCCCCTACAATTTTTGCTTACTAATGATCTTCCATGCCATGATATATATATATATGATGTTAACATCATGTTAGTTAGACCTTGTGTTAGTATGTTTGAGTGTTTGATTTCTTAAGATCTCCCTTGGATGTTTCGGCGAAATCACTACCTATGTTTACTAGTGATCTTCCATGACATGCTATATATACATATGATGTTGACATGATGATAGTTAGACCTTGTGTTTGTATGTTTGAGTGTTTGATTTCCAAAGGCCTTCCCTTCGAAGTTTCGGCCAAGTCCCTACTTCTGTTTACTAATGATCTTCCATGCCATGATATATATATATATGATGTTAACATGATGATAGTTAGACCTTGTGTTAGTATGTTTGAGTGTTTGATTTCTTAAAAACCTGTAGGATATTTGATGCCCGCTAGAGGGGGGGGGTGAATAGCGTCGTGAGCCATACGAAGATGAAATTCGTTCGCGTGCTTGTCTACAATTTGTGTTAGCGCAGCGGAATAATAATAATAATAACAATACACGAAATACAATCACAAACACAAGCACAACACGAGGATGTAATGTGGTTCGGAACTGTAACGGTTCCTACTCCACGGATCGAGCTCTAACAAGCTCTAGCGACGCCAATGCAATCACTAATCAATAAACTCCTTCTCGACAACAAGTCGGAGGCGGAGAAACCTCGTACACAAGATTACACTAAGTAATACACAAAAAAACAAGCAAAATACAAGGAAATGTAAAGAACACTTTACAAACTAGGGTTTGAGCGCTTTGCTTGTTGGTTGCTTGGATGAGGATGAAGGGCCCTGAAATGCACCTGCAAATTGCCTTCAAATCGCCTCAAGTAAGCTCTCAAAAATCTGATGTTTGAGCCTTCCACGAACAGCTGCTTTTATCCTCCCTCGGGCTGGATTTCCGACGATCGTGCCATAATTCCCGGTCATTGCCAACCGCTAACTATTGTGAGACAACGGCTCAATCCACGTTGGACAAGTTCCAACGGGATTCTCACCAGTCGACTGCCAACATTGGCAGTCGATAACGCCCGTGGTCGTTGCCCGATCGGCTACGGGCGTTCTGTGCTTTCGCAACTCGGTAGCGGTCATTGCCATCTTAGCGGTCATTGCCCGTCATCCGATCGATTGCTCCCATGAGCGATCGCCAGAGCCCTAAAGCTCTCGAACAAAGGGTCGAACTCAAGTCGACTCCGTGATCGAATGAACCGCCATAATTCGGTCATTGCCAACCTCAAACATGAGGTTTTAACCCAAGTATGGTGCCCCCATACTTGCTAGACCACCCTTAGCCTAGACCTAAGCCTTCTAGCCACCTCCATCAGCCTCACACCTCTCGGATCCCTCCAAGTCATCCATGACTTGTTCATCCATCGCCCTAGCCTTCAGGTGCTTCCATCGTCTATGTCATGCTAACGGTGTCTACACCGCCAAGGCACATTGGACTTACGCCGCCAAGACTCCGCTTGGACTTTACGCCGCCAACCATTGGACTTATGCTGCCAAGACTCCCGCTTGGACTTTACGCTGCCAAGACTCCGCTTGGACTTCCCATGCCAACCCATGTTGGACTTTCCATGCCAAGACCCATGCTTGGACTTTCCATTTGCCAAGACCCATGCTTGGACTTCTCATGCCAAGTGCTCAAGACTTGGACTTTCCCAATTGCCAAGTGTCCCACTTGGACTTTCCATGCCAAGTACCCATGACTTGGACTTTACCTTGCCAAGACCCATGCTTGGACTTTCCCATAATCACATGGTCAACCCTGGTCAACCATCAAGTCAATTATAACCTGGGTCGATTGTATAAACAATCTCCCCAACATATTAACCGACATTAATGTCAAACATCAATGCCAAAACACTTTGTCAAATCCCTTTATCAAACATCAAAACATCACTTGAGTCAAACTCGAGTCTGGTCAATCGTGACCTGGGCCGATTGCACCAACAATCTCCCCCTTTTTGATGTTTGACAAAAACCAAATAAATCATGAGTTAGAACACTAACTCAAATCCCTTACCAATTATCCCAAATTGGTAAACACTCACTAAATGTTCTCCCCCAAACATTCAAGTGAAAATCTAAACCAAATGTTCTCACCCAAACATTCTCCCCCTTTTTGACTAACATCAAAAAGGTTATCTCTCCAAGGAGGTCAATGTCTCATGTCCCAATGAGATCTTACAATCTCCCCCTTGATCCAAAAATACCTAGGATGCCTACCATCTTCCTAGTGATAAGTAACATATCACTCACGAGAGACAATCCTATCTCACTCTCCCAATTTCCAAATTGGGTATCAAACACCCATCAATTTTTCCAATTGATGATACTTTCCCAATAACTTCTCCTTTTCAAGGAGAAAAATACATCCATCATCCCAAGATGGATACCTCCCCCTAAAGGCTTGCTCCCCCTTGACCATTGCACCAACAATGTCCTTGGGAAGTCCCTAAGCCAATAGGAACTCTAAACCATCAAAATTAAAGTTGGAAATTCAACATTGAACTTTCCACCACCTCAAATTGATACTTTGACCTAACACCTCTCCAAATCCACATCCAATGAATTTTCACCCTTCATAATGCTTCCCAAAGCATATCCTAGGGTTAGGAGTGGTTAGGGACCTTTACCATGGCTGAACACGGGCTAAACAAACTTGTGAACCCGAAATCAGACCTGGCAGTCGACCGATGTCGATCGATTGCCACATACATCATTGTACTTCGTTCAGTTCATGTTGCCCCCCTAGGTAATGGCAGTTGATTGTCGATTATGGCTAGCTCCTTACGCTCCCCGAAATTTGATACGTATAATACTTATGACTAAAACAATGGGTGAAAAATGTTTGAAAAAATATTTTACCCATAAAATAGTGAAATTGGTACAAAGTTCAAAACCATTGAAATTTTCAATGTTTTGGCCCTACTTTGTATCAACTTCATCAATGGTGATTGCTATCAAAAGATAGACTTCACCAAGGTTTTTCAAAAAGATTTTAAAATGTTTTCAAAACCTTATTTTGGATCATATTCCTTGGGCTCTATGTACATGACTTGTACACAAGCTTTCCCAATGATCCACAAATAAAATTAGATGAGTTTTAGTTCATCTAGATGCAAAAACTATGCACCTTGAACTTAACTCATATCCTAGCATCTCACATGTATCTAGGGTGTATAAATACACATACATGTCAATTGGATGTGAGATGTGGGTTTTGTTCTCCCTAAACTAAGGTTTCATGCATTTTCCTAAGGCAACTCTACTTGATTCCCTTATAAATGGGACTCCAAGTCATGCCATAGTCCTTAAATCAATTTTAATCAAATTTTCTTAAATGCATGAATGATTATGGCATTGACGATATAAATAAGCATATGCTCATAATCATGATGTCATGGCATAAAATAAGATCTAAAACCACATGACATTTACCTAAATCCTAAACATGAACATGACATATAGAATGATTAAAAATAAGCATGATGTCATGGCATGTTATATGGCAAACAAAGCATGGCATATAAAATATATAGGTATAGTAATACCTAAATTTTAATATTAATTGCCATTTCATATAATTAATTATATTTTGCCATATTTCTAGTTTTATCCCAAGTGTGCCAAAAACCCAAAATGGCACACTAACCTCTAAACCTAAATTGTGCCAATTTTGATCATTTTATCAAACTTCTCAAGTAATATTGGCACATCCTAAAAACTTTTAGGATTAAGACTTAAATGTATTTCCAAGGCAACCATAACCTTGAAAATAACCTAAAATGCCACCTTTATTATGGTTGAGTTAACTACCCATCCAATCAAGGTTGGCACACCCTACCCCCAGCTAGCGTGAATCAATCACGCTCTTAGGAACCCAAAACCGATTTGAGCTCCTAGGGTTAATTAGGTATTCCTTAGGGATAACCTCCCTAGATACCTTCCTAATGACCCTCCTAGGCTTGTTAGCCTTGGTCATTTGGATCTTACCTAGGTTGACTCTAGGGTAACTCCTTGCAACCTTCCTTAGTGGCCACCCTAGGTTTCCTAGAAACCCTAGCCACTAGGCACACCCTTTGGTCAACTCTAGGGATGACTTCCTATTGACCTTGGTCTTCCTAGACCTAGTTAGTGTTCCATAATCTAATGGGACACTATGGTAAGCCACCATGGGCTTAGGTTTGTGACCCAAACCTTGCTTGCCTTTGGTTGACTTTTGACTCTTAGGTCCTTGGTGTTGACTTTGACTTTTGGACCTTTGACTTTGATCATTAGACCCTTTAAATTGATTTTGCATAATGTTGAGGGTCTTTTCTAATTTTTCAAGCCTTGACCTCAAGACTTGATTTTCCTTTTCTAATTGCCCAATTTTAGAGTTTTGATTTAGATTATGGGCATTGGACTTCCTAGGCATATGCCTAGTCAAATTAGTGTTAAAAACTAGATGATCTTGTATTTTCTAATTGATTCCTAGGTATGGTTTTTCTAGGGACATTTGACCTAGGTTTGTCCTTAGATAAATTGTTTTTAGGGACATTAGTCCCAAATTTCTTCCTATTATCTAAGTGAATACTTTTAGCTCCTAGACAAAATTCCTTATGTCTAACATGCTCTTTGTGATAAATAGCAAGATTGCTAAAATTATTTCTAGCATGCTTTTTACTGAAATTTAAGGAATGAGCATTGTTTAAATATACCTTAGGGTTTGCCCTAGAGGCTCCCCCTACTTGTGATGCTCCAACTTGTTCCTTCTTCTTCCCCCTAGGACATTGACTCCGGTAATGTCCTTTTGCATTGCATTTGAAGCATATGATGTGCTCCTTGCTCTTGATATTTGAGGAACCGCATCCTTAACTTTTGGAGCCGGTGGAGCTTTCCTAATCTTCTTTGGGCATTTGCTCTTGTAATGCCCAAATTCCCTACACTCAAAACACATAATATTATTTTTATTTGAGATTGATGTGTTTGAGTTACCTAGTTCGGTGGTAGGTGCCGGAGTTAAATTTTGGGCTTCTTCATCTTGTCCGGATGTCAAAGCTTCTTGGTATTGCTCCGGTGTTGAGGATGGTCTCTCCTCCTCAATTCTAGAAGTGGATACTTCTTCCACTTCTTCCACCTCTTCTACCGATCCGGAAGTTGATTCCCTATCAACCTCCAAATCCTCACTTCCTTGCGAGGATGATGCATTAGCCTCTTCGGTCTCTTCCTCTTGGACCATTGATGGGCTTTCATGGAGCTTTGCCAAATCGCTCTATAGCTCCTTAGCATCCATGCATTCACCTAGGCTACACAAAAATTCATTTGGAATTAAATCAAATATAAATTTGATTACCTTCTTATTTTTCTCGAATTGCCGGAGTTGCTCCTCACTCCATTTCTTCTTCTTGAGAAACCCTCCCTTTGGTCCCTTAGGATACTCAAATCCTTCCATCAAGGTGGACCATTCCTCAAGGTCTCTCATCATCAAAAACTCTTCAATTCTCGCCTTCCAAGAATTGAATCCTTCTCGTCCATAGAATGAATAAGGGACCGGTGTGTTGATGTCCCATCCTAATTGATCTTGGACTTCCATCTTTTACCCTCTAGCGTCTTGCTTGCGGTTGTTAATCCGTTGAAGAGCCACCAGGCTCTGATACCAATTGTAGGATATTTGACGCCCGCTAGAGGGGGGGGTGAATAGCGTCGTGAGTCGTACGAAGATGAAATTCGTTCGTGTGCTTGTCTACAATTCGTGTTAGCGCAGCGGAATAATAATAATAATAACAATACACGAAATACAATCACAAACACAAGCACAACACGAGGATGTAACGTGGTTCGGAACCGTAACGGTTCCTACTCCACGGATCGAGCTCTAACGAGCTCTAGCGATGCCAATGCAATCACTAATCATTAAACTCCTTCTCGACAACAAGTCGGAGGCGGAGAAACCTCGTACACAAGATTACACTAAGTAATACACAAAAATACAAGCAAAATACAAGGAAATGTAAAGAACACTTTACAAACTAGGGTTTGAGCGCTTTGCTTGTTGGTTGCTTGGATGAGGATGAAGGGCCCTGAAATGCACCTGCAAATCGCCTCAAGTAAGCTCTCAAAAATTTGATGCTTGAGCCTTCCACGAACAGCTGCTTTTATCCTCCCTGCCGATTTCCGACGGATCATTGCCATAATTCCCGATCACCGCCAACACTGTAGCTGTGAGACAATGGCTCAATCCACGTTGGACAAGTTTCAACGGGACTCTCACCAGTGGACTGCCAACATTGGCAGTCGCCGATCGCTAACGCCCGTAATCAGCCCATCGGCTACGAGCGTCTAGGCTCGCACCATTGCCATCCGATCCCGCGATCGCTCCCATGAGCAAAAGCTCTCGAGAACTCAAGTCGACTGCCATAATTCGCGCCAACCTCAAACATGAGGTTTTAACCCAAGTATGGTGCCCCCATACTTGCTAGACTACCCTTAGCCTAGACCTAAGCCTTCTAGCCACCTCCATTAGCCTCACGCCTCTCGGATCCCTCCAAGTCATCCATGACTTGTTCATCCATCGCGCTAGCCTTCAGGTGCTTCCATCGGCTATGTCATGCTAACGGTGTCTACACTGCCAAGGCACATTGGACTTACGCCGCCAAGACTCCGCTTGGACTTTACGCCGCCAACCATTGGACTTATGCTGCCAAGACTCCCGCTTGGACTTTACACTGCCAAGACTCCGCTTGGACTTCCCATGCC
The DNA here is from genome assembly GCA_025175895.1 of Wurfbainia villosa. Taxonomy (NCBI): domain Eukaryota; kingdom Viridiplantae; phylum Streptophyta; class Magnoliopsida; order Zingiberales; family Zingiberaceae; genus Wurfbainia; species Wurfbainia villosa. The sequence goes on from CM045991.1 coordinate 104,528,907, forward strand.
AACCCATGTTGGACTTTCCATGCCAAGACCCATGCTTGGACTTTCCATTTGCCAAGACCCATGCTTGGACTTCTCATGCCAAGTGCTCAAGACTTGGACTTTCCCAATTGCCAAGTGTCCCACTTGGACTTTCCATGCCAAGTACCCATGACTTGGACTTTACCTTGCCAAGACCCATGCTTGGACTTTCCCATAATCACATGGTCAACCCTGGTCAACCATCAAGTCAATTATAACCTGGGTCGATTGTATAAACAATCTCCCCAACATATTAACCGACATTAATGTCAAACATCAATGCCAAAACACTTTGTCAAATCCCTTTGTCAAACATCAAAACATCACTCGAGTCTGGTCAATCGTGACCTGGGCCGATTGCACCAACAAAACCTCCCAACCAAGTTTTGGCCAAAACCATGTTTATCCTTACTAATGATCTTCCATGCCATGATATAAATATATATGATGTTAACATGATGTTAGTTAGACCTTGTGATAGCATGATTTGTTTATGCCACTACCTTATGTCCATGCTAATTGTACTAATGTATGCTTATGTTATGCTCATTGCGTCATGATGTACACACTTATGTTTCATGTCCACTAGGGCACATATACGTTATTCATGGTTTAAGTATGTATGATGAAATGCCTAAGAGACGCTTCCATATGAATGGGGACTATGAGCACTCTTTATGTTATGACAAGGAATATGATATGCTATTTTACTTTTGTATGGCTTGTACCAGACCCTAGAAAGGTCCATGGGATCAGCTCCTACGTGCCGCTAGGTCAACGGTCATAGTACGGACCTAGTACGGGATGGGCTCCTATGTTGCCCCTAGGTCGACGATCGTAGTACGGGTCTAGTACCCTAGTAGGTTCGGGATTAGCTACCTCGGATCTATTTAGGGATGCGTGCAAAATGATGTATGTGGTACAATGTCGGACCCTCATGTTGAGATTTATGTTTAAGTACCTATAAAATATATGTTTTCAAAGAACATCTTGCATATACCCATTTCATGTCTATGTGATTATCATATTTTTATGAATTTTAGTCCTATGTTCCTTAATGATCATGTCACGACTTTTATATGAATGATATGCCTATATGTTGTCTAAATGAACATGTCACTATTTTTATGAATTCTAGTCCTATGTTCCTAAATGATGTTATCACGACTTTTATATGAATGCTATGCCTATATGTTGTCTAGATGAACATGTCACTATTTTTATGAATTCTAGTCCTATGTTCCTAAATGATCATGTCACGACTTTTATATGAATGCTATGCCTATATGTTGTCTAGATTAACATGTCACTATTTTATGAATTCTAGTCCTATGTTCCTAAATGATCAAGTCACAACTTTTATATGAATGTTATGCCTATATGTTGTCTAGATGAACATGTCACTACTCTATGTCTAATCCCCGATGTATGACTTTTTGTGAGTAGGAAAGGATCTTACTAAGTCTATGTGCTTATAGTTCATGTTTCCCTTGTACTGCAGAAAAGGGTAAAGAATGGCTAAACTAATGGGAGTAGCGGGAGGGGCAAAGTGTGTGTGGTAGTTGCATGGTGGAAGAGATCTATTTTATGTTCCAAGACTTATGCAAGTTCTAAAGTTTTGCATGTTAATTGTTAAGATTTGATCACTGCTTGATGTTTTGATGGTTGCTACTTGATGTTAACTTAGATTTATTTTGAGGGTTTATACTTGATGTGAAACTATACTCGTTTTGTTTTATGAAACCTTGGCATGTTAAGCACTTGATTTAGTTAAAGAATTGCTAAGAACCTTCTTATCCTGATTGAATTGTTAAGTGATAGTGAACTATGTACCTAGATGATACTTTGAATTCCTCATTGATGTTCATGTACTCTATACTTGTATTTAGGCTCCTATAAGTCCATTATGTTGACTATCATGGACTTGAACCAAGTAGTGCCCTTTATGAAATGATTATGCTTGCTTAGTAGTCCACCTCCTACTCATAGTATACTATAAGTTGTAGTTAAAAGAGCATGTAAAGTATGGCAGAAAGAAAAGCTTTAACCAATTATACCCATGCATGTAAAGCACACTCCCCTGAGGTAAATGCTCACCTGTTACATAGTTAAGAATGTAGAGATATTTGCATGGTTGAAGGTAAAGCATGTTCCATTTTTTTAAGTTTAAATTTTTTCACTGTATATACATGCATGTATGTTCGCATCGCGCCGCCCTTCCTCCCCCTCTAGATTACGAGAAGGGCGGACTTGACAGGTTGGTATCAGAGCAGGTCTGCCTTTCCACTACACACACATCAAGCTCCTATCCTGCCGCTCCAAGTAAGAAATTCTATGTCTTCTCTATTTCTTTTATTTATGATAAGGAATGCTTTTAGTTTAAATATGCATGAAAGTATGTATGCTAATCTTATGCTAGCCTTATTATAATATATGAAGATAAGGATGGTTGTAAGACGTAGTAATAGAGTCGATGAAACAAAGGTATCCAGAGTTGTTCTAAGTTTCGAGGACGAAACTTTTGCAAGGTATGAAGGATTATAACGCCCGTAAAATTCTAAAACTGTTCAAGGTAATTATATGGATTTTAACGCCAATAAAAGGTTTAAAATAAATTAAAATAAAATAAAATGAGTATAGTTCACTATAGCTAGGATTTGAACCATGAACCTCCTAATAGGGAGGTAGCCTTCACACCACTAGACCATAGGATAATTCTTGGCTAAGATATATAAAGAATATACAAAGAATAAAGATGGGAAGATGAGGAGTTGGTTCATCCCCCCCGGAAAGGATGAAGAGTGTTCATTCCCAAGGTATTAAAGAGGAGAATTAAGAGAAGAGATGAAGAAAAACCCCACTTTCCTTCTTCATTCTCCTTCTTCCTCATCCTTGGCCGAAATTCCTCATTCTCCTTCCTCTCTTTTTCATCCCAAGCTCTAGGGATTCTTGTGTAGGTATTCTCAAGAGGGGTTTTCCAAGAGGAGTTCCTCACAAGTCTTAGTATTGCTAGAAGATCCAACTCCACCGAAATGTCCCCTCCTCCTTCCTCCTTCTTCACCGAGACCCTAATGCTTTTGTTTGGTGTTCTTGAGAGGGTTTCAAAGGGATACAAAGGCTTAGTATATGCTAGAGAATCACTCCTAAGGCTAAGGAACAAGGGAAGGTCTTCATCTCATAAAAAACTTAGCGGTATACCAGTACGATAGCGAGACGATGTAAGTAATCCCCTCACCTGCAGTACAAGTTGTTTTGAGTGTTTGAATTCTTAAAAATCTCTCTTGGAAGTTTCGGCCAAGACCATGTTTATGCTTAATAATGATCTTACATGCCATGATATATATATATATATATATATATATATATATATATATATATATATATATATATATATATATATATATATATATATATATATATGATGTTAGTTAGACCTTGTGTTAGTATGTTTGAGTGTTTGATTTCATAAGATCTCCCTTGGAAGTTTCGGCCAAGACCTTGTTTATGCTTACTAATGATCTTCCATGCCTTGATATATATATATATGATGTTAACATGATGTTAGTTAGACCTTGTGTTAGTATGTTTGAGTGTTTGATTTCTTAAGATCTCCCTTGGAAGTTTCGGCCAAGACCATGTTTATGCTTACTAATGATCTTCCATGCCATGATATATATATATATATATATATATATATATATATATATATGATGTTAACATGATGTTAGTTAGACCTTGTGTTAGTATGTTTGAGTGTTTGATTTCTTAAGATCTCCCTTGGAAGTTTCGGCCAAGACCATGTTTTTGCTTACTAATGATTTTCCATGCCATGATATATATATATATATATATGATGTTAACACGATGTTATTAGACCTTGTGTTAGTATGTTTGAGTGTTTGATTTCTTAAGATCTCCCTTGGAAGTTTCGGCCAAGTCTCTACCTATGTTTACTAGTGATCTTCCATGCCATGCTATATATACATATGATGTTGACATGATGATAGTTAGACCTTGTGTTAGTATGTTTGAGTGTTTGATTTCCTAAGACCTTCCCGTGGAAGTTTCGGCCAACTCCCTACTTGTGTTTACTAATGATCTTCCATGCCATGATATATATATATATATATATGATGTTAACATGATGATAGTTAGACCTTGTGTTAGTATGTTTGAGTGTTTGATTTCTTAAAAACCTCCTAACCAAGTTTCAGCCAAGACCATGTTTATGCTTACTAATGATCTTCCATGCCATGATAGTTAGACATTGTGATAGCATGATTTTTTTATGCCACTACCTTATGTCCATGTTAATTGTACTAATGTATGCTTATGTTATGCTCATTGCATCATGATGTACACGCTTATATTTCATGTCCACTAGGGCACATCTACGTTATGCATGGTTTAAGTATGTATGATGAAATGCCTAAGAGACACTACCCTATGAATGGGGACTAAGAGCACTCTTTATGTTATGACAAGGAAAATGATATGCTATTTTACTTTTGTATGTCTTGTACCGGACCCTAGCAAGGTCGATGGGATGGGCTCCTACATGCCCCGAGGTCGACGGTCATAGTACTGACCTAGTACGGGATGGGCTCCTACGTTGCCCCAAGGTCGACGGTCGTAGTACGGGCCTAGTACTCTAGTTGGCTCGGGATTAGCTACCTCGGTTCTATTTAGGGATGTTTGCAAAAAGATGTATGTGGTACAATGTCGGGCCCTCATGTTGAGATTTATGTTTATGTACCTATAAAATATATGTTTTCAAAGAATATCTTGCATATACCCATTTCATGTCTATGTGATTATCATATTTTTATAAATTCTAGTCCTATGTTCCTAAATGATCATGTCATGACTTTTATATGAATGCTATGTTGGGTTTCCGGCACCGCGGCGTGTGTGTGTTCAATCATGTTTCGTAAACATGAGCACAGCGGAAGCAATTAAAATTAATAAATCTATATTTATTATAACACACACAACACACGCATGCATATTACAACAAGTGTAGACATAACCGTAAATTAAAATTGCAATAAAAGGAAATTAAACTACGTTATACCTTTCGTATGACGTGTAGCGGGAACGGCATCAACCGGAACGATCCTCGTAAGAATCGTCTCTATCCGTATCCACGCCGAGCTCCTCGGGATGACTTCGCCAAGCCACGAGCTTCGTCTTCGTACGGGTTACTAGCCTCGTGTTGAAGACGACGTGATCGAGAGATGATCACGATCCGAATCCAAATTCGGACCTAAAAACAAGTCCTCAAGACTTGCTTCTCCGGAGAGGTATTCGTCAACCGATTGACGAATTCTTCGTCCTCCACCTCAGAGGATTACCGGAGATCAAATCCCCGGTATGTTAGCCGCTGTCGGAGCACTAACCGTCGTCCAAACGACGCTCCGACGAGAGGAGAAGAAGCTGTCCAGAAAACTGGACAGCTTGGTGGAGGAGATAGGCGCCGGCCAAAACAAGGAGACAAAAGCTCACCTTGATGCCGAACCTTTTAGGGGATCACCGGAGGGTCGCCGGAGGTTCACCGGCTGGAGCTTGGACGCCGGCAAGGGTCTTGACGGCAGCACAATCAAGCTGGGCGGCAAGGAGCTTGGGCGGCACAACCAGGTTGGGCGGCAACTCCTTGGAGGCTAGGGTTTTGAATGATTGGATTAGGGTTTAACAATCCCTTAAGCCCACTTTTATAGAGAACTAATTCTCTTAATGGTTAATGGATCATATCCATAAAGCCCGTTAACCCGCTCCATTAAGATAAGTTAAAATAAACCAAACCATAATGGTTTATTTTAAGTTAAAACGAACCGAACCAACTTTTGGTTCATTCGTTTAAAATAAACCAAACCCTTTGGTTTATTCTTATCCATTGGATTAGAACCAAACCATTTTGGTCCATCCATTATGTCTTCATAAGACGCAGCCCATCCACGCTTCCATTGCGACTGAAACAATTTCATGCTCGCTTTATGTTTGGTCCAACCAAACATAGTTTCTCTCGGTCTGAGAATCCCATTCTCAAGCTCGTTTTAAATCCTTTGGATTACACTCGTTGTGCGTGTGACCAAATAGGTTCTCGGTTTATGTTGGCCGTCTTTAATTAACCATTAATTATAGAACGATCATGAGTGGCACCTAGTAGTACATCATGATCCCCAATTAACCGAAAAGATCAACGGTTGATCCAGAACTATTTCTGAAACCCTTCAGCAGCTCGAATGAATCGTGCCCCATTCCCTTCACTCATCTTATACCCACTTGGTTCAGGACATGGTCTATTGTGTCAGTCCCTACTAGGCTGACTACGTCACACCTAGCCCAAGTATCATTTCCTCGTCCTACGGATTCTAGTTACTCCACATGTATCGAAGAATACCTTACTCTAAACATGTAATGCTTTGGCCAAAGACTTTAGTAACAATCCGACGAGAGGCCATGGGTATACATCTCCTCGCAAGGAGTGGTGAATCCTTTATAGGCTATTCAAACACCTTCGATCACTTCGACTTATACCCAATCATCCCGGGTCCACATCTCCTTAGAGATGTTTGCTTAAGATGTCAAAGCATAAGTCTCCATGATCAAGATGACTTGAATACCGCAAGTCAAAGGAACATCGCACTTAAGCCACAGTAAGAACTTCATTGACATATCTATATATGCAGAGAACCATATGAAGTCTTACGGCTGGTCACTCCAATGAACTAGTTACCATAACTAGCATCCGCGATTAACTCCGAACATCACTATGTCTCCAGCCAGTGAGAATCAGCTGCTTGGATACACCAAGGAGTATACCTCGTGCTAGTCTCGACAGAATTGATGGTGTCCAAATCCATCAATTCATCGACTAGGGATAATTCCGATACATCACAATTACACATGTAGAGATACTCACTAGTTGTGATCCAATCACAAATTCTCTCATGCTGTGAATCGTATCGTGGACATTCAGTAAATGAGTTTAAGATCCAATCAAATACATAAAACATGTATACTCAAATAGTGAATCTTCATTTATCATATAAATGGTTCATACATAAGGCGATTGCCTTAGGACATCTCTCATATATTACTAACAGACTCCCACTTGGCCTAATGCCAATCGCTACGGTATCCAATACCATAAGCACCAACATGACCCTCAAACTTACTTTGAGGTAATGCTTTAGTCAAAGGATCCGCTAAGTTCCTTTCAGTGGGAATTTTCTCGATTTGTATTTCGTTCCTACTTATGATCTCTCTGATAAGATGATAGCGGTGAAGCACATGTTTGGATCATTGATGAGACCACATCAAGTTCATAGATGAACTTATTGATCCAAACCGCTTCCTTCTTTGCTTCAAAGTGCGCGTATTCGCCATAGTGGCAGAATCCGCTATAGTGTCAAGCTTGGAACCTTTCCAACTTATTGCGCCTCCATTTTAGGTGAATACATACCCAGACTGAGACATGGAATCATCCTTATGCATGCGGAGTCGCATCCGTATACCCACGTATCACCATGTACCCTTCTCCATATATTAGGAACGCATCCTTAGTTCTTCTTAAGTACTTAAGGATCGTCTTAACAGTCACCCATTGATCCATTCCTGGATCAGACTGGTATTTGCTCGTGACACTCAGAGCATACGATACATCGGGCCTCGTACATAACATAGCATACATGATAGATCCTATTGCGGATGCATAGGGAATCTTACTCATGCAAATCCTCTCGCCTTACGTGCGCGGACACATAGACTTGAAAGGTGTACCCCATGCACGATGGGTAGAAACCTTTCTTGGATTCCGACATGCTAAACCTCTTTGCTTTTCGGTCTATATATGTAGGCTGCGAAGACCAAGCAACCGTTTGATCTATCTCTATAGATCTTAATCCCAGGATGTAGGTTGCTTCTCCCAGTCTTTCATGGAGAATGTCTTGGATAACCAAACCTTCACTGACTGTAAGATTGAAACATCGTTTCCTATAAGTAGTATGTCATCGACATACAATACTAGGAATACGACTGCACTCCCACTAACCTTCTTGTACACACAAGGTTCGTCTGGATTTTGTGAGAAATCAAACTTTTTGATTGTCTCATCAAAACGGATATTCCAGCTCCTGGATGCTTGCTTCAATCCATAAATGGACCGTCGCAATTTGCATACCTTGGTTTTATCAACCGATGTGAAACCCTCAGCTGTATCATATACACGTCCTCGAGCAGGTTTCCATTAAGGAAAGCTGTTTTCACATCCATCTCCCATATCTCATAATCATAATGAGCCGCTATGGCCAGGAGCATCCGAATGGATTTAAGCATAGCTACAGGCGAATAGGTTTCGTCATAATCAACACCTTGTTTTTGACGATATCCTTTCGCCACCAATCTAACCTTATAGGTAATCACATTACCATCCATGTCGGTTTTCTTCTTGAAAACCCACTTGCACCCTATAGGCTTTATCCCTTCAGGTGGGTCAACCAAGTTCCAAACTTGGTTTTCATACATGGAATCCATTTCCGACTTCATGGCACCAAGCCACTTATCCCTTTCTGAACTTGTCAGCACTTCTTCATAACTGGTAGGCTCCTCATCATCAATGAGTAACACGTCGTTCGATTCGCTTACGAGAAATCCATATCTCTCAGGAATATTGCGTGTTCTACCATATCTACAAAGATGTGGTGTTACAATAGGTCCAGCCGATTGCTCATCACTATGAGTTGTCGGCTGTTGTGCTTCACCAGGTATCTCATCAATGTCTATTTGAGTCTCTCGAGCCTCCTCAAGCTCGACGACACTCCCACTGTTTTCTTGCAAGAGAAACTCTTTCTCTAGAAACACAGCATGCCTTGAAACAAACACCTTTTGTTCCACAGGATGATAGAATTGGTAACCCCTTGTTTCCTTAGGGTATCCAACAAATAGACATTTATCAGACTTAGCATCCAATTTGTCTGATACAGTCCGCTTCACATAAGCAGGACAACCCCATATCTTCAAGTAAGATACATGAGGTTTCTTACTATTCCATATCTCATATGGAGTAGTTGAGACTACCTTGGTAGGCATTATGTTTAACAAGTAAACAAATGCAAGTACATAAAAGGACTTGGGAAGAGTCGCATGATTCATCATTGACTGACCATGTCCAACAAGTCGATTCGCCTCTCGGATACACCATTATCTTTGTGGTATATGGCGGAGTCCATTGAGACAATATGTCATTGTCTCTTAGATAATCAAGAAACTCTTGACTTAAGTATTCACCACCTCGATCCGATCGAAGTATTTTAATACTCTTGTCATGTTGTTTCTCTACTTCATTTCTGAATTCTTTGAACCTTTCAAAGGCTTCAGACTTGTGTTTCATCAAGAACACATACCCAAACCGTGAGTGATCATCGGTGAAGGTAATGAAGTAGCTATAGCCTCCTAAAGCTTGAGTTGACATAGGTCCACATACATCACTATGTATTAGGCCTAGCAACTCCCACTCGTTCACCTTTTCCTGTAAAAGGTAACTTAGTCATCTTGCCTTTTAAGCATGATTCGCATGTATCGTATGAATCCAATTCAAACGATTCCAGAATTCCACATCGGTGTAATTCGGACATGCATTTCTTGCTTATATGGCCAAGACGACAATGCCACATATAGGAGTCTATGTGATTATCCTTTCGAGCACGCGTGTTGCTCGCTTCGATATTGAAAATGTCACTGGATACGTCCAACGTATAAACACCATTGCTTAAAGTTCCAGTCCCATAAAGAACTCCATTCAAAGTTATGTAACAACAATTGTTACTAAAAGTCAAATGGTACCCATTTCTATTTAAACAAGAAATAGAAATGATGTTCTTTATCAACGAAGGAACATAAAAGCAATTGTCCAGTTCTAAGACAAGTCCTACAGGGAGTTCCAACAAATACGTTCCGATGGCGAGTGCAGCAACCGTTGCTCCATTCCCAACACGTAAATTTGACTCTCCCCTTGACGAGTCTTCTTCTATTCCTTAGCCCATGTATGTCATTACATATATGTGAGCCACACCCAGTATCGAATACCCAAGTGTCTGAGGAAATAGAATGACAATCAATAAAGAAGATTTCTGAAGAAGATGGGGCATCCGATGCCTTATCCTTCTTCACGGACTCAAGATAAATCTTGTACTTTCTTCGCAAATGGCTCTCCTTGCCATAATGATGGCAAGTTTCCTTTTGTGCTAGTTCTACCTTCTTAGCCCTTCTCTTCTTTCCCTTCTGCTGTTCCTTTGACTTCCTCTTAGAACCTTTCTTCGAGGAATCAACTAACAGCACCGTCCCCTGCTCATGCTTCTCAGAAGACTCCACAGTCTTCAGCATATTGAGCAGTACCACAGATGAACCTCCTAGCATCTCAGAGGTGAAGAGGAGCTTTGAGACTTCGAACCTTTCGAATCTCACTTGCTCATCAACCAACTCACAAAGATGAAGGACTACGATATGAGCATCCATATGATCATGCTGCTTTCGTAGCTTGGGTTCCATCGTGGCTAACATGATGCAACTCTTTTGTTCAGAATCACTCACATGTTTCTGATAGGCCAACAATTGGTCCAGAGTTGCATCGTCACTAGGACGGGTGGGAAGAGGCGCTTCGAGGACATTTGCAAGCTTTTCAACCTTGAGAACAATTCTCAAGCTTCTAAGCCAGTCCAAGAAGCTCGGCCCAGTCAATTTATTCGAATCCAAAATGGAACGCAATTCAAAGACATCATGATCAATATATTAACTTAGAAATACAAAACGAGCATATATGAGAAAGATGATTTTAAAATGCATCAATATACATTTATAAATCCCATTCATTTTTTGAATTTCAAAAACCCCAAAATCACTTCGGGAGATCGTAGGTCCATCTCCGAATGGGCTGATATCCATCATAGTTATGAACAACCTTGGAGAGAGTCCAACAAGTCATTCATAACTACGACGGTAGGTATCATCTATACCGATTGCATATCCCGTATATGCAACTATCACAATGTGCTATCAACTAATTGAATGTTCACACATACATCGGGTTGTTAACACATTAACAAGTATGCATCATATGCATAGCACCCAACTTCACCTCCCTTTACATCGACCTTGGAGAGAGTCCAACAAACCGATGCTCCAGGTTAAAGCCAACCCATTAATCAGGACATAGTTTTAATATGGTTAGAGCGCATTCAACCAATTAGCCCAGCTTGGAGAGAGTCCAACAACCAAAGCTAACGATTGACCTCTGACTCTTACCATATTAGTATTAAACTATTCCATGGTTTGAACATATTCAGGTTCGAGCCGGGCTTGGAGAGAGTCCAACAACCCAAACAAGAAACAGAACTCTGGTTCTAACCATATTAATGGAAGGTGTAGGTTTTAATATTGATTAAGGGTTTTTATGTCTCATCCTCTTTGCATGCAAATAACTATTATCTACATGGCATGGCATACATGGCATACATCTACATGTCACGACACGCATGGCATAATGTTATGCATCTAATGCAATTACATGGCATACAATTATGTCATGTATATAATTTTCTTATATGTCATAACTATTTATGGAAATAAAATATGTTTAAGATTTGATTCTCCAAATCAAATCATAATTAAATTAGGAAACAAATTTCCAAATCTAATCACATATTTTATTCATGGAATTATTTGATTAAGGAAAATCTATTTAGGAAACCAATTTCCTAAATCTTTAAAACTACTTATGGAAATTAAATATTTTAAGATTTGATTTCCCAAATCAAATCATGATTAAATTAGGAAACAAATTTCCAGAATCTAATCAAATATTTTATTTATGGAAAATATAAATTTCCATAAATACTTCCAACTTTCCAAAAGTGGAAGATTTCCATAAATACTTCTAGACTTTCCAAAATTGAAAAATTTCCATAAATACTTCTAAATTTCCAAAATTTAGAAAACTTCCAGAAATACATTATGACTATCGCAAAACCATTTTACGATTATGTCGAAACACAACCTGGGCTCTGATACCACTGTTGGGTTTCCGGCACCGCGGCGTGTGTGTGTTTGATCATGTTTCGTAAACATGAGCACAGCGGAAGCAATTAAAATTAATAAATCTATATTTATTATAACACACACAACACACGCATGCATATTACAACAAGTGTAGACATAACCGTAAATTAAAATTACAATAAAAGGAAATTAAACTACGTTATACCTTTCGTATGACGTGTAGCGGGAACGGCATCAACCGGAACGATCCTCGTAAGAATCGTCTCTATCCGTATCCACGCCGAGCTCCTCGGGATGACTTCGCTAAGTCACGAGCTTCGTCTTCGTACGGGTTACTAGCCTCGTGTTGAAGACGACGTGATCGAGAGATGATCACGATCCGAATCCAAATTCGGATCTAAAACGAGTTCTCAAAACTCGCTTCTCCGGAGAGGTATTCGTCAACCGTTTGACGAATCCGTCGTCCTCCACCTCAGAGGATTACCGGAGATCAAATCCCCGGTAAGTTAGCCGCTGTCGGAGCACTAACCGTCGTCCAAACGACGCTCCGACGAGAGGAGAAGAAGCTGTCCAGAAAACTGGACAGCTTGGTGGAGGAGATAGGCGCCGGCCAAAACAAGGAGACAAAAGCTCACCTTGATGCCGAACCGTTTAGGGGATCACCGGAGGGTCGCCGGAGGTTCACCTGGAGCTTGGGCGCCGGCAAGGGTCTTGACGGCAGCACAATCAAGCTGGGCGGCAAGGAGCTTGGGCGGCACAACCAGGTTGGGCGGCAACTCCTTGGAGGCTAGGGTTTTGAATGATTGGATTAGGGTTTAACAATCCCTTAAGCCCACTTTTATAGAGAACTAATTCTCTTAATGGTTAATGGATCATATCCATAATGCCCGTTAACCCGCTCCATTAAGATAAGTTAAAATAAACCAAACCATAATGGTTTATTTTAAGTTAAAACGAACCGAACCAACTTTTGGTTCATTCGTTTAAAATAAACCAAACCCTTTGGTTTATTCTTATCTATTGGATTAGAACCAAACCATTTTGGTCCATCCATTACGTCTTCATAAGACGCAGCCCATCCACGCTTCCATTGCGACTGAAACAATTTCATGCTCGCTTTATGTTTGGTCCAACCAAACATAGTTTCTCTCGGTCTGAGAATCTCATTCTCAAGCTCGTTTTAAATCCTTTGGATTACACTCGTTGTGCGTGTGACCAAATAGGTTCTCGGTTTTTGTTGGTCGTCTATAATTAACCATTAATTATAGAACGATCATGAGTGGCACCTAGTAGTACATCATGATCCCCAATTAACCGAAAAGATCAACGGTTGATCGAACTATTTACGAAACCCTTGATGCTCGAATGAGTGCCCCATTCCTTCACTCATCTTATACCCACTTGGTTGGGACATGGTCTATTGTGTCGGTCCCCACTAGGTGACTCACGTCACACCTAGCCCAAGTATCATTTCCTCGTCCTCACAGTTCTAGTTACTCCACATGTATCGAAGAGTACCTTACTCTAAACATGTAATGCTTTGGCCAAAGACTTTAGTAACAATCCGACGAGAGGCCATGGGTATACATCTCCTCGCAAGGAGTGGTGAATCCTTTATAGGCTATTCAAACACCTTGATCACTTCGACTTATACCCAATCATCCGGGTCCACATCTCCTTAGAGATGTTTGCTTAAGATGTCAAAGCATAAGTCTCCATGATCAAGATGACTTGAATACCGCAAGTCAAAGGAACATCGCACTTAAGCCACAAGAAGAACTTCATTGACATATCTATATATGCAGAGAACCATATGAAGTCTTACTGGTCACTCAATGAACTAGTTACCATAACTAGCATCCACGATTAACTCCGGACATCACTATGTCTCCAGCCAGTGAGAATCAGCTGCTTGGATACACCAAGGAGTATACCTCGTGCTAGTCTCGACAGAATTGATGGTGTCCAAATTCATCAATTCATCGACTAGGGATAATTCCGATACATCACAATTACACATGTAGAGATACTCACTAGTTGTGATCCAATCACAAATTCTCTCATGCTGTGAATCGTATCATTGTCATTCAGTAAATGAGTTTAAGATCCAATCAAATACATAAAACATGTATACTCAAATAGTGAATCTTCATTTATCATATAAATGGTTCATACATAAGGCGATTGCCTTAGGACATCTCTCATATATTACTGACATGCTATGCCTATATGTTGTCTAAATGAACATGTCACTATTTTTATGAATTCTAGTCCTATGTTCCTAAATGATGTTGTCACTACTTTTATATGAATGTTATGCCTAAATGTTGTCTAGATAAACATGTCACTATTTTTATGAATTCTAGTCCTATGTTCCTAAATGATCATGTCACCACTTTTATATGAATGCTATGCCTATATGTTGTCTAGATGAACATGTCACTATTTTTATGAATTCTAGTCCTATGTTCCTAAATGATTATGTCACGACTTTTATATGAATGCTATGCCTATATGTTGTCTAGATGAACATGTCACTATTTTTATGAATTCTAGTCCTATTTTCCTATATGATCATATCACGACTTTTATATGAATGCTATGCCTATATGTTGTCTACATGAACATGTCACAACTTTTATATGAATGTTATGCCTATATGTTGTCTAGATGAACATGTCACTACTCTATGTCTAATCCCTGATGTATGGCTTTTTGTGAGTAGGAAAGAATCTTACTATTCCTATGTACTTATAGTTCATGTTTCCCTTGTACTGCAGAAAAGGGTAAAGAATGACTAAACTAAAGGGAGCAGTAGGAGGGGCAAAGTGTCTGTGGTAGTAGCATGGTGGAAGAGATCTGTTTTATGTTCCAAGACTTATGCATGTTCTAAAGTTTTGCATGTTAATTGTTAAGAGTTGATTACTTCTTGATGTTTTGATGGTTGCTACTTGGTGTTAACTTAGACTTGTTTTGAGGGTTTATACTTGATGTGAAACTATACTTGTTTTGTTTTATGAATCCTTGACATGTTAAGCACTTGATTTAGTTAAAGAATTGCTAAGAACCTTCTTATCCTGATTGAATTGTTAAGTGATAGAGAACTATGTACCTAGATGATACTTTGAATTCCTCATTGATGTCCATGTACTCTATACTTGTATTTAGGCTCCTATAAGTCCATTATGTTGATTATCATGGACTTGAACCATGTAGTGCCCTTTATGAAATGATTATGCATGCTTAGTAGTCCACCTCCTACTCATAGTATACTATAAGATGCAGTTAAAAGGGCATGTAAAGTATGGCAAAAAGAAAAGCTTTAACCAATTATACCCATGCATGTAAAGCACACTCCCCTGAGGTAAATGCTCACCTGTTACATAGTTAAGAATGTATAGATATTTGCATGGTTGAAGGTAAATGCATGTTCCATTTTTTTTAAGTTTAAATTCTTCCACTGTATTTGCACGCATGTATGTTCGCGTCGCGCCGCCCTTCCTCCCCCTCTAGATTACTAGAAGGGCGGGCGTGACACCTTAATAGTAGTACGATGATGATAATGAATATCATATTCACATAGTTCCACAAGCCATTTAGCCAATATTCATGAAGAATTAGGTTTAGTAACCACTCGACCCAACTCACTACTTGTCAACATATTCATCAGATGGGCCAAGAAATAGGGTCTCAATTTTGAGCATTCAGCACCAAACTGTAGGCTAGTTTTTCTAACTCGGTCTACCACAGCTCAGCTCCTTTTAGTATATGACTTGTATAATAGATAGGTTATTGTTGAGAACCTTCCTGCCTTAATAAGACCAAACTGATTGCCCCTTTAGAAACTGCTAAATACACCTATAGAGATTCCCCAAAGACAAGTTTAACTAACAAAGGGAGCTGAGATAAATACTTCTTCATTTACAGGAAGGCTTATTCACATTGATCGTTGATGTGTACAAATCATATCGAATTTTAGGAGTAGTTTTATGACACATCTATTTATATTTCATACTTGTTTCATACATATTTTCCTTATTTTATATTTATTTACTATTTTCTAGTTCAAAGATATGATTTTGCTACTTTATGTGTAGGATGACATTTTTGGAGCTAAAATGGCTCGACTGTACAAATAATATATGGAGCCCATATTAACTTATGGGGGTTGGTGAGGTAGATCAATGATAATTCTCTAGTGGATTGGATTATCATTAATTGATCGGACTTTATATGGGCTTGATCCATTGGGTGGCCAAGATCTAACTCCTCCTCATGGTCCCTATTGTAGCCTATTAAAACCTCATGGCGCCAAGATCCAATGGTTGAAAACAAAACTCTAGATCCGATGGTGGAGATTAAATCCCTAGATCCGACGGTTGAGATTAAATCTCTAGATCCAACGGTTGAGATTATATCCCTAGAACCGACGGTAGAGATTAAAGGAGGCTTAGGCCTAACTCTATAAAAGGAGGCAAGGGGGTGGGCCCCAAGAATAATTGAAGAGGGTCTAGGGTTTGGGAGGCTAGGGTTTAGAGGCTTGGGCGACCACTTTTAAGGAAAGATCTTCCTTCCTTTCTTCTTGGCCGGCGCCCAACTTGTCTCTCCTATTCCTTGGCCGATGTCCAACTTTCATCCTCTTCTCCTTGGCCAATGGAAACAAGGGTTAGGGTGATTCCTTGGAGCTCTTGGCCGGCACCCACTTCCTCATCTCTTCTTCTTGTTGGTTGATAGCAAGCATCTAGGTTGGTGCTTGGTGGTTGGCTAAAGGAAGGAGAAGAGTTTTTTTTCTATACTTTCTCTTGTTCGAAGTGAGCAAGGAAGGAAGATTGATGATCTAGGAGGCTTCAACTTTTGGAAGATCGTCGCCCACACGACGTCCAAAAGGAGGAAGGACATACAATAGAAGATCGAGAGGTATAACGCTTGTTTATTTTCTTTTGTAAAATGTCTATAATTGTTTTTCAATCATATACATGTTGTATATTCTGTTTTGTGGTTAAATTAACTTGGACCCCGAATACAAATACAAAAGCCGGTGATCTGTACATCGTCTATTCCGCGGCTATTCATAGAATAGAGGTTGGTGGCTTGAACAACAAGTTTGTTCAAGTGACTACTCTAATCGAATAGCACGACGATGAAACGGTAGCTTGGGTAATCCCTCTTGTCAAGGATAAAAAATTTTTATCCGGGGACGTAGAAGGGATCGCCATTAACAAGCGACCGAGTTGAAGTGGGAAGCGAAGTTTCCTACCTTCAGGTGGTATCAGAGCCACGGTCTCCGGTTTTGTGTGTTTAGGATTCGGTTACTTTTATGCATTTTTCATATATTATATGTGCTGGATAATAGTAGGATGTGTGTAGGTTACCTTTTTGGTTGAAGGCATAAGATCCAACTATTATGGCCATATGTGTATATGTGATTATATGTGTGTAATTGTATATTTGTTGAATCCTCGGGGTTGACGAGGCTAGTATTTAATTTTTGTAATTAGATACGGCATTATTTAGCCACTCTTTTTATTTTAGTTTACTTTTGATCTAGATTTCATGTACACTCCCTTGTGGAGTATAGGATCGATGGAGGTAAATTAAAATAGTCTTTTCTCGGCTCAGATCTCCGAATGGCTTGTACATGGCATAGGGAGGAGCGGACAAGATGGTGATACGACAGGAGGCATATTAGAGACAAAAGCCATAATAGTTGGAAAATATTTATTTTTCATATTTATTGCTTATTGTTTGATATGCATGTCGTAGGCTATAAAATTCCTCAATTTTAAATTACTAAGTGGGAGAGGGATATTTTTATAAATTCCCACGACCTCCATTACGATTTGACATGCGATGCAAACAAACTTGCACGTCGGCTCTGAGTGCATGCCTTCCTCCCCATCGGATGAGTTTGTTTGCGGATCACAGGGTTGAATATGGTTATAGGAAATTATTGAGGAGCGTGTGTACTTCCCCATCGGAAGGCATATAACCCGAGATAATTCCCTTGGTATTGAGTAATGGTTAACACTTAGATGCAAATAGGAGTATCCACCCCATCGGAGTCACTGCTTTTATTTGTAAGGCCGAAGAGAAATCAACTATTAATTTTATTTGTCAAAAAGTTAGGTTGACAAGATAGAAAAATTAATGGGTAAAACCTCCTCTTACAAATGTAGAATTCGTATACGTCCACACGATCGTGGCATACGATATTCTCGGTGTTTTGAGGTGTTGGTTGATTTTAAAATTTTATTGTTTGAAGAATTTGTAGGGATGTATACTGAAAAGTCTATCTTTTGTATGAACATCTTTATTTTGAAATAAGAATCACATGATCATTGTTTGCATATTTATGGTGATGCATATTGTCTAATACATTACATTGTAGATAACATGGTGTGTGGTGTCACACGAGAGATCATATTATTGGCTCCTTGTAAAGTATAAGTATAGGCTCACAACCGAGATGGATTTGGACAAACCATTGGTATGGTTGCAGTATGATTTGGTATTGGTTTGTCTTTGACCATAGAATCACACTAGTACACTTTGTGTGTATTGAGCAGGACCGACTTAGAGGTGATTCGATTTATAGCTGACTACATAGTTGAATAGGACCTCAGATATTATCTTGTACATGCTCTTAATCCCGATATAATAACGGGCACATATACTTAGTATTCATTTCTTTGATTTACCAATCAGCAAGATTTATAGATTAAATCGATAGGCTCGGTAAGTTGGGAAATGATATTATTTATATGGTGCGACGTTGATTATAGGAGGAAACCGTGTCCTATATATTAGGATGATGATGTCCCCTTGAGGAGCTCATAAGGTTCATCATGTAAACCCTGCAGGTGGACTTAGTCCGGCATGATGAAAAGGTTGAGTGGTACTACTCATGGAATAAGATGTTGAATAATTAATGGTCAGTAAATTAATTAATCGACGGACATTCGAGATCTTAAACACGGGGAGAAAATGTACATATAATATATGGAGCCCATATTAACTTATGGGGGTTGGTGAGGTAGATCAATGATAATCCTTTAGTGGATTGGATTATCATTAATTGATCGGACTTTATGTTGGCTTGATCGATTGGGTGGCCAAGATCCAACTCTTCCTGATGGTCCCTATTGTAGCCTATTAAAACCTCATGAAGCCTAGTTCCAATGGATGAAAACAAAACTCTAGATCCAAAGGTAGAGATTAAATCTTTAGATCCGACGGTTGAAATTAAATCTCTAGATCTGACGGTTGAGATTAAATCCCTAGAACCAATGGTGGAGATTAATACAAGGCTTAGCCCTAACTCTATAATAGGAGAGGATGGGGTGGGCGGCAAGAAAAATCCCATTAGAGATAGGATTAGGGCAAGGGGCGGCAAGCATTGGAGATTAGGGTTAGGGAGTTGGTGGCACCAAATAAGGAAAGCTTTTCCTTATCTTCTTCTTCTTCCTTTGTGGTCGGCGCCCATACAACCCTTCCCTCCCTTGGCCAGTGCAAAACCAGCCCTTCTCCTTCTCCTTGGCCGGTGGAAACAAGGCTTAGAGTCCTCCCTTTGAGCACTTTGCCGGCATCCATCCTTCTCATCCCTTTTCCTTGTTGGCCGGCGGCAAGCATCTAGCTTGGTGCTTGTTGGTTGGCTAAAGGAAGGAGAAGGGTTTTGTTTCTATTCTTCCTCTTGTTCGGAGTGAGCAAGGAAGGAAGATTGGTGATCTAGGAGCTTCGACTTTTTGTTGATCGTCGCCCACACGACGTCCAAAAGGAGGAAAGACATATGATAGAAGATCGAGAGGTATAATACTTGTCTATTTTCTTATGTAACATTTTTATGATTGTTTTCAATTATATATGCATGATATATTCTATTTTGTGGCTAATATAACTTGGACCCCGAACATAAATACAAAAGTCGGTGATCCGTACATCGTCTATTCCGCGGCTATTCGTAGAATAGAGGTTGGTTGCTTGAACAACAAGTTTGTTCAAGTGACTACTCTAATCGAATAGCACGACGATGACACGGTTGCTTGGGTAATCCCTCTTGTCAAGGATAAATTTTTTTATCCGGTGACGTAGAAGGGATCGCCATTAACTGTTGGTGCAGTAGGCACCTAAGTCGAACCTGAGTTTTGATTATAGCAAACGATACAAAGTTAAGCTCATGTCGTTATCTCACGAGCTGAATCGAGTGTGCAGAAAATTTTTATAGCTGGAGCTGAAGGCTAGCGACACCCGGAGGAAGCCGCGGTGGTCGGGCAACACTCGAGTGACTTCGGAGGGAGCCGAAGGAATCGAGTGGAAGGCCGGAAGTGAAAGTGACACAGTAAGTATCGAGGTAAGCTCGTGTGTGTGCGAGAGTAAGTAAGGTCGTATCCTCTTTACGGGGATGATCTTAAGCATAGATCCGACCAAAGACATCCTATAGGTGGTCTAGGTCGAGATCGGACGGTCGGAGGCCGTCAAAATAATATTTTTGTTAAGCTAACTTTGCCTTGCAGCTAGCATCAGTCGGCTGCCAGCTTGGAGGACTCGACTGTCGTCAAACAGTCGACTGCCAGAGGTTAGCATTCGACTGATGATGGCCATCAGTCGACTGATGGTCAATGATCAGCTTCGACGAGTCAAGGCTTATCACCCCATTTCAAGGAGATTGATGCTCAATTGTGATTGGCTAGGGTTCCTCTCGAAAAGGGGCTCAAAGGCTATAAAAGGAGGACCAATCCTAGGGTTTCTTTATCAAATCTAAGCTTCCAAAAGCCTCCGCTAAGCTGCAACTTTTCCGACAACGAAGTGCTTTCTCTCCGACGTCTAGGTCTTAATTGCTTTCTTTTTGTAACGTCGGTTTAATCTTTTATTTCAGTTCATTACTTTAATTTTTCGGAGCTTTTATTGTAACGAGGTGAGGGGGAGTGTCCCTCTACCTCAAGCTTTGTTCTTATTTGTATCGATCAACTCCTACCTCTAACGAGGAGGAGTTCTTTAGTATTTTTGCCCTCCGTACGTGGTCAAGGACCGCTAGGGCCTTGGAGTAGTAGCCGAAGGCTACGAACCAAGTAAAATTACTTGTCTCATTTTATTTATTGCTTATCTTTCCGCTGCAATTAATTATCTATTCGGGTTTTAATGAACGAACAAAAAAAAAGGTTTTATCGCTATTCACCCCCCCCTCTAGCGATCCGCTTCGATCCAACATTAACAAGCGACCGAGTTGATGTGGGAAGCAAAGTTTCCTACCTTCAAGTGGTATCAGAGCCACGGTTTCCGGTTTTGTGTGTTTAAGATTCGGTTACTTTTATGCACTTTTCATATATTATATGTGCCGGATAATTGTAGGATATGCATAGGTTAACTCTTTGGTTGCAGGCATAGGATCCAACTATTATGGCGATATGTGTGTAATTGTATATTTTGTTGAATCCTCGGGGTTGACGAGGCTAGTATGTAATTATTGTAAATTAGATACGTCATTGTTTAGCAACTCTTTTTATTTTAGTTTACTTTCGATCTAGATTTCATGTACACTCCCTTATGGAGTATAGGATCGATGGATGTAAATTAAAATATTTTTTCTCAGCTCGGATCTCCGGATGGCTTGTACATGGCGTAGGGAGGAGCGGATGAGATGTCGATACGACGGGAGACATATTGAAGACAAAAGCCATAATAGTTGGAAAATTTTTATCTTTTCATATTTATTGCTTATTGTTTGATATGCTTGTCGTAGGCTAGAAAATTCCTCAATTTTAAATTACTAAGCAGGAGAGGGATATTTTTAATAAATTCCCATGGCCTCCATTATGATTTGACATGTGATGCAAACAAACATGCGCGTCAGCTCTGAGTGCCTTCCTCCCCATCGGATGAGTTTGTTTGCATATCACAAGGTCAAATATGGTTATAGGAAATTATTAACGAGCGTGTGTACTTCTCCATCGGAAGGAACATAACCCGAGATAATTACCTTGGTAGCGAGTAATGGTGAACACTTAGATACAAATATAAGTATCCTCCCCATATAAGATACTGAAAAGTCTATCTTTTGTATGAACATCATTATTTTGAAATAAGAATCACATGATCATTGTTTTCATATTTATGGTGATGCATATTGTCTAATACATTACATTGTAGATAACATGGTGTGTGGTGTCACACGGGAGAGCATGTTATCGTCTCCTTGTAAAGTATAAGTATAGGCTCACAACCGAGATGGCTTTGGATAAACCATTGGTATGGTTGTAGTGTGATTTGGTATTGGTTTGTCTTGACCATATAATCACACTAGTACACTTTGTGTGTATTGAGCAGGACCAACTTAGAGGTGAACACTTTTATTTGTAGGATGGAGCTATTGCCCGGGATCCATCCTTCTCATCCCTTTTCCTTATTGGCCGGCGGCAAGCATCTAGCCTGGTGCTTTGTTGGTTGGCTAAAGGAAGGAGAAGGGTTTTGTTTCTATTCTTCATCTTGTTCGGAGAGAGCAAGGAAGGAAGATTGGTGATCTAGGAGCTTCGACTTTTGGTAGATCGTTGCCCAAACGACGTCCAAAAGGAGGAAGGACATACGATAGAAGATCGAGAGGTATAATACTTGTCTATTTTCTTATGTAACATGTTTATGATTGTTTTCAATTATATATGCATGATATATTCTATTTTGTGGCTAATATAACTTGGACCCTGAACATAAACACAAAAGTCGGTGATCCGTACATCGTCTATTCTGTGGCTATTCGTAGAATAGAGGTTGGTTGCTTGAACAACAAGTTTGTTCAAGTGACTACTCTAATCGAGTAGCACGACGATGACACGGTTGCTTGGGTAATCCCTTTTGTCAAGGATAAATTTTTTTATTCAGGGACGTAGAAGGGATCGCCATGAACAAGCGACCGAGTTGAAGTGGGAAGCGAAGTTTCCTACCTTCAGAATCAATAATTTTTTAAAATCTAATGTTTTTGATCTATGTGATTCATAGGTTTTCTTTCAAAAATGACTTTCAGTTCACTTGCTATGATACTAAAGGAAAATAAACTTACTGTAAAAAATTATGTTGATTTGAAAAAGGAATCTTGATATTGTCTTAACTGCTGAGGAGTACAGGTATGTACTCTTCGAAGAGTGTCCTCTTAAACCTGCGAATGAGCTAGAAGTCCTTGGAGATGACATCGATGAGGAAACCCTGGTCGATATCATACTCCAGTCTTTACCTAGAAGTTTTGAGCAGTTTCGTCTGAATTACAATATGAATAAGAGGTTGTATTCGTTGGCGGAGCTTCTGATAGAACTCCAGGCGACAGAGGTGCTTTTTCGTCAGAGTGCTCAAGCGCAAGCCTTGGTTGCCCAAAATGTTTCTACTTCTAAGACGAAAGGCAAGAAGAAGAAGAAGTCGAAAGGCAAGTGCTTCACTTACGAGCAGACTGGACATTGGAAGAAGGACTGCCCTAACCGGAAGTAGAACAAAGGTATATCCTTTTGTCTAGTCATTGAAACATGTTTAGTGGTATTATCTACCGGCACCTGGTGTGTAGATAATGTTGGTGCAGGGGCACCTAAGTCGAACCTGTATTTTGATTATGGCAAAAGACGCAAAGTCAAGGATATATCATTATCTCATGAGCTGAATCGAGTGTGCAGAAAAGTGCTAAAGCTGAAGCTGAAGGCTAGCGACACCCGGAGGAAGCCGCGGTGGTCGGGCGACACTCGAGTGACTTCGGAGGGAGCCGAAGGAATCGAGTGGAAGTCCAAAAGCGAAAGCGACGCAGTAAGTATCGAGGTAAGCTCGTGTGTGTGAGCGTAAGTGAGGTCGTATCCTCCTTACGGGGATGGTCTTAAGCGTAGATCCGACCAAACACATCCTATAAATGGTCTAGTTCGAGATCGGACGGTCGACGACCGTCGAAATTATGTTTTTGTTGAGCTAACTTTGACTTGCGAAGCATCGCCGATCGCTAGCTTGAGGACTCGATCGCCAATCAATCGCCGATGCCGGAGGTCGCGACTGATCGATGTCGCCATCACGATCGATGATGGCCATCACCGATCGATGGTCAATGATCAGCTTCGAGGAGTCAAGGCTTATCACCCCATTTCAAGGAGGTTTTGTGTCCATTTGTGATTGGTTGAAGACCCATTCAATGAGGGGCTCAAAGGCTATAAAAGGAGGGCTTGTCCTAGGGTTTTTCATCAATTAAAAAGCTTCCAAGTGCTTCCGGTACGCTACGAGTCTCCGACATTCCTACGATTTAAGCTCGCATACGACGACTAGGGTTTCATCTTTCCATCTACGAGTCATCGGTATAATCTAAGTTTAATTCAATTCTGTACTTCTTTTTATTTTGGTTTTATAGTAACAAGAAGAGGGGAGTGTCCCTCTATCTCGAGTCTCTTTCGTGGTTTTTGTATCCGATTAACTCCTACCTCCAATGAGGAGGAGTTCTTTAGTGATTTGCCCTCCGTGCGTGATCAAGGATCACTAGGGCCTTGGAGTAGTAGCCGAAGGCTACGAACCAAGTAAAAAATCTACTTGTCTCTTTTATTTTTTATTTATCTTTCCGCTGCATATAAGTGTTTTGAAATGAATTTGTACGAAAAAGTTTTATCGCTATTCACCTTCCCCTCTAGCGATTCGCTTCGATCCAACAGATAAGGGAGCCACTGATCATGTTTGCAATACTTTGCAGGGGTTCCAAGAATCCCGACGACTAGCTGAAGGGGAGATTACCGTTTACTTAGACGATGCCACGAAGGTGGCGGCTAATGCAGTGGGAGATGTTTATTTGTCTTTTGATAGGAATAAAACTTTGGTTCTGGAAAATTTCCTTTATGTACCTTTATTTTTAAAGAATTTGATTTCGGTTTCTTAATTGTTTATGGATGGATATTCTATTTCTTTTAATGATAGAGTTGTTATAAAAAGGAATAGGGAGATATCTTTTCTGGTGCATTAATAGGAAATTTATATATGCTTGATCCAAAAGCTCCCACGATGCAAATAGAAGTTAATAACTCATCTTATAATTCAAGTAAGTGAAAAGAACCTTCGAAGATCAACCAAACATATCTTTGGCATCTAAGGCTAGGTCATATTAACCTAAGCAAAATTCAAAGGATGATAGTTGATGGATCTCTTGGTCCATTAGTGGTGGAAGATTTCCCAACCTGCGAATCTTGCTTGGAGGTTAAAATGACTAAGAGGCCTTTTATGGCCAAGGGGTATAGAGCCAAAGATGTGTTGGAATTGGTTGATTCTAATTTGTGTGGTCCTATGTCTATCTAGGCTAGAGGTGGTTTTGAGTATTTCGTCTCTTTCATAGACGATTATTCAAGATATGGATACATTTACTTGATGCAACGCAAGTCTGAATGCTTTGACAAGTTCAAAGAATTCAAGGATGATGTGGAGAAACGTCAAGGTAAAAGTATCAAGACACTACGATCTGACCGTGATGGTGAGTACCACTTGGGGAGTTTAGGAATTACTTATCAGAGGCAGGGATTCAATCCCAATTGTCTGCACCTGGCACACCCCAGCAGAATGGTGTAGTAGAGCGAAGGAATAAGACTCTTATGGAGATGGTTAGATCGATGATGAGTTATTCTGAGTTGCCAGATTCATTATGGGGATATGCTCTAGATACGACAGTGTATATTCTGAACTTGGTACCATCTAAATCAGTGCCTTCTACTCCCATAGAATTGTGGACTCGGCGAAAGCATAGTCTAAGACATATTCGGATTTGGCCGAGTCCAACACATGTGCTGAAGGCAGATGCTGGTAAGTTGGAACCTCGTACAGATGTATGCATGTTCGTTGGCTATCCTAGAGGAATGAAAGGAGGTTTGTTTTATAGTCCTAGAGATCAGAGGGTGATCATTAGCACGGGGAAGTCACTTTTTCAGTACCACCGGTACAAGAGGATATGCCACAAGTCACTGCACCGCGTGTCAAAGAGGATACATAGGTGATACCTCGTCGTAGTGGGAGGGTAGTGAGACATCCAGATAGATTCATGTTCTTGGGAGAATCTTCTAATCTGATCCATGGCGAACATGAACCTGATCCCTAGACATATGATGAGGCAATCCAAGATAAAGATACGGTATCTTGGCAAAATGTAATTAATGCTGAGATTGAATCTATTGATTCAAATCAGGTCTGGGAGCTAGTAGAATCACCCAATGGTGTAAAATTCATTGGATGCATGTGGATCTACAAAAGAAAGAGAGGAATAGACGGGAAGGTTGAGACCTTCAAAGCGAGGCTTGTTGCGAAGGGGTATACTCAGAAAGAGGGTATCGATTATGAGGAGACCTTTTCGATGGTAGCCATGCTTAAGTCTATCCAGATTCTCTTATGCATTGTTTCTCATATGGATTATGAGGTATGGAAGATGGATGTCAAGACAACTTTCCTTAATAGAAGTCTTGAGGAAAACATCTATATTAAGCAACCAGAAGGATTCATTGCAAAGGGCAAAGAGCATCTTATGTGCAAGCTTAATCGGTCCATTTATGGATTGAAGCAAGCTTCGAGGTCTTGGAACACCCGCTTTGATGAGGTAATCCAGTCTTATGGATTTATTCAAAGTGCAGATGAGTCTTGTATATACAAGAGATGTGACGAAAATGTAGTGGTATTTCTTGTGCTATACGTAGATGACATTTTATTAATTGACAACAATGTTAAGGTGTTATCAGACGTAAGGGTATGGTTATCCAAACATTTTGATATAAAAGACTTGGGAGAAGTGGGACACATCCTTGGGATCAAGGTTATAATGGATCGCAAGAAAAGGATGTTGTGCTTGTCTCAAGCTTCATACATAGACACCATTATGGATCGTTTTAGCATGCAAAACTTCAAGAAAGGTTTTCTACCTTTCAGGCATGGAGTTCCTTTGTCTAAGAAGATGTGTCCTAGAACATCTAAGGAGATAGAGGAGATGAAGGCAGCTCCTTATGCTTCGGCAGTTGGAAGTCTCATGTATGTTATGTTATGTACGAGACCGGATATCTGCTTTGCTATGGGCATGGTTAGCATATATCAGAGTAATCCAGGACAGGGACATTGTACTGTGGTAAAGCATATATTGAAGTACCTGAGAAGGACTAGGGATTATATGCTAGTTTACCTGGCAGACCAATTACTCCCTGTGGGTTACATAGATTCTAACTTCCAATCAGATAGGGATAAAGGTAAGTCTACCTCAGGTTTTGTGTTTACTTTGGGAGGTGGAGCCATTGTATGGAGGACTGTCTAGCAGAAATACATGGCCGACTCCACTATGAAAGCTGAGTATGTGGCAGCCTCTGAGGCGGCCAAAGAACCTGTATGGCTCAAGAACTTCTTGATGGACTTTGATGTGATTCCTGGTTTGCCCAAAACTATCACAATTTATTGTGACAACATTGGTGCAGTTGCAAACTCGAAGGAACCACGAGCCCATAAGACAAGTAAACACACAGAGCGCAAGTACCACCTGATACGAGAAATCGTAAAGGAGGTAGAAGGTGTTGTCGCCTAGATTGCATAAGAGGATACCCTAGTAGATCCTTTCATTAAGGTCATTCTAGCGAGAGCTTTTGATAGGCATGTGGAGGGAATGAGAATCAGATGTATGGCAGAATGAGGACAACATAGTCTTTTATTATAAGTGGGAGATTGTTGGGATGTATACTGAAAAGTCTATCTTTTGAATTAACATTTTATTATAAAATAAGAATCACATGATCATGGCTTGCATATTTATAGTTATGCATATTGTCTGATACATTACATTGTAGATAACATGGTGTGTAGTGTCACACAGGAGATCATGTTATCGGTTCATTGTAAAATATAAGTAAAGGCTCACAACCGAGATGGTTATGGACAAACAATTGGAATGATTGTAGTGTGATTTGGTATTGGTTTGTCTTGACCATAGAATCACACTAGTACACTTTGTGTGTATTGAGCAGGACTGACTTAGAGGTGATTCATTTTATTGCAGACTATATAATCGAATCAGTCCTCAGATATTATATTGTACTTGCTCTTAATCCCGATATAATAACGGGCACATATACTTAGTATTCATTTCTTTGATTTACCAATGGGCGAGATTTATAGAGTAAATCAATAGGCTCAATAAGTTGAAAAATGATATTATTTATTTGGTGTGGCGTTTATTATAGGAGGAAACCATGTCCTATATATTAGGATGATGATGTCCCCTTGAGCAGCTCATAAGGTTCATCATGTAAACCCTACAGGTGGACTTGGTCCGGCATGATGATAAGGTTGAGTGGTACTACTCATGGAGTTAGATGTTGATTTATTAATTGTCAGTAATTAATTAATCGACGAACATTCGAGATCTTAAACACGGGGAGAAAAATGTACAAATAATATATGGAGCCCATATTAACTTATGGGGGTTGGTGAGGTAGATCAATGATAATCCTCTAGTGGATTGGATTATCATTAATGGATCGGACTTTATGTGGGCTTGATCCATTGGGTGGCCAAGATCCAACTCCTCCTCATGGTCCCTATTGTAGCCTATTAAAA
The DNA here is from genome assembly GCA_025175895.1 of Wurfbainia villosa. Classification (NCBI taxonomy): domain Eukaryota; kingdom Viridiplantae; phylum Streptophyta; class Magnoliopsida; order Zingiberales; family Zingiberaceae; genus Wurfbainia; species Wurfbainia villosa. The sequence goes on from CM045991.1 coordinate 104,557,542, forward strand.
CCTCATGGAGCCTAGATCCAATGGTTGAAAACATAACTCTAGATCCGACGGTGGATATTAAATCCCTAGATCCGACCGTTGAGATTAAATCTCTAGATCCGACGGTTGAGATTAAATCCCTAGAACCGACGATGGAGATTAAAGGAGGCTTAGGCCTAACTCTATAAAAGGAGGCAAGGGGGTGGGCGGCAAGAATAATTGAAGAGGAGCTAGGGTTTGGGCGGCCACTTTTAAGGAAAGATCTTCCTTCCTTTCTTCTAGGTCGGCGCCCAACTTGTCTCTCCTATTCCTTGGCCGGCATCCAACCTTCATCCTCTTCTCCTTGGCTGGTGGAAACAAGGGTTAGGGTCTTTCCTTGGAGCTCTTGGCCGGCGCCCACTTCCTCATCTCTTCTTCTTGTTGGCTGGCGGCAAGCATCTAGGTTGGTGCTTGGTGGTTGGCTAAAGGAAGGAGAAGAGTTTTGTATCTATACTTCCTCTTGTTCGGAGTGAGTAAGGAAGGAAGATTGGTGATCTAGGAGGCTTCAACTTTTGGAAGATCGTCGCCCACACGACGTCCAAAAGGAGGAAGGACATACAATAGAAGATCGAGAGGTATAACGCTTGTTTATTTTCTTTTGTAACAAGTCTATAATTGTTTTTCAATCATATACATGTTGTTTATTCTGTTTTATGGTTAAATTAACTTGGACCCCGAATACAAACACAAAAGCCGGCGATCAGTACATCGTCTATTCCGTGACTATTCGTAGAATAGAGGTTGGTGGCTTGAACAACAAGTTTGTTCAAGTGACTACTCTAATCGAATAGAACGATGATGAAATGGTAGCTTGGGTAATCCCTCTTGTCAAGGATAATTTTTCTTTTATCCGGGGACGTAGAAGTGATCGCCATTAACAAGTGACCGAGTTGAAGTTAGAAGCGAAGTTTCCTATCTTCATCGACAAAGGGAGGTCAAGGGCGGTGAGCATCTTTTGGTCGTGTCACTAAGACACAGGCATGCTTTGGATGAAAAGAAGACATCCATATAGAGTTCTAGAGAAAGAAACAGTCGGTCATGTCTATTTCACATGGCCATGCCTTTTGCCGAACGTAGATTCTAGGGCGCGATTTCCAGACTTCCACATGGCTAGCAATGTGAAATTCACACGGTCTTGTGGTGGCGTCGCAATTTCAAGAAATTATGGATATTTTAGCATTTATGAAAAGTTGAAGCCGCCTCTATATATAGGAAACTCGTCCAAGAGGCAAGGGAATCGGGAGGGAGCCGCCCTAGGGCTCCCAAACTGTTGGATCAAGAAGCGTCACTAGAGGGGGGGGTGAATAGCGAGCGTAAATCTTTTCTTCGCTTCGTTCGAGTATACAATTAAACGAGTAAACACAGCGGAAAATAAAGAGAAATGTTTATTTTACTTGGTTCACAACCCAGCGGTTGCTACTCCAAGGCCCTATCGGTCCTAGACCGTGTACGGAGGGCAAAGCACTATAACGTCTCCTCGTTGGAGGTAGGAGACAACGTTCACAAAATCGAATGTACGAGGATGAGACAACAAGCCTACCTCACCTCGTTACGAATAAAAACAACGAATACAATATCAAAATATATTACTAGATGCTGCTGCCGACGAAGAAGATCTGAACTTGTTGTCGCGTCGGCGTTATGATGGTGTTGGAGCGTTGGCGTTGTAGGAGCACTTGATGAATAAACTTGATGATATTTAGAGTTGGAATCCACCCCTCCTTTTATAGATTTTGCCCTCTGAATATGTCTCCTCTTTTTTCGAAACAGATCACGAAGTTGTATAATTTTTATCGCGAAGTGGCCACGTCAAACCTTATCCGTTTTGACCTAGCGCAAAGGCTGATTCGTCGCCATCAGTCGACTGATGACTCCCATCAGTTGACTGATGAGCATCAATCGATTGCCAGCATGGCCACTTCCCTGCAGTGAGAGGTTAGCTCGAAAAATGATAAATACGACGGTTTCTAACCATCCGATCTCGACCTAGACCTTCCATAAGAAGTCTTAGTCGCATCGCCGCCTATGGTCGTCCCTGTACAGAGGACACGACCTTACCATATCTCACTCACACGAGCTTACCTCGATACTTACTGTGTCGCTTTCGCTTCCGGCCTTCCACTCGATTCCTTCGGCTCCCTCCGAAGTCACTCGAGTGTCGCCCGACCACCGCGGCTTCCTCCGGGTGTCGCTAGCCTTCAGCTCTAGCTTTAGTACTTTTCTGCATACTCGATTTAGCTCGTGAGATAACGATGTAAACTTAACTTTGTGTCTTTGCCATAATCAAAACATAGGTTCGATTATCTGGTGCCTCTGCACCAATAATCTCCCCCTTTTTGATCTATGGAAAACCAACACAAAGTTAAGGGAAATTAAAGCATAAAACAAGTATAGTAAATGATGAATGTCATTTTCAAAAACTCCCCCTTAACCAAAACTCCCCCTTAACCCTAGGTGTGTTTTGAAAGAAATACTTTAGTTTTCAAATTAAATAAATTTTGTGTTACTCCCCGTTAACTCCCCCTTAACTTTCTCTCTTCTCCCCCTTTTGCCATAAGTCAAAAAAGTATGTTTGGGTTTTTATATAAAATAGGGGTTTAAAAACAATATGGTATATGCATGCATCAAGATAAATCAACTATGAGTCCAAGCATGTGTCTAGCAGTAATTAGATAGATTGGTTCGAGGTGTGTTCCTCTACACCAATAATCTAAAGGTTTGTAATATAACCCTTAGGGTTAGTTTGCTTTCCCCCTTAGTCAAATATATGAAGTATAAGAGATGTAGGGGGCGCTAAACTTTGGCCTAAGAGTTGTTAAGTACAATAGTTGGGAAAATAAGTAGCCTTTTGAAGAGGTTATATTTCAATTATCCTTAACATCTCACCCATTCTATGTGTCTCAGAATTTTTTCACCTTATATGTTTTGTGAGATGATTTTAAATTGATTAAAGATAGTCAACCTTGGGTTAGATTCGGATTTAACCTTTAGATCATTAAGTAACTTTTCGAGAAATTGGCTTCCAGGTCGCGGTGAGGCATAGGGGCCTTCTTTGATCGGAACAATGACCACTTCCTTAGACAAAGCCAAATTCAAGAAAATATCACTTAAGTCACTTAGGGTTACTTCATGGTCTAACTAGTTTAGGATACGGCGAGGTAGCTTTAGCTAGTTCCACTCGGTCAAGTGCACCAAGCTTGATACGCCTTATCTAGCTCGAATACACAAGACTTTGTTTCCCTAACGTACTATCATCTCGCCGTGTCCTGATATTATGTTTTCAAGAGTTGACTAACTATTTTCCTTATCTAGCCGTTCTACAACTTAAAGTAAAATATTCAATGGTTTTGCTAAGTAAGCGGGTATACTATTTTAGTGTTAGCTCCCCCTGGACCATTGAACCAATATGGTCTATTCAAATAATGAATTTGATCCTGGGGAATCCAAAACTTATTAGTCCTTATATGTGAATTCAATAAAACCTTTGGGACCCATACTTGGACTCTTTGATGACTACGATTTACGATAGACATATATGACCTATTCATAGTCGTTGACCTATATCCGAGTCTGACTTTGTTGTACATGACTTTTTGGGTTCCAAGTAGTTGGTTAAGATTCTTAGATCCCAACGTGAACCTTTCCAACGTAGCCTCAACCTCTTGAACTCGGTCTTTCAAGAGAGAATTCTCCTCCTCAAGTTTTTCAATTTGGGTTGAGTTTCCCTCTTGAACTTGACTGGTTGAAGAGGTTAGAGTAGCCTCTTGCTTGAGGGTTTCAACCTCCTCAAGTAACGACTCAACCCTAGACTCGGACTTAGTTAATTTCCTATTAAGCATTTTAATTGTATTGTAAAGCGTATGAATTAGTGAGAAGCTAACCTTAATTTTCTCTTTTGGTCTGACTTTGAGTTGCTTCTCGAAGTAGTCCTCAAGTTCGGAGTCGGTGTTGTAATTGGATTCGTATTCGAACTCTGACTCGGACTCTTCGGGTCTTGACATGCATGCTATGTCGCCGCCTTCTTTGTTGTACCATGTTGCATGAAAAGCCTTCTTTTGATTTGATTTGAATTATGCCCTCTTTTGATTTTTTAGTAGTCTCCTTTCCCTCTGAATGATCTTCTGCACTACGTTCACTATTGCTTCCACCTTTTCGGATTCGGACTTTGATTCGTCTTCGGGTTCGAGTCCATCTTCTTGGCTAGTAGGTGGCTTGCTTCTTTGTCCTGTGAGTAGAGCAATACCTCTCTCGGCCCGGACCACGTTAGTTTGCTCGTGAAGTTCAAACTCAGAAAATAATTCGTCTAACCTAAGCTTTGAAAGGTCCTTAGAGACCTTGTAGGCATCGACCATGGATGCCCACAAGGTAGTCCTAGGAAATGAATTAAGAACGTACCTTAGTAGGTCGCGGTTTTCGACCTTGTGTCCGATGGTGTGGAGGTCGTTGACAATGTCCTGGACGCGGGCATGTAGTTGCGTCACCGTCTCGTGTTCCTGCGTCTTAAGGTTATACAACTTATTGAAAAGAAGGTCACGTTTACATACCTTAGCATCGGATGTTCCTTCATGTAGCTCGATTAATTTGTTCCATAGGTCCTTGGCGCTAATGAATGGTCCGATGCGGTTGAGTTCCTCTTTGGACAACCCGCATTGCAATATTTGAGTTTCTCTTGCATCGGCTTCAATTTGCCTCTTGGTTGCGTTAGTCCACTTGTTGAAATCCAAGGGCTCTCCTTGATCATTGGTGGGTAGAGCAAAGCAAGTTTGGATTATTATCTAAGTCTCGACTTGTGTTTTCAAGAAACACTCCATCCGACCTTTCCAATAACGGAAATCATCTCCGTTAAAGAACGGAGGTCGGGTGGTGCTATACCCCTCAATGTGAGCCATTAAGTATCTTGCAAAACACGAATAAAAACCAAAGGGAATTCCAAGACTTGGTCTTGGATTAGTAATGTGGGAAATAAATAGGAAATAAACAGAATTAAATGATAAAAATAAGAAACTAACAAAAACTAACAAATTAAGACCTTCGATGTCCCTGAAAGGGTACTATATGTTGGATTTTGGGTCTGGAAACAGCTTGTTACAAGGGTAAACCCTGGTAAGAAATGTATATCTCTCAGAGAGCTTCGATTTGGTAGGTAGATCGTTATGTGAGTCCACTTGTGCGAAAAGTTATGGTCGTTTTACCGTCGGCTACTCCAAGAGAGAAAACTTGCAAGCACACAACCAAAAGAAACGTAGCAAGACTTCGTCTTGGATTAGTAGTGCGGGAGGAAAAACACCAAAAAAATATGAATCGAAAAATACGAACAGAAAACCAAAACGTGCTAGATCGGTGGTTTCACCAAATCTTAGCGCCCCCGCTCTGATACCAATTGTTGGATCGAGAAGCGTCGCTAGAGGGGGGGTGAATAGCGAGCGTAAATCTTTTCTTCGTTTCGTTCGAGAAGACAATTAAACGAGTAAACACAGTGGAAAATAAAGAGACATGTTTATTTTACTTGGTTCACAACCCAGCGGTTGCTAATCCAAGGCCCTATCGGTCCTAGACCGCGTACGGAGGGCAAAGCACTATAACGTCTCCTCCTCGTTGGAGGTAGGAGTCAACAATCACAAAACCGAATGTACGAGGATGAGGCAACAAGCCTACCTCACCTCGTTACGAATAAAAACAACGAATACAATATCAAAATATATTACTAGATGTTGCTGCAGACGAAGAAGATCTGAACTTGTTGTCGCGTCGGTGTTATGACGGTGTTGGAGCGTTGGCGTTGTAGGAGCACTTGATGAATAAACTTGATGATATTTGGAGTTGGAATCCACCCCTCCTTTTATAGATTTTGCTCTCTAAATTTGTCTCCTCTTTTTTCGGAACAGATCACGAAGTTGTATAATTTTTATCACGAAGTTGCTGCGTCAAACCATATCCGTTTGGACCTAGCGCAAAGGCTGATTCATCGCCATCAGTCGACTGATGAGCATCAGTCGACTGCCCAAAGTCCAGCAGTCGACTGCCAGCCTGGCTACTTCCCTGCAGTGAGAAGTTAGCTCGGGAAATGATAAATACGACGGTTTCTAACCGTCCAATCTCGACCTAGACCTTCCACAAGAAGTCTTAGTCGGATCGCCCCCTATGGTCGTCCCCGTACAGAGGACACGACCTTACCATCTCTCACTCATATGAGCTTACCTCGATGCTTACTGTGTCGCTTTCGCTTCTGGCCTTCCACTCGATTCCTTCGGCTCCCTCCGAAGTCACTCGAGTGTCGCCCGACCACCGCGGCTTCCTCTGGGTGTCGCTAGCCTTCAACTCTAGCTTTAGTACTTTTCTTCATACTCAATTTAGCTCGTGAGATAACGATGTAAACTTAACTTTGTGTCTTTACCATAATCAAAACACAGGTTCGATTATCTGGTGCCCTTGCACCAACAAAAACCTCATGGGGAGGCTAACAGCTAGGACAGGAAGGAGATTTTCTAAAAAGCATTGAAGGATCGCAATGGGGAGAGAGGAAGCGACTTAAGGACCAGAATCGATGCTCCAACACATTGAAGGGAAACCAAGATCACACATTGGATCCAACAGGGTGTATAATTCATCTTTTTAATTTTGTTAGGATTGTAATGATTGATAGAACGATATCTTGTGTTTACTTTTTCATTTTCTAGGGGAATCAAGGAGGAACCTGTTGGAGTATTGGGAATACAATCAAAAGTCTCACATTAGTAAGAAATGGAAAAGTGTTGGGATGTATACTGAAAAGTCTACCTTTTATATGAACATATTTATTTTGAAATATGAATCACATGATCATTGTTTGCATATTTTTATGGCTATGCATATTGCCTAATACAATACATTATAGATAATATGGTGTGTGGTGTCACACAAGAGATCATGTTATCGGTTCCTTGTAAAGTATAAGTAAAGGCTCACAACCGAGATGGCTTTGGACAAACCATTGGAATGGTTGTAGTGTGATTTGGTAATGGTTTGTCTTGACCATAGAATCACACTAGTACACTTTGTGTGTATTGAGCAGGATCGACTTAGAGGTGATTCGATTTATTGTTGACTACATGATCGAATCGGACATCAGATATTATGTTGTACATACTCTTAATCCCGATATAATAACGGGCACATAAACTTAGTATTCATCTCTTTGATTTACCAATGGGCGAGATTTATAGATTAAATCGATAGACTCGGTAAGTTGGGAGATGATAGTATTTATATGGTATGGTGTTGATTATAGGAGGAAACCGTGTCCTATATATTAGAATGATGATGTCCCCTTGAGGAGCTCATAAGGTTCATCATGTAAACCCTGCAGGTGGACTTGGTCCGGCATGATGAAAAGGTTGAGTGATACTACTCATGGAGTTAGATGTTGAGTAATTAATGGTCAGTAAATTAATTAATCGACAGACATTCGAGACCTTAAACACGGGGAGAAAATGTACAAATAATATATGGTGTCCATATTAACTTATGGGGGTTCGTGAGGTAGATCAATTATAATTCTTTTAATGGATTGGATTATCATTAATGGATCAGACTTTATGTGAGCTTGATCCATGGGTGGCCAAGATCCAACTCCTCCTCATGGTCCCTATTGTAGCCTATTAAAACCTCATGAAGCTTTGATCCAATGGATAGAAACAAAACTCTAGATCCAAAGGTAGAGATTAAATCTGTAAGATCCGACGATTAAGATTAAATCTCTAGATCCGACGGTTGAGATTAAATCCCTAGAACCAATGGTGGATATTAAAACAAGGCTTATCCCTAAACTCTAAAAAATGAGGCTTAGGGTTGGCTGGAGAACAATTAAGAGAATCTAGGGTTTTTGGAGGTTGGTGGCAAGAAGCAAGGGTTAGGGTTTGGAGAATTGGCGCCACCAAATAAGGAAACATCTTCCTTATTTTTCTTCTTCCTCAAGCTTGTCGGCACCTATTGAAGCCCTTCCAGCCCTTGGCTGGCATCCAAACTCCCTCTTCTCCTTCTCCTTGGCTGGTGGAATCAAGATTTAGGGCTTTCCCTTGGTGTCTTGGCTGGTTTCCACCCTAATCTCCTCTTCCTTCTTGGCCGGCGGCAAGCTCCAACATTAAATGTTGGTGGTTGGTTGAAAGAAGAAAAGGAGCTTCGTTTCTATTCTTCCTCTTGCTTGGAACGAGCAAGGAAGGAAGATTGGCGATCTAGGAGCTTCATCTTTTGGTAGATCGTCGCCCACACGACGTCCGAAAGGAGGAAGGTCATACATTAGAAGATCGAGAGGTATATCGATTCTCTATTCTCTTTTGTAACATGTTTGTTTATGTTTTTCAATCATGAGCATGATATATTCTATTTGTGGCTAAATAATACTTGGATCCTGAACATAAAAATGAAAGCCGACGATCCGGACATCGTCTATTCCGCAGCTACTCGTAGAATAGAGGTTGGTCGCTTGAACAATAAGTTTGTTCAAGTGACCTCTCTAAACGAATAGCACGACGATGACTTGGTTGTTTGGGAAATCCCTTTTGTCTAGGATTAATTTTTTTTTAATCCGGGGACATCGATGGGATCGCCATGAACAAGCGACCGAGGTGAAGTGGGAAGCGAAGTATCCCCTCACGGACTCGAAAAGCTTAACCCTTCAATTGGTATCAGAGCCAAGGTTTCCGATTTTGTGTGTTTAAGGATTCGGTTACTCTTATGCATTTTTCATATATTATTTGTGCCGGATAATAGTAGGATATGCGTAGTTTAACTCTTTCGTTGCAGGCATAAGATCCAACTATTATGGCCATATGTGTGTATGTGACTGTATGTGTAATAGTATATTTTGTTGAATCCTCGAGGTTGACGAAGCTAGTATTTGATTTTTTGTAAAATAGATACGGCATTGTTTAGCCACTCTTTTTATTTTAGTTTACTTTCGATCTAGATTTCATGTACACTCCCTCATGGAGTATAAGATTGATGGATGTAAATTAAAATAGATTTTAGTCTAGCTCGGATCTCCGAAGGCTCGTACATGGCGTAGGAGGAGCAGACGAGAAGGCGATGCGACGGGAGATATATTGAAGACAAAAGCAATAATAGTTGGAAAATAATTTATTTTTCATATTTATTTCTTATGGTTTGATATGCATGTCGCAGGCTAGAAAATTCCTCAATTTCAAATTACTAAGTGGGAGAGGGATATTTTTATAAATTCCCACGGCCTCCATTACAATTTGACATGTGATGCAAACAAACTTACGCGTCGGCTCTGAGTGCCTTCCTCCCCATCGGATGAGTTTGTTTGCGGATCACACGGTCGAATATGGTTATAGGGAATTATTAAGGAGCGTGTGTACTTCCCCATCGGAAGGCACATAACCCGAGATAATTACCTTGGTACTGAGTAATGGTGAACACTTAGATACAAATATAAGTATCCTCACCATCAGAGTCACTGCTTGTATTTTTAGGGCCAAAGAGGAACCAACTATTAATCTTACTTGTCAAAAAGTTAGCTTGACAAGATAGTAAAATTAATAGGTAAAACCTCCTCTTACAAATGTAAAATTCGTATATGTCCACACTATCGTTGCATACGATATTCTCGGTGTTTTGAGGTGTTGTTTGATTTTAAAATTTTATTGTTTGAGGAATCAATAATTTTTTGAAATCTAATGTTTTAATTTATGTGATTTTTAGGTTTTCTTTCAAAATGACTTTCAACCCACTTGATGTGACACTGAAAGAGAATAAACTTACTGGACCCAACTATGTTGATTGGAAGAGGAATCTAGATATTGTCTTGACTGTTGAGGAATACACATATGTACTCCTCGAAGAGTGCCCTCCTAAGCCTACAGATGATTCTGGGGAAAAGGAGAGAGAGAGAGTTATAAAAAGTGGATCAAGGCCGATGAGATGGCGCGGTGTTACATTTTGGCATCTATGTCAAATGTACTACAACATCAACACCAAGCCATGCCCACTGCTTATGACATGATGCTCAATCTCAAAGAGCTTTTCGGACACCAGAATTGGGCTGCTAGGCAAGAAGCCATGAGAAACTTGATGACGACCACTATGATCGAGGGAACACCCGTAAGGGATCATGTTCTCAAGATGATGGATCATTTAAATGAGCTGGAGGACCTTGGAGCTGAGATGGATGGATAAACCCACGTCGATATCATACTCTAGTCTCTACCTAAGAGTTTTGAGCAGTTTCGCCTGAACTACAACATGAACAAGAGGTTGTATTCGTTGGTGAAACTTCTGACAGAACTCCAGGTGGCAGAGGGGCTATTTCGTCAGAGTGCTCAGGCACATGCCATGGTGACCCAAAATGTTTCTACTTCTAAACTAAAAGGAAAGAAGAAGAAGAAACAAACTGGGGTGAAGACGGTGGGAGGTACTCAGGGAGGAGTGAAGAAGCCGAAAGGCAAGTGCTTCACTTGTAAGCAGACTTGACACTGGAGGAAGGACTACCCCAACCGCAAACAGAACAAAGGTATATTTTTTGGTCTAGTCGTTGAAACATATTTAGCGGTGTTATCTACCGGCACTTGGTGTGTAGATACGGGAGCCACTGATCATGTCTGCAATACTTTGCAGGGGTTCTAGGAAACCAGACGACTGGTTGAGGGGAAGATTACCGTGTACTTGGGCGATGCCACGAAGGTGGCAGCAGTTGCAGTGGGAGACATTCATTTATCTTTTGAGAAGAATAAAGTGTTGGTTCTTAAGAATTGCCTTTATGTACCCTAATTTAGAAAGAATTTAATTTCGGTTTTTAAATTGTTTATGGATGGATATTTTATTTCTTTTAATAACATAGTTGTTATAAGAAGGAATAGGGACATTATCTGTTCGGGTGCATTGATAGGAAATTTGTACACACTTGAACCAAAAGCTCCCACGATGCAAATTGAAATTAATAACTCATCTTCTAATTCCAATGAAAGAAAAGAACCATCGAAGATGAACCAAACATATCTTTGGCATCTTAGGCTTGGTCATATTAACCTAAGTAGAATTCAAAGGTTTATAGCTGATGGACCTTTAGGTTCATTAGTGGTGGAGGATTTCCCAACCTGTGAATCATGCTTGGAAGGTAAAATGACCAAGAGGCCTTTTAAGGCCAAGGGGTATAGAGCAAAAGATGTGTTAGAATTTGTTCATTCTGATTTGTGTGGTCCTATGACTATCCAGGCAAGAGGTGGTTTCGAGTATTTCGTCTTTTTTATAGACGATTACTCGAGATATGGATACATTTACCTTATGCGCCGCAAGTCTGAATGCTTTGACAAGTTTAAAGAATTCAAGGCTGATGTGGAGAAATGTCAAGGTAAAAGTATCAAGACACTACTATCTGATTGTGGTGGCGAGTACCTCTTGGGAGAGTTTAGGAATTACCTTTCAGAGGCTGGGATTCAATCCCAATTGACTGCACTTGGCACACCTCAACAGAATGGTGTAGCAGAGCGAAGGAATAGGACTCTTATAGAGATGGTTAGATCGATGATGAGTTATTCTGAGTTGCCAAATTCATTCTGGGGATATGTTCTAGATACGGCGGTGTACATTCTGAACTTAGTTCCATCCAAATTAGTACCTTCTACTCCCACAGAATTATAGAATGGACGAAAGCCTAGTCTAAGACATATTCGTATATGGGGGAGTCCAACACATGTGCTGAAGGCAGATGATGGTAAGTTGGAACCTCGTACAGAAGTACGTATGTTCGTTGGCTATTCTAAAGGAACAAAGGATGGTCTATTTTATAGTCCTAGAGATCAGAGGGTGATCGTTAGCACGAATGCCAGATTTCTATAGGAAGACTATGTCATGAGCCACAAGCCCAATAGGAAAATTGTTCTGGAGGAATTAAAAGGGGAAGTCACTTCTTTAGTACCACTGGTATAAGAAGATATACCACATGTCACTGCACCGCGTGTCACAGAGGATACACAGGTGATGCCTCGTCGTAGTGGGAGGGTTGTGAGATAGCCTGATAGATTCATGTTCTTGGGAGAATTTTCTGATTTGGTCCCTGGCGAACATGAACCTGATCCCTGGACATATGACGAGGCAATCCAAGATAAAGATGCGGTATCTTGGCAAAATGTAATTAATGCTGAGATTGAATCTATTGATTCAAATCAGGTCTGGGAGCAAGTAGAACCACCCGATGGTGTAAAAACCATTGGATGCAAGTGGATCTACAAGAGAAAGAGAGGAATAGATGGGAAGGTTGAGACCTTCAAAGCGAGGCTTGTTGCGAAGAGGTATACTCAGAAAGAGGGTATCGATTATGAGGAGACCTTTTCGTCGGTAGCCATGCTTAAGTCTATCCGGATTCTCTTATGCATAGCAGCTCATATGGATTATGAGGTGTGGCAGATGAATGTCAAGACAACTTTCCTTAATGGAAGTCTTGAGGAAAACAGCTATATGAAACAACTAGAGGGATTCATTGCTAAAGGCAAAGAGCATCTTGTGTGTAAGCTTAATCGGTCCATTTATGGATTGAAGCAAGCTTTGAGGTCTTGGAACATCCACTTTGATGAGGTAATCCAGTCTTATGGATTTATTCAAAGTCTGGATGAGTCTTGTGTATACAAGAGATGTGACAGAAACGTAGTGGTATTTCTTGTACTATACGTAGATGACATTTTGTTGATTGGCAACAATATCAAGGTATTATCAGACGTAAGGGTATGGTTGTCCAAACAGTTTGATATAAAGGACTTGGGAGAAGTTGGACACATCCTTGGGATCAAGGACGTAAGGGATCGCAGGAAAAGGATGTTATGCTTATCCCAAGCTTCATACATAGACACGATTATGGAGCGTTTTAGCATGAAGAACTCCAAGAAAGGTTTTCTACCTTTCAGGCATGGAGTTCTTTTATCTAAGCAGATGTGTCCTAGAACATCTGAGGAGATAGAGGAGATGAAGGCGGTTCCTTATGCTTCTGCAGTAGGAAGCCTCATGTATGCGATGCTATGTACGAGACTAGATATCTGCTTTGCGGTGGGCATGGTCAGCAGAAATCAGAGTAATCCAAGACAGGGACATTGGACTGCGGTAAAGCATATATTGAAGTACCTGAGATGGACTAGGGATTATATGCTAATTTACCAGGCAGACCACTTACTCCCTGTGGGTTACATGGATTTCGACTTCCAATCTGATAGGAATAACAGTAAGTCTACCTCAGGTTTTGTGTTTACTTTGGGAGGTGGAGCTATTGTATGGAGGAGTGTCAAGCAGAAATGTGTGGCGGACTCCACCATGGAAGCTGAGTATGTGGCATCCTCTGAGACGGCCAAAGAAGTTGTGTGGCTCAGGAACTTCCTGATGGACTTGGATGTGATTCCTGGTTTGCCCAGAACTATCACAATTTATTGTGATAATAGTGGTGTAGTTGCAAACTCGAAGGAACCACGAGCCCATAAGGCTAGTAAACACATAGAGCGCAAGTACCACCTGATACGAGAATGTAGGGAATTCTTTATGCCAAATGGCATATGCGCAACGGAAAAATTAGGATCCCTTCCAAGTGATCCATGCGAAAGCAAACTCGTATAAAATAAATTTCTCTAAACCAAGCCTATCTTATAGGAGAGGATTACCTTTGTTGCGTGCCCTTGTTAATCCCGCTTCTTCCTTTTGTTTGTTGGATCTTTAGCACGTTCAAGTGTCCGTGCCTCTATATGTATCCACACGAGCAAGCTCTTGTCTCACAAAAGAAAACTAGAGGAGCTCTCCTTTACTTCTTGCTAGAGAAGTCCCTAAAGGAGAGGAAGCTAGGGAAAAAGAGAAGGGAAGAAGAAGACTACTCTTCTTGCTACACTCACAAAAGCCACACAACAATAAGCTCTCAAGCTCTCTCCAAGCCTCAAGCTCCCAACAACCACACCCACAATTGCTTTGGCCGGCCACTCCATGGGGTCTTTTATAGGGTTGGAAAAACCCTTTCACCTCCACACATTCAATGCAATCCATTGCATTGGGACATTTGTTTGGCCGGCCACTTAAGGAGACAAAACCATTTTGTTTCCTTCCACCTTATCTGGCTTAGGTGGATGCTTAGGTGGCATGCTTATGTGGCATGCTTATGTGGCATTCATGCATGTTGAATTAATCTTATTAATTCAATTAAGCTTATGTTATCATATTGAATTAATCTTATTAATTCAATTAAGCTTATGTTATCATATTGAATTAATCTTATTAAATCAATGAGGTAACATATTGAATTAATCTCATTAAATCAATTAGCTAAAATTCTCATTAAGCTTAAAGTCCAAAAACCATTTTGTACTTAAGCTTATTCCCAAATTATTCTAGTCAAACTAGAATACTCTAATTCCTCTAATTATCATGCTCTTTGTGTGTGACCCTATAGGCTCTCATAACGTTGGCAGTGGACCTAAACTCTTTTAGATACACAAGCAATGAGCGGCATCTAGCAATACATCATTGCTACCCAAGTTACGAGATAAGTCAAGATCCGACTAACCTTTCCGTGACTACTATAATATATGACCGTGTCCTTCTATCCTTGATATCAGATTGATCAATGAGGCATAGACCGTGTCATCCTCGATCAATCTATGTGTTTCTTGATCCCTGAGTAAACTAACTCAAACAAATGAGCTCAATATCTCATATTGACTCATTCGAGCATGGCCATGCATTTTAGTAGTTTTACTCAATCAAGGGGCCCACCGATATCACTCTCGTCATATGAGAGGGATAGATCCCATCTACATGGAGGAGTGTCAAGCAGAAATGTGTGGCGGACTCCACCATGGAAGCTGAGTATGTGGCATCCTCTGAGACGGCCAAAGAAGTTGTGTGGCTCAGGAACTTCCTGATGGACTTGGATGTGATTCCTGGTTTGCCCAGAACTATCACAATTTATTGTGATAATAGTGGTGTAGTTGCAAACTCGAAGGAACCACGAGCCCATAAGGCTAGTAAACACATAGAGCGCAAGTACCACCTGATACGAGAAATCATAAAGAGAGGAGAAGTTGCTATGGCCAAGATTGCATTAGAGGATAACCTGGAAGATCCTTTCACTAAGTCCCTTCCAGCGAAAGCTTTTGATGGCATGTGGAGGGAATGGGGATCAGATGTCTGGCAGTTTGATGACAGCATAGTCATTTAGTATAAGTGGGAGATTATTGGAAGTATACTGAAAAGTTTACCTTTTGTATGAACATCTTTATTTTGAAATAAGAATCACATGATCATTGTTTGCATAATTTTATGGCTATGCATATTGTCTAATACATTACATTGTAGATAACATGGTGTGTGGTGTCACACGGGAAATCATGTTATCGGTTCATTGTAAAGTATAAGTAAAGGCTCACAACCGAGATGGCTTTGGACAAACCATTGGAAAGGTTGTAGTGTTATTTGGTAATGGTTTTTCTTGACCAGAGAATCACACTTGTACACTTTGTGTGTATTGAGCAGGATCGACATAGAGGTGATTCGATTTATTGCTGACTACATGATCGAATCGGACCTCAGATATTATGTTGTACATACTCATAATCCCGATATAATAACGGGCACATATACTTAGTATTTATCTCTTTGATTTACCAATGGACGAGATTTATAGATTAAATTGATAGACTCGGTAAGTTGGGAGATGATATTATTTATATTGTGTGGTGTTGATTATAGGAGGAAACCGTGTCCTATATATTAGGATGATGATGTCCCCTTGAGGAGCTCATAAGGTTAATCATGTAAACCCTATAGGTGGACTTGGTTCGGCATGATGAAAAGGTTGAGTGGTACTACTCATGGAGTCAGATGTTGATTAATTAATAGTCAGTAAATTAATTAATCGATGGACATTCGAGATCTTAAATACAGGGAGAAAATGTACAAATAATATATGGAGCCCATATTAACTTATGGGGGTTGGTGAGGTAGATCAATGATAATCCTTTAGTGGATTGGATTTTCATTAATGGATTGGACTTTATGTGGGCTTGATCCATGGGTGGCCAAGATCCAACTCCTCCTCATGGTCCCTATTGTAGTCTATTAAAACCTCATGAAGCTTAGATCCAATGGATAGAAACAAAACTCTAGATCCAAAGGTATAGATTAAATCTCTAAGATCCGACGGTTAAGATTAAATCTCTAGATCCGACGATTGAGATTAAATCCCTAGAACCAATGGTGGAGATTAAAACAAGGCTTATCCCTAAACTCTATAAAAGGAGGCTTAGTGTTGGCGTGGAGAACAATTAAGAGAAGCTAGGGTTTTTGGAGGTTGGCGGCAAGAAGCAAGGGCTAGCGTTTGGAGCATTGGCGTCACCAAATAAGAAAATAACTTCCTTATTTTTCTTCTTCCTCAAGCTTGTCGGTACCCATTGAAGCTCTTCCAGCCCTTGGCCGGCATCCAAAACCCCTCTTCTCCTTCTCCTTGGCTGGTGGAAACAAGATTTACATCTTTCCCTCAGTGTCATGGACGGTTTCCACCCTAATCTCCTCTTCTTTCTTGGCCGGCGGCAAGCTCCAACATTGGATGTTGGTGGTTGGTTGAAAGAAGAAAAGGAGCTTTGTTTCTATTCTTCCTCTTGCTCGGAACGAGCAAAGAAGGAAGATTGACGATCTAGGAGCTTCAACTTTTGGTAGATCGTCGCCCACACGACGTCCGAAAGGAGGAAGGTCATACATTAGAAGATCAAGAGGTATATCGATTATCTATTCTTTTTTGTAACTTGTTTGTTTTTGTTTTTCAATCATGAGCATGATATATTCTGTTTGTGGCTAAATAATACTTGGATCCCGAACATAAACACGAAAGTCGGCGATCCGGACATCGTCTATTCCGCAGCTACTCGTAGAATAGAGGTTGGTCGCTTGAACAACAAGTTTGTTCAAGTGACCTCTCTAAACGAATATCACGACGATGACTTGGTTGTTTGGGCAATCCCTTTTGTCTAGGATTAATTTTTTTTAATCCGGGGACATCGATGGGATCGCCATGAACAAGCTACCGAGGTGAAGTGGGAAGCAAAGTTTCCCCTCACGGACTCGAAAAGCTAAACCCTTCAAAAAGATCATGTTCTTATAAGATGAAAAGATATCTCCATTAGTATGAGACATTTTGGATAAAGCTCAAAAATAAAACCATGAGGGCTTAGGCTAAAAATGGATAATATCGTACCGTTGCTGAGATATGTTAATCTTATAGGCACTAACAATTGGTATTAGAGCTATGGTCCATGTCAAGCCATGAACCTCATGTTAGTGAAATCCCTAGAGTCAATCATGTGATGATTGTTGTATGGACTTGTTGTATCATATTCCTATATATATATAAAGGCATTTCTTTATGGTTATTATACTTGTATTGGTGCCAAATAACTAAGTATAATAATGTCCTTGAGTAGAAGGTTCTTATCTATATCAATCGATTGGTTGAATCGATAATGAGATGATATAGAGAACACTACTCTTAATCATTCCTAGTCAAGTATTAACATTCAGGGACAATGTTAATGCGAAGAGACTAGCATGTAGGTCAACTCGATGACTTGATCCCACAAGTCATGGATATGAGATATCAAGTTGACACATGGGTATGCATTGGAGAATGTATACTGAATGACCCACCATGAGAAAGTATCATGGATCATTATATGAGTGTCATATACTTTCTTATGTGACTATTAGTTTGACTATTAGTCCTTGGACCTGAAGTCACATGGTTCCCTACATAAGGAGTTGCATACTTTGGCTTTGTTAAATGTCACCCGTAAATTGGTGGACTATAAAGGCGATTACTAGGTATGTAACAAATTATGTGGAGGGATGTGAGTGTTGTAGATGGGTTCTATCCCTCCTATATGATGGGAGTGACATCAAGATTCTTGATAGAGTGAGACCACTAAGTGCATGGTCATGCCCAAATGGGTCAATATGAGATATTGAGCTCATTTGATTAGAGTGAGTCTACTTGAAGTTCAAGATATAGATCGTACAAAGGATGACACAGTCTATACCTCATTTGGTCAATCTAGATGTCAAGGATAGAGGGATATTGTCACATATTGTGAGAGTCACAATTAGTAGTCACAAAGGTGTTGTTGGATCTCAACATTCTTGTAACTTGGGTAGCAATGATGTGTTGCTAGATATTGCTCATTGTTTATATTTCTAAATCGGTTTAGGAGTATTGCCAGTGTTACAAGAACCTATAGGGTCACACACAAAGGGAAATTAGATGGAGATTATGTTCATATGATGGTCCATGAGGATTAGGTTCATGTGATGAACCAAATTGGATTAAGAGTAATCCAAATTAGACTAATTGAGTTGGACTCAATTTGATTCAAGTGTTGAATGAGTCTAATTTAGATTTGATTCATTGAGTCAATTTAAACTAATGAATAGAGATTCATTAAATTAAAGTGACTTGAATCAAATGGTTGGATTTGATCAACCATGGGAGATAAGAGGTCAAGTTTGACTTGACATGAGAGGGAAGATGAAAGGTCAAGTTTGACTTTACCAAATACCACATCATGATGACTTGGCAAAGGGGTTGGCCAATGATGATGCTCCACATCATCATAGACACATGATGGTGTGCCACCTCATGTGGGAGACCATGATCCATGGCTCTTCGTATTACTTGGAGGTATTTAACCCTCCATGAAGTGGCCGACCACTTTAGATGGGCATTAGTGTGAAGTTAGTGGGAATTAACTTCATCTTCTTCCTTCCTCCTCTCTTGTGATCTCCATTATCCTTATTGTCGTGAGCTTCTTAGGGTTCTAGCACACTCTAAGTTGTCTTCTCCACCTATTGTTCATGTGAATACTTGTAGAGGAGTGTATGCTTGACACTCTACGAGATCCAACAAGTCGTTTGGACGAGTGTGATAAGCGAAGGGCATCGCTACAAAGGTAATGCTCTTCACATGTAGATCTAAGGTAGATATATGTTTTCTTAGCACGTATATGTATTATTTTTGTTTATCTTCACACGGATCCGTGGCCAACTTCTGAGGTTTTCGCAACACAAAAAGCAGTTTTTGCGGCTCGGATAGTTCAACAGTGTTATCAGAGCCACGTGCAAAGCATGTACATGTTTTAGTTTCATAATTTTTGTATTAGATATGAAAATTTATATTGGTGCAGTAGGCACCTAAGTCGAACCTAAGTTTTGATTATAGCAAATGATACAAAGTTAAGCATATATTGTTATCTCATGAGCTAAATCAAGTGTGCAGAAAAGTCTCAACGCTGGAGCTGAAGGCTAGCAACACCCGGAGGAAGCCGCGGTGGTCGGGCGACACTCAAGAGACTTCAGAGGGAGCCGAAGGAATTGAGTGGAAGGCCAGAAGCAACACGTAAGTACTGAGGTAAGCTCGTGTGTGTGAGCGTAAGTAAGGTCGTATCCTCTTTATGGGGATGATCTTAAGCGTAGATCCGACCAAAGACTTCTTATAGATGGTCTAGGTCGAGATCGGACGGTCGACGACCGTCGAAATAATGTTTTCCTTAAGCTAACTTTGCCTTGCAGCCAGCATCGATCATTGCCAACTGAAGGGGCTCATTGCGTCCATCAATCTAGTGACTACGGCTAGCACTCGACTGATGCTACCATCGATCAATCGTGATGGCCATCGATCATTCTTGGTGTCAAAGGATCGACCTCGGCGATCAGAGTTATCACCATTTTTCAAGGGGATTTGTGCCCATTTGTGATTGGCTAAAGACTCATTCGATGAGGGGCTTAAAGGCTATAAAAGGAGGGCCAAACCTAGGTTTTTTATCAATTTCAAAAGCTTCCAAGTGCTTCCGATACGCTCCGACTCTCCGACATCCCTACGACGAAGCGCATCCGAACCTCCAATCTTTGAAGTCGTCAGTATAATCTTTAAATTTGTATAAGTTGTTTTTATTTCAAGCTTTAAATCATATCAAGGAGAGGGGGAGTGTCCCTCTACCTTGAGCCTTTCTCGAGTTTTTGTATTCGTTTAACTCCTATCTCCATCGAGAGGGAGTTCGTTTAGTATTTGCCTTCCGTTCGTGGTCAAGGACCATTAGGGCCTGGGAGTAGTAGCCGAAGGCTACAAACCAAGTAAAACCTATTTGTCTCTATTTACTTTACATTTCCGCTGCAATTAATTTTCTCTCGAGTTTTAACGAAAGAAACGAGAAAAAGTTTTTATCGCTATTCACCCCCCCCCTCTAGCGAACCGCATCGATCCAACAATTGGTATCAGAGCCGGGGGTTGCTAAGATTTGGTGAAACCACCAATCTAGACATTTTTCACAGATTTATTTTTCTTTTATTTCTGTTTATTTCAGATTTATTTCGCTTTGTTAAATTTACTCCCGCACTACTAATCCAAGACGCGAGTCTTGGTACTTTTTGTGTGTTTTTGTCGTTTCTAGTTTTTTTTCTTCGTCTCCTTGTGTTCTTTGTTCTAATGGCCCATCTCGAAGGGTTTAGCACCATCCGACCTCCGTTTTACAATGGAGATGACTTCCGTTATTGGAAGGGTCGGATGGAATGCTTTCTTAAAACCTAAATCGAGATGTGGATCATAATCCAAACAGGTTTCACACTTCCGACTAATGAAGTGGGTGACTCCTTGGATTATGACCAATGGACCATTGCGACAAAAAAACAAGTCGAAGCCGACACTAAGGCAATGCAAATCCTTCAATGTGGCCTATCCAAGGAGGAGCTAAATCGCGTCGGCCCCTTCATAAGTGCAAAAGATCTTTGGACAAAACTAGTGGAGCTACACGAAGGGACCGATGAAGCCAAGGTATGTAAGTGCGACCTTTTGTTCAATAAATTGTATAATCTAAAAATGCAGGAACACGAGTCCGCGACACAACTTCACGCCCGAGTCCAGGACATAGTCAACAATCTACACGCAATCGGGCAAAAGGTCGAAAACCGTGACCTTATAAGGTATGTCCTAAACTCTTTTCCGAGGACTACCTTATGGGCATCCATGGTCGATGCCTATAAGGTCTCCAAAGACCTTTCTAAAATTAGGTTAGATGAACTCTTTTCGGATTTTGAACTTCATGAGCAGTCTAACTCGGAGCCCGAGAGGGGTATAGCCTTGTTTGCAGGTTCAAAGAAGAAGAAAACAACAAGCAAGCCACCACCAACCGAGGAGGAAGATGAGTCCGAAGAAGAAGTTGACCCGGAGTTGACTGCCGAACTAATGAACCTAGCTCGAAGGATTGCCAAGGGACGAAAGTGAACCACGACTCGACCCAACCAAGGTAAGCCTAAAAGTTCCAATATTAGGTGTTATGAGTGCAACAGGTTTGGACATATCAAGTCCGAGTGCCCCAAGTTCAACCACCAAGCACCTAAGCACAAGAAGGCCCTCAACGCGACATGGGAAGAAGCGTCATCTGAAGAAGACGAAGACCACATCTTCATGGCGAAATCAATTGAGTCGGACACGGAGACCAAGCCTGAACTTGAGTCAGAACCTGAGGATGACTCGGACTACGAAGCTACCTTCAAGTCAAGCCACGGATACACATCCGGTTCAAAAGATACCCTTAAAGTAAGTCGAACTTTATTTAATACTTTACATAATACGGTTAGGTTTTTGTCTAGGAAGTTAGCTAAGTCCGAGTCCAAGGTCGAGACCCTTGTTGAGGAGGTTAAACTCCTCAAACACGAGGTCTCCCTAACCTCTTCGACTAGTCGAGTTCAAGAGAAGGACTCAACTCGAGTTGAAAAGCTTGAAGTTGAGAACTCTCTCTTGAAAAGTCAAGTCGAAGATCTTAGGAACACGTTGGAAAGGTTCACTTCGGGATCCAAAGGACTTGACCTCCTACTTGGATCTCAAAGGGCCGTGTACAACAAGGCTGGACTAGGGTTTAACTCAAACACGACTAATAGGTCGTATATGTCGATTGTAAGTCGACATAGGAAACATGTCCAAGCATGGGTCCCTAAGAACTTTTTGATTTCAACTCTAGGATCCAACCCGTACTGGGTTCCCAAGGACCAAATCTACTATGTGGATAGACCGAACCGATTCAACGGTCTAGGGGGAGCCAGTACAAAACATGTTTGTGCTTTAACTTAGAAATTGCATGTTTTAACTTAGAATGTTTGTGCTTTAACTTAGAAATTGCATGCTTTAACTTAGAAAGTTTGTACTTTAAAACTTGTGAACTCACTTAGAACATGAACATAATCAACTTCGAAAAGATTGAGCCTCGGGGAGCCTCTTTTCAAAAACATAACCAACTAAAATTCTTCGAAAAGATTGAGCCTCGGGGAGCCTCTTTTAAAAAATAACCAGTTAGACTAGGAGATAGTCTTAGGTGAGTCAAGTCATCATTTTCTTGAAAATAGCTTTATCTAAGGAAGTGGTCGATGATCCGATAAAAGAAGGCCCCTGTGCCTCGCCACGACCTGGAAGCCATGATCTTGAAAAGGTAAACTTGACAAACCTAGGTTTAAATCCAAATCTAACATAAAATTACTTGAACCTAAATACACTTAATCAACTTAATTGGAAGTCATCTCACACAAAACACATAAGTATAACATGATTGATCATATAGACACAGGTGAGATGACCTAGGTTTAACAACTTACAATCAATTTTAAAAAAAAAATCTAACATCCAATCCAACCACCTTGTGTGTAGGATCAATGGATGTTGGGCGATGGTTACTCCCGACACATGGCCAGGATCAACTCAAATTCACAAAGCTTCGATTCAAACGACAAGGATCGGTAGCCTTTGGGAATAACGGCAAGCTCAAAATCATCGGATCAGGTGATATCGAGCTTAACTCGAATTTTGTTATTAAAAATGTATTACTTGTAGAGAATTTTGAATATAACCTGCTTAGCGTAAGCCAATTATGTGACAATAACTATAAGATCGTATTTTAAGAAAATGAATGTGTAATTAAAACAAATAAAACAGTTAAAACAATACTCAAAGGAACTAGGACAAATAACATTTATACAATTAACTTAATCAATTCCTCAGCCAAATGTCTTATGACACAGGAAGAGGAATCATGGTTGTGGCACCGACGACTCGGTCACTCGCACCCAAGACTCGTCCACAAGATGAGTCAGAGTGGCTTAGTCAGAGGCTTACCCAACCTCAACAACTTGGTTAATAAAATCTGTAATGCTTGTCAACAAGAAAAATAACCTAGGACACAACACAAGTTAACTAACCAAGAACGAACCTCAAATGTACTTGAGCTCCTGCATATGGATCTATTCGATTCACATGGAGCCAAGTCACTCAATAGAAGTCAATATTGCTTAGTCATAATTGACGACTACTCCAGGTTTACCTGGGTTAGGTTCATCAAACATAAAAATGATACCCTAGATCAATTAATCAATCTATTCAAATTAATCGAGAATCAAAGGTTAAA
Organism: Wurfbainia villosa; assembly: GCA_025175895.1. Taxonomy (NCBI): domain Eukaryota; kingdom Viridiplantae; phylum Streptophyta; class Magnoliopsida; order Zingiberales; family Zingiberaceae; genus Wurfbainia; species Wurfbainia villosa. The sequence continues at coordinate 104,581,013 of CM045991.1, forward strand.
AGACTTAGAAGCGATCATGGTGGTGAATTTGAAAATCAAAGGTTCATTGACTTCTGTAACCTAAATGGAAACCACCATGAATTCTCTTGCCCTAAGACCCCTCAGCAAAATGGCCTAGTGGAACGGAAAAACCGAACTCTACAAGAAGCCGCTAGGACCATGTTGAACGAATACGACCTACCCGATAGGTTTTGGGCAGAAGCCGTGAGTACGGCATGCTATGTCCAAAATAGGATCCTTATGGTAAAAAGGCACCTTAAGACCTCATACGAGATTTATCACGATAAAGTACCCAACATCAAGTACTTTAGTGTATTTGGGTGTAAGGTACATATCCTAAACACTAAGGATTACCTAGGGAAATTTACATCCAAAACCACGACCAGAATCTTTCTAGGATACTCGACTACAAGTAGAGCTTATAGAGTATATAACCACGACACCCTTAGAGTCGAGGAAACCATTAATGTAGTGTTCGATGAAGGACACGAACCTACAAAACCCCCGGCAACCCCAATTAGCGAGCCGATTCATACTAGACCTAACTCTGATCCCGAGATCAGGTCTAGTGTTAATCCTAACCTAAGTCAACCAAGTCACTCTATTGATCAAGTGATAGATGACTCCAACCAAACTAGTGTTCAACCAAGTCACCCCATTGATCAAGCATTAGGTGACACAAACCCAACCCAATCTAGGATTCAAACTAACCACCCTATCGATCAAGTGATAGGAGATCCTAATCTAGGAGTTCGAACTAGAGCATCCTATAGGAACCTTAGTCAAATTTCCTTAATTTCAAAGATAGAACCCAAATCAATTGAACAAGCTCTTCTTGATCCCGATTGGATTATTGCAATGCAAGAAGAGCTAGCCCAATTTACTAGGAATGAAGTGTGGGAGTTAGTACCACCACCTAAAGACAAAACGATAATTGGAACAAGGTGGGTGTTTCGAAATAAGCTTGATGATAAAGGTGAAGTAGTTAGAAACAAGGCTAGGTTAGTCGCCAAAGGGTTTAACCAAGTCGAAGGCTTAGATTACGACGAAACCTATGCCTCAGTAGCTAGACTCGAATCCATTCGAATGTTGCTAGCTTATGCCGCACATCGAGGATTTAAGCTGTTTCAAATGGATGTTAAGTCGGCATTCCTAAATGGATACATTAAAGAAGAAGTTTATGTTAGCCAACCCCCCGGATTCGAAAATCTAGATAAACCCGACCATGTTCTAAAACTTAAGAAAGCTCTCTATGGACTTAAACAAGCTCCTCAAGCTTGGTACGAGAGACTTTCAATCCATCTTAAGTCAAAAGGGTTTAACCAAGGCTTAGTTGACCCAACTCTCTTTCTAAAAACCTTAGGTAAAGAAATATTCATAGCTCAAATTTACGTAGACGATATAATTTTTGGAACCTCTAACTCAGCCTTACTAAACGAGTTCGTTTCGCTCATGGAAAGTGAGTTCGAAATGAACTTGGTAGGCGAGTTAAGTTTCTTTTTAGGTCTACAAATTAAACAAACTAAGGATGATATATACCTATATCAACAAAAATACACTAAGGAGTTAATTAAAAGATTTGGAATGCAAGACGCTAAGGTAATAACACCCCAATGGAGATAAATGTTAACATAGGAGAAGACCTAGAAAGTAAGTCCATTGACTTAAAATACTATAGGAGTGTAATAGGGAGTCTCCTATACTTAACTGCGAGTCGACCTGACATCCTATTCGCAGTAAGTATGTGCGCCAGGTTTCAAACCTGTGCTAAGGAGTCACACCTAACCCTAGTTAAGCGTATCCTTAGATATCTTAAGGGCACACTTAACGTTGGTATTTGGTACCTTAGATCTACGGAGTTCGAACTAATCAGCTACTCCGATTCGGATTATGCCGGTAGTAAGCTCGATAGAAAGAGCACGAGTGGTTGTTGTCAACTTCTCGGCTCGAGTCTAGTGAGTTGGTGCAGTAGAAAACAACACTGTGTTGCTTTATCTACCACCGAAGCCGAATACATCGCGATGGGTGAGTGTGTCACGCAGCTCCTTTGGATGAAGCACACTCTCCGTGACTTTAAGTTAGACTTTATGAATACTAAACTTCATGTAGATAACATTAGTTCAATTAATCTTACAAAGAATCCGATATGTCACTCTAGGACCAAACATATAGAGGTCAAACACCATTTCATTCGAGAACATGTGGCCAACAGAGCCATACACCTCGAATACGTCGAATCGAAGTCTAACTTGGCAGATCTATTTACTAAACCCCTACCCAAAGCCGAATTTAGTCTATTAAGACGAAAATTGGGCATGTGCGTAATAGAATAGGTACATGCAAATTATATGTTCTTACTACTATTTCTTTAATTTCATTTTTATGGAACTAGCATAGGACATACCTTAGATATCATGCACCTATAGATTTAAGGAGCCAGTACATCTCACAACACATAGGACTAATGTGTTTGTGTACTTAGCCACGTAGATGGGCGTGAGATGTTAGGACCTTACTCCTGGTTCCAGATGTAGAGCTAGTGCATCGCTATGAACCACGGAGTATAATCATACATACTAACCGACTCTGACCAGGACTGGTTGATCCTTCATATCAATCAAGCCAAATATGAGTCAAACATTTTATAGATGAACCTATTTTCAGTATATTATTTTCAAAATAATGTGGAACATGCCTGGACTTTAAATTTAACACTTTTTGTTTTCCACACACCCCTTACTCTTTTCGATATACAACAAAAGGGGGAGAAAAAGGCCAAAGTTAAGGGGTCAAAATTTTTTTTAATAACTTAACTCTTACTTCATATTTAAACCAAAAGTTAAAACTTAGTTAACTTTTACCAAAAGGCCAAAACTTATTTGTGTCGTCTAAGTTTTACTTAAACTTATTTTTTAAAACTTTATGTCGTTAATGTTTTACTTAAGGGGGAGAAAGGGCTTAACTAAAATGTTTTACTAAGGCCAACTTTAAGTAATGTTAATTACATAAAGCAACCCTCAAGGGGGAGGATTAAGGTCTTTCTTCAAGACTCACCCTCGGTCAAGGGGGAGGTTTCCTCAAGGGGGAGTACTTGAAGAAAATCTTTACTACTCCAACTTAATCTTCATATTTTTTGTTTCTCATGCATATTATTACTCTTCATGCTTGCTATTTACTTAACTTTGTATGTGAGTTTGCCATAAATCAAAAAGGGGGAGATTGTTGGTGCAGTAGGCACCTAAGTCGAACCTAAATTTTGATTATAGCAAACGATACAAAGTTTAGCATATATTGTTATCTCATGAGCTAAATCAAGTGTGCAGAAAAGTCTCAACGCTGGAGCTGAAGGCTAGCGACACCCGGAGGAAGCCGCGGTGGGCGGGCGACACTCAAGAGACTTCGGAGGGAGGAAGAATTGAGTGGAAGGCCGGAAGCCGTGTGCGAGCATAAGTAAGGTCGTATCCTCTTTATGGGGATGATCTTAAGCGTAGATCCGACCAAAGACTTCTTATAGATGGTCTAGGTCGAGATCGGACGGTCGACGACCATCGAAATAATGTTTTCCTTAAGCTAATTTTGCCTTGCAGCCAGCATCAGTCGACTGCCAACCTGAAGGACTCGACTGTCGTCCATCAGTCGAGTGACTACGACTAGCACTCGACTGATGCTACCATCGATCGGTGATGGCCATCGATCATTCTTGGTCAAAGGATCGACCTCGGCGATCAAGAGTTATCACCATTTTTCAAGGGGATTTGTGCCCATTTGTGATTGGCTAAAGACCCATTCGATGAGGGGCTTAAAGGCTATAAAAGGAGGGCCAAACCTAGGTTTTTTATCAATTTCAAAAGCTTCCAAGTGCTTCCGATACGCTCCGACTCTCCGACATCCCTACGACGAAGTGCTGCCGAGACGACGACTAGAGCTTCAACCTCCAATCTTTGAAGTCGTCGGTATAATCTTTAAATTTGTATAAGTTGTTTTTATTTCAAGCTTTAAATCATATCAAGGAGAGGGGGAGTATCCCTCTACCTTGAGCCTTTCTCGAGTTTTTGTATTCGTTTAACTCCTATCTCCATTGTGAGGGAGTTCGTTTAGTATTTGCCCTCCGTGCATGGTCAAGGACCATTAGGGCCTTGGAGTAGTAGCCGAAGGCTACGAACCAAGTAAAACCTATTTGTCTCTATTTACTTTACATTTCCGCTGCAAGTAAAACCTATCTTACGAACCAAGTAAAACCTATTTGTCTCTATATATATATATATTTGTTTTTCTTGTATGTATGTGATGCATGCTAGTATATTTTGCTTGTATGTATGTGATGCATGCTTGTATATTTTTCATGTATGTATATGAAGCATGCTAGTATATTTTGCTTGTATGTATGTGATGCATGCTAGTGTAGGGTAATTAAGGCCTTAATGCATATATGATAGACATTCACGATTAGATTAGATCTTAATCGAATCAACTAGAAATGCCTACCAAGTTTTGATACCCATCACTGCCTCGATCATGTGTTATTGTTGAATCTGCCAAAGCAAAGCAATGCATATTATCTTGGTAGGGTGCGGAGGGACAATCTTGGTCCTGCCTATCACAGCTTGGGTGAGAATAAGCTCAATTAGATTGAGTAAAACTAGTTAACTCAATTGGATCGAGTAAAACTATAGGCATCTTCCAACAGTTGGAAAGATAGGATAAGATCACATTTACACTAAACCTTGGGTGATTTAGCCAAAGCTAACTCAAGTTCTTTTGTAAATGTGGATCTTGATCCTATAAACAAGAGTTGCATAGAGATGTAATCGATAATTTGTTACCTATCGATCATACTAAGTCTTGGGCGATTTAGCCAAGCTAACTCAAGGCGTAGTATGATGTGGATCTTGTCCCGCTAGAATTATAGCTAGTTTGTATGAATCTAGTAGTGTGGTTTGACCACATCCATGACTCGATTCTATAAAAGTCCTATAATTCAGTGGGAGCATCATTTAATTAAAGGCCTAATTAAATGATAAATGGAATATGATATTTACTTTCTGCATTATTTATGTTGTAGATTGCCATGTTGTCAAACATGAACACTCTCTCCCTGCGTTCTATCCTTGAGAAGGACAAGCTCAATGAAGCTAATTTCCTGGACTGGTACAAAAATTTGAGAATTGTTCTCACTCAAGAAAGAAAACTGTACATCCTAGAGCAGTCCATTCTAGAAGCACCTCCTGCCACTGCCTCACGAGCTGACTTAGGTGCTTACAAGAAGCATCAAGATGATGCATTAGATGTGTCATGCCTCATGCTCGCGACCATGAACTCTGAGCTTCAGAAGAAACACAAGTTTATGAATGCTTTTGATATGGTTGAACATCTTCATCAACTGTATCAAGGACAAGGAAGGCACGAGAGATACGAGATCTCTAAGGCATTGTTTCAGTCCAAGATGCAAGATGGGACTCCCGTAGGTCCATATGTACTCAAGATGATTGGGTACATAGAGAACCTACAGAGGTTGGGATTCCCACTTGGCCAAGAACTGGCCACTAACTTGATCTTTCAATCTTTGTCAGAAAGCTATAATCAATTTATCATGAATTACAATATGAATGAAATTGATAAGCCACTGCCTGAGATACTTAGCATGTTGAGAACTGCTGAGCTCAACCTTGAGAAGGGAAAACCTGACTCCATTTTGATGGTGCAAAAGAAGAAAAGCAAGGCCAAGCCTAAAGGTAAGAGAAAGTCCCAAGCCAAGGCACTGAAACCGAAAGGAGGGGTGGCCAAGGAAGGGACTTGCTTCCACTGTAAGAAAGCTGGACACTAGAAGCGTAACTGCAAAGCATACATGTAAGATCTTAAGAAGAAGAGAAGTGAGACTTCTACTTTAGGTATATATGTCATAGAAGTCAATCTATCTATTTCTTCATCATGGGTATTAGATACCGGATGTGCATCTCACATTTGTACTAATGTGCAAGCGCTGAGAAATAGCAGGGCATTGACGAAGGGCGAGGTGGACCTACGTGTAGGCAATTGAGCAAGGGTTGCTGCTGTTGCTGTAGGAACTTATTTTCTATCGCTGCCCTCTGGGATTGTACTAGAATTAGATGAATATTGTTATGTACCTGCTCTGACTAAGAACATAATTTCAGTTTCTTGTTTAGACAAGAACGACTTTTCATTTATAATAAAGAACAAATGTTGTTCAATTTATTTAAATGATATGTTCTATTGTAGTGCACCCTTGATGAACGGACTCTACATTCTAGACTTAGAAAACTCCATCTATAACATAAATACCAAAAGGTTCAAGTCAAATGAGTTGAACCAAACCTATCTCTGGCATTGTCACTTAGGTCACATAAATGATAGTCGCTTATCCCAACTCCATAAGGATGGACTATTGGACTCATTTGATTTTGAATCATATGAGACATGTGAGTGTTGCCTTCTAGGCAAGATGACCAAGACTCCTTTTAGTGGACACAGCGAGAGAGCAACAGACTTGTTTGGACTTATACATAGTGATGTTTGTGGCCCTTTCAATGTTGCTACTAGAGGTGGTTATAGGTACTTCATCACATTTACTGATGACTTTAGTAGATTTGGTTATGTGTATCTGATGACACATAAGTTAGAATCCTTTTAAAAGTTTAAAGATTCAAGAATGAAGTACAAAACCAGCTTGGCAAGAGTATTAAGATACTTTGATCAGATCGAGGTGGTGAATACCTTAGCCAAGACTTTCGTGACTATCTAACTGAGTGTGGGATTCTATCTCAACTCACTCCTCTTGGAACACCACAGTGGAATGGTATATCCGAAAGAAAGAATTATACCCTATTAGATATGGTACGATCTATGATGAGTCACACAGATCTTCCTATATCCTTTTGGGGATATGCTCTAGACACAGCAACCTTCACACATAACCGTTTACCATCCAAGACTGTGATAAAAACAACATATACGATATGGACAGGGAAAAATCCCAAGTTGTCTTTCATGAGGATTTGGGGTTGTGAGGCTTACGTTCGACGTCATGTCTCAGACAAACTGGGACCCAAATCCGATATGTGATATTTTGTTGGATATCCAAAGGAAACGAAGAGATATTACTTCTACATTCTCAGTCAGCACAAAGTGTTTGTGGAAAAGACTGGAGTATTTCTTGAAAGGGACTTTGTTTCTAGAAAAACTAGTGGGAGTACGTTCGATCTTGAAGAAATTCAAGATAAGGACCATAGCATTGAGGCTGAGATAGAGGTTGAATATGAACGACAAAGTGTTGTGGGTGATGAGATTGTTTCACAAAGAGTTGTGGAACAACAACCTGTTTAGGTTGACCTACCTCTTCTCAGGTCTGATAGGGTACATCGTCAGCCTGAGAGATACTCATTTCTCTTGTCTGACCATGATGATGTTATGCTTATTGAGAATGAGCCTACCTCCTATCAGGAAGCTGTGGTGAGCCCAGATTCTGAGAAATGGCTAGAGGCCATGATATCCGAGATGGAATCCATGTACACCAACTAAGTATGGACTTTGGTTGATCCACCTGAAGGCGTCAAACCTATTAGGTGTAAGTGGGTCTTTAAGAGAAAGACTGACATGGATGAACTTACGCATACCTATAAGGGTCGATTGGTAGCTAAAGGTTTCAAGCAAATTCATGGTATTGTCTATGATGAAATCTTTTCTCTAGTTGTGATGTTTAAGTCCATTCAGATCTTGCTTGCTATTGCAGCACACCACGATTATGAGATCTGACAGATGGATGTCAACACCGTATTTCTGAATGGAAACTTGCTCGAGGATGTGTACATGACACAACCTGAGAGTTTTGTAGATCCACAATATACTGGCAAAGTATGCAAGCTGCAACGGTCCATTTATTGGCTAAAGCAAGCTTCTCGGAGCTGAAATTTTTGATTCGATGATGCGATCAAACAGTTTGGTTTCATCAAGAATGAAGATGAACCCTGTGTCTATAAGAGGGTTAATGGGAACACAGTTATCTTCCTTGTATTGTATGTGGATGACATACTACTCATTGGGAATGACATTCCTTCGCTACAGTCTGTGAAGACTTGGATGGGGAAGTGTTTCTCAATGAAGGACTTAGGTGAAGCAGCCTGTATTCTAGGCATCTAGATCAATAGAGATAGATCTAAGAGATTTCTTGGCCAAAGTCAGAGTACATATATTGACACGGTATTACTACGGTTTGCCATGTAGAATTCCAAGAAGGGACTTCTATCGATGTCACATAGTGTGAGTCTTTCGAAGACTCAAAGTCCCTCTTCTAGAGAGGAGAGAGACCGCATGGATAAGATCCCTTATACATCTGTCATAGGATCTATCATGTATGTCATGCTATGTACTCGTCTTGATATCTCGTATGCTTTGAGCAAGACGAGCAGATACTAGTCAGATCCATGTGAGCTTCACTGAATTGTAGTCAAGAATATTCATAAGTACTTGAGAAAGACTAAAGAATATTTCTTGATATTTGGAGGTGATGAGGAGCTAGTTGTAAAGGGTTACAGCGATGTCAGCTTCCAAACTGACCAGGATGATTATATATCGTAGTCAGGATTCGTGTTTTGCTTGAATGGTGGCACTGTGAGCTAGAAGAGTTCGAAGTTGGACACAATTGTTGATTCTACAATAGAGGCCGAGTATATTGTTGCATCAGAGGCAGCAAAGGAGAGAGTTTGGATCCGCAATTTCATTACTGAGCTTGGGGTGGTTCCTAGCATAGCAAATCCTATAGAGCTCTATTGTGACAACAATGGAGTGATTGCGCAAGCTACGGAATCTCGCTCACACCAGCGGACCAAACACATACTACGGTGCATCCATCTCATTCGAGAGATTATCGATAGAGGAGTTGTGAGGATTTGCAGAGTACCCACAGAGGCTAACGTCGCAGATCCCTTGACCAAGTCTTTGGCACAGAAAAAGAATGATTGTCACACTAGGTCATTGGGTATTAGATACTACAATGATTGGCACTAGTGCTAGTGGAAGATTGTTAGTGAAAGCCCTAGAGTCAATCATGTGATGATTGTTGTATCATATTCCTATATATATATAAAGACATTTCTTTATGGTTATTATACTTACTTGTATTTGTGCCAAATAACTAAGTATAATAACATCCTTGAGTAGAAGGTTCTTATCTATATCAATCGATTGTTTGAATCGATAATGAGATGATATAAAGAACACTACTATTAATCATTCCTAGTCAAGTATTAACATTTAGGGACAATGTTAATGCGAAGAGACTAGCATGTAGATTAACTCGATGACTTGATCTCACAAGTCATGGATATGAGATATCAAGTTGACACATGGGTATGCATTGAAAAATGTATACTGAATGACCTGCCATGAGAAAGTATCATGGATCATTATATGACTTTCATATACTTTCTCATGTGACTATTAGTATGACTATTAGTCCTTGGACCTGAAATCACCATGGTTCCCTACATAAGGAGTTGCATACTTTGGCTTCGTCAAACGTCACCCGTAAATGGGTGGACTATAAAGGTGATTATTAGGTATGTAAAAAATTATGCGGAGGGATGTAAATGATGTAGATGAGATATATCCCTCCTATATGATGGGAGTGACATCATGATTCTTGATAGAGTGAGACCACTAAGTGCATGGTCATGCCCAAATGAGTTAGTGTTGTTGGGATATATATTGAAAAGTCTATCTTTTGTTTGAATATCTTTATTTTTTAAATAAGAATCACATGATCATTGTTTGCATATTTATGGTTATGCATATTGTCTCATACACTACATTGTAGATAACATGGTGTGTAGTGTCACACGATAGATCATGTTATCAGCTCCTTGTAAAGTATAAGTAAAGGCTCACAACCGAGATGAGTTTGGACAAACCATTAGTATGGTTGTAGTGTGATTTGGTATTGGTTTGTCTTGACCATAGAATCACACTAGTACACTTTATGGGTATTGAGAAGGACCGACTTAGAGGTGATTCGATTCATTGCTGACTACATAATTGAATCAGACCTCAGATATTATGTAGTACATGCTCTTAATCCCGATATAATAACGGGCACAAATACTTAGTATTCATTTCTTTGATTTAACAATGGACAAGATTTATCGAGTAAATCGATAGGCTCGGCAAGTTGGGAAATGATATTACTTATATGGTGTGTCGTTGATTATTGGAGGAAACCGTGTCCTATATATTAGGATGATGATGTCCCCTTGAGGAGCTCATAAGGTTCATCATGTAAACCCTGCAGATGGACTTGGTCCGACATTATGATAAGGTTGAGTAGTACTACTCATGGAGTTAGATATTGATTAATTAATTGTCAGTAAATTAATTAATCGATGGACATTCGAGATCTTAAACACGGGGAGATATATGTACAAATAATATAAAGAGCCCATATTAATTTATGGGGGTTGATGAGGTAGATCAATGATAATCCTCTAATGGAATGGATTATCATTAATGGATCAGACTTTATGTGGGCTTGATCCATTGGGTGGCCAAGATTCAACTCCTCCTCATGGTCCCTATTGTAGCCTATTAAAACCTCCTGGAGCCAAGAACCGATGGTGGAAAATAAAACTCTAGATCCGACGATTGAGATTAAATCTCTACAAACGATGGTTGAGATTAAATCTCTAGATCCGACGGTTGAGATTAAATCCCAAGAATCGACGGTGGAGATTAAAGGGAGGCTTGAGCCCAACTCTATAAAAGGAGGCTAGGGGTGGGCGGCAAGAGAGAGGCAAGAAGGGATTAGGATTTGGGCGGCTAGGGCTTGGACGCTTGGGCGGCCATAATTTTGGAAAGTTTTTCCTTTCTCTTCTTCTTCTTGGACGGCGCCCAAACTTTCTTCTCCTCTCCTTGGACGGTGTCCAAGATCTTCTTTCTCTTCTCCTTGGCCGGTGGAAACAAGGGTTAGGGTGATTCCTTGGAGCTCTTGGTCGGCACCCACCTTCCCCTCTCTTTGGGCCGGCGGCAAGCTTCAAGTTGGGAGCTTGTTGGTTGGTCCAAGATAGAGGAGAGTTTTGATTTTATACTTCCTCTTCTTCGGAGTGAGCAAGGAAAGGAAGATCGTGATATAGGAGGCTTCGACTTTTGGAAGATCGTCGCCCACATGACGTCCAAAAGGAGGAAGGACATACAATAGAAGATCGAGAGGTATAAACTTTGTTTTGTTTTCCTTTTGTTCCTTTGTATGTTGTATGTTTATGTTATGTGGCTAATTTACTTGGACCCCGAATACAAACACAAAATCCGGCGATCCGTACATCGTCTATTCCGTGGCTAATCGTAGAATAGAGGTTGGTTGCTTGAACAACAAGTTTGTTCAAGTGACGACTCTAATCGAATAGCACGACGATGACACATTTGCTTGGGTAATCCCTCTTGTCAAGGATAAATTTTTTTATCCGGTGACGTAGAAGGGATCGCAATTAACAAGCGATCGAGTTGATGTGGGAAGCGAAGTTTCATACCTTCAAGTGGTATCAGAGCCACGGTTTCCGGTTTTGTGTTTTTAAGATTCGGTTACTTTTATGCACTTTTCATATATTATATATACCGGATAATAGTAGGATGTGCATAGGTTAACTTTTTGTTTGCAGGCATAGAATCCAACTATTATGGTCATATGTGTGTATGTGTGAAATTGTATATTTGTTGAATCCTCGGAGTTGACGAGGCTAGTATTTAATTTTTATAATCAGATACGACATTTTTAGCCACCCTTTTTTTTTAGTTTACTTTCGATCTAGATTTCATTATCACTCCTTCGTGGAGTATAGGATCGATGGATGTAAATTAAAATAGTTTTTTTCTCGGCTCGGATCTCCGGATGGCTTGTACATGGCGTAGGGAGGAGCGAACAAGATGACATTACGATGGGAGGCATATTGGAGACAAAAGCCATAATAGTTGGAAAATATTTCTTTTTCATATTTATTGCTTATTGTTTGATATGCATGTCGTAGCACTACAACAAAAAATGCAATACACAACACTTTAAAAGACATCGCTTTTTATAAAAAGCATTGTTGTTTGTAGTTTAACAACGCTTTTAATGTAAAGCGTTGTCTACCGTTGTGTATTAGTGTTTTTTATTTGGGTCAAAGACAACGGTTTTTAAAAAGCGTTGTCTTTGACATACTTTTATTAGTAAAAGACAATACTTTATAAGAAGCGTTGTCTATGAGGATATTTTTAGTTTCTACCATTTAGAAATTTTAAGGTATGATTTAGTATTTTAATGGGTCAATTTTTTTTTTTAAATATAAATTTTGAGGATGATTTAGTTTTTTAATGGGTCATTTTTTTAAATATAAAAAAATAATTTTTAAATAAACTATGAAAATATAATTTTATTTCATTAAAAAAATGAATGACATAAAAAATTAATTTATTTTATTAATATTATTATTTTTTCTCATTTTTCCTTATCGTTGATTTTTTTCCATGGATTTTCATTTAAAAATTATCTTTATTTTATTTATATTTTTTTTTTCCTAAAATCTCTCCTAATTAAACCTGCGATCATTCGACTTCTCTTCTCCGTATCCCGCGATTTGCTTCGTTAGGGTTTCGCTCCGGTACTGATAGCGGGCGAAGGCATAGCGAGCGAAACCCTAACACTGCTTCCATTGTGTGGAACTGCTTTTCCTGTGCTTTCTTGTCCAGTTAATAAGCTTACTACTCGTGTATTATTTTTGTTCAGGAAACCAAATTGTTTTTGGTATTGGATTGTTATCTCGGATACGAACAGGAATGCCCCATTGAAATCAGCGAAACGCCCTTGCTTGGCTTGTTTATCTAGTGTTGATATCCATCAGATGGAAGTGAAGCCATTCTACTAGTATTGTCACCCATATGTAGGATCCCTATATATGCTGGTAAGAAATCCAAGTAATGGTGAATCCTTCTCTTTAAAAAGTATTCCGCTCTCCTTGCTCTGCACTTTCTCTGTTTTATTTCAGAATGTCTAGATCTGATGTGAACCAAAGTCATACCACGTTATATTTATTATTTGGAAACCACGGTGGTTGTAGAGTTGCAGCGTTGTCTTTTTTGTTGTTGTTTTTTACTGGGGCGAAACCCTAACGAAGAAGGGCTTTTGTCGGTGCTCAAGTAAAGGCTGATAGCGGGTGAAGGCATAGCGAGCAGCAAATGAAGCCAGGTTTGCAACTCTTACTTCACACTTTTGCTACATTCATCTCCCAAATTAAGATGGAGCTAAGGTCGCCATCACTGAATACTTGGATTCAAATTGTACCTTGATCTTCTAAACATTTCTTTTTTAGACCATTCTCATACTTTTTTTTTTCTTGGGCAATGTGTATTCTTTGACAAGCTTTATTGAGAGCACTTGTTTTGACTATTTAATATGCTTTGACAATACTATATTGATAGAGATATTGCTTAAAACCCCATCTGTGTTACAATAACATTCTTAGCTAGCAATTATTCTCTAACTCCTATTTTTTTCTCTTGCTTATTTTGATGAATTGAATGGTCTTATTTCGTAACGCTTCTTATGCAACTTCATCTGTGCCAAACAAAAAGGATGCTGGAATTGAGATATCAATAACTTGGCAAGTTTAAGGATAAAGTGAAAAAAGTGAAAAAAAAAAAAAAACTGCGGTGGTCAAAGGAAAACTTTGTTGGTTTTATCAAATTTCAATTTTTATCTCATAACGAGTTGTAGACTTGATTAAGGAAAATTATTATTGCATTATCATGGCAAATATGTGAGGACATTCCTGAAGAGCTTGATCTAGATATTTCTAGATTATCTGAGCGTCCAATTAATATCTTTATGCCCAGATTGCTTCTGGTAATTTTAGCTGCTCTCTTGAAGTGGTTTGTAGGTGTCTTCGAGTAATAATAACTAGGAAAACAATTGAAAATTTGTTCATTTCTTGTCTTTGGCATAGTTTTTTTAGTCTCCACATGCTATATTGAGGAAGCTATCATTGGGTTCTATTAATTAGTTTATCGTAGCAATGCCTTTAGTAAGTGAAATACAATATCATACTTGTTCTGCAATGCCGGATGTAGTTGAAGTCTCCCTAACCTAATTTGAATAATTTTTTCAGGCTTTGTTTATGTCCATGGACTGGTACCTTCAAGGCCTATTTCACCTTGCTTGAGATCCTTCTACAGATGTCCAAAAATTGGTGTGTCATCTATCAACTTTTGCAATGCTTTAGCTTATTTTTCATTAAGATTTATGAAACTCAGTTGTACATGATAAGGTGTTAGAACAGTGCATAACTATTAGGCTTAAGATGTATCACATTGATAACATTCTTGCAGCAATATCTTACTTGCTCACCAGTGCATGCTTCTACAACTTAAATTCCAACCCATATTTGTTTAGATCAGATTATGCAGTCATCACTTGGAAATCTTGAAAATAAAAGCACTTGTTTGGTTACCTTGAGCATCATGATCTTTCACCACTCTCTGCTTGTTTTTTTACCTTAAGCATTATGATCTTTCACCAATCTGGGTTTGTTTTCTCTGATACACAGGTTTATTCTGCTTTTGTGCAACTTATAGAAGTTTGACCATCCTTCCTAGAGGTATGTAAAAAGAATTTTTTTGGTCTTCAGGTGGGTTTATTCATATTTCTATCGATTGTCCATATTCCATCCATCTGATTTTTTCCCAGTCAACCTAGGACCTCAATTTTGTTTCATACACCAAATATTTTCTTTGATGTTTTTCCTACTCAAACAAGAATGGTTCCACTTGCCTATTCTTGCATTCCCACTTACCATAAGCCATTCACCTGCCCTTCCCATAGATTGTTTGTTTCCTTGAAATTCCCCTTACTATCACTGCCTCTAGTTTTCCTTCTACCATGGTTTTGACAACTATGCTCTAGTGCTACTTGGGTGTTGATCTATCTTTGCTTGTATCAGGAGAGATAAAATGAGATTTAAATTATGGGATGCAACAACACAGAATTAATGTTTAGACATTGCCCGATTTGCAGTTTCAATCCCTAGATTTTCATCTTTAGTATGTTTTTCTGACTGTTATGCCATTTATTAAATTCTATAGATCTTCTTTGCATATGCTTTTCAAGGTTAAATTTTCTGATATACTCTCAAGGTTATGATCCTAAAAATGATCTAAATCACATTTGACTGGGTCTACTTACTAGTTGTGGCCATCACCGGTTGAAACATATTGTTCTCCACTCAATCTACCCTTTTTTGATCTTCTGTTACTTTTAGGGAGATGATATGAGGTTTTTGATGATTCCCGATTGGAGAATATGACAACAATTTCCTCTATGGTAACATCAATTAATTTCTAAGCTTGCAGCTATGTACTGAGCATATTATTATCATTTCTGTTATGTAATATTATCAAAATATAGTTGGTTTATTCTTAAGTTACCAGAATATACCTGCTTCTCATTTTAATTAGTTCAATTTCTAATAATTGTTTTTTGTTTATGATATTACCCGTGATCAACCTCATTTCTATTGGCAGATACATGATCTCTTCAAACATGGGTGAAGGTGCTTCCATCTTTCTGACGACAAATTTAGGCATTCCCGAGGGTTTGATACCAGTTCAACTTAACTTGGAGATTGATTTTATTTAATTTTGTTACAAACTTGGAGCATGTAGGTTTTTTGTTTAATTTTGTAAACTTAACTTGGATCCCAAGTTTGTGGATTATGACTTCATACTTTTCTTTTTCATTATTTGTTGATTATACAATATTTATGTTTCAATTGTAAGGAGATTGATTAGTTGTTAATGATATTTTAATTGGTATTATTATAAGTGTTTAATTAAATGGATTATTAATGTAATATAATAGACAACGTTTTTGTAGATATAAAAGACAATGGTTGTTATTTATGCTAAAATGACAATACTTTTGATCTATTGCAAAAGCGTTGTTCTTGAAAAAAACGACAATGCTTTTTCCCTGTTGTAAAAGCGTTTTCCTTGAAAAAATGACAATGCTTTTTCTCGTTGCAAAAGCGTTGTCATTGTAAAAAATGACAACGTTTTTTTTCCGTTGCAAAAGCGTTGTCATTGTAAAAAATGACAATATTTTTTTCCCGTTGCAAAAGCGTTGTTTTTGTTAAAACGACAATGCTTTTTTCCCGTTGCAAAAGCATTTTCTTTGCTAGAAAAGACAACGTTTTTTTATCCGTTGTCATTAGTCGGACTTTTAACAACAGTGTCTTTAACAACGCTTTTGCAGCCACATAGACAACGGATAAAAAGCGTTGTCTATTAGCTTTTTTCTTGTAGTGTAGGCAAGAAAATTCCTCAATTTTAAATTATTAAGTGGGAGAGGGATATTTTTATAAATTTCCACGGCTTCCATTACAATTTGACATGTGATGCAAACAAACTTGCGCGTCGGCTCTGAGTGCCTTCCTCTACATCGGATGAGTTTATTTGTGGATCACAAGGTCGAATATGGTTATAGGAAATTATTAAGGAGCGTGTGTACTTCCCCATTGGAAGGCATATAACCCGAGATAATTACCTTGGTACCGAGTAATAGTGAACACTTGATGCAAATAGGAGTATCCTCCCCATCGAAGTCACTGCTTTTATTTGTACGACCAAAGAGGAACCAACTATTAATTTTATTTGTCAAAAAGTAAGGTTGACAAGATAGTAAAATTAATGGGTAAAACCTCCTTTTACAAATGTAGAATTCGTATACGTCCACACTCTCATGGCATACGATATTCTCGGTGTTTTGAGGTCTTGGTTGATTTTAAAATTTTATTGTTTGAAGAATCAATAATTTTTTGAAATTTAATGTTTTGATCTATGTGATTCTTAGGTTTTTTTTCAAAATGACTTTCAACCCGCTTGCCATGATACTGAAAGAAAATAAACTTACTGGACCCAATTATGTTGATTGGAAGAGGAGTCTTGACATTGTCTTGACTGTTGAGGTATACAAATATGTACTCCTCGAAGAGTGCCCTCCTAAGCCTGGGGATGATTCTAGGGAAAAGGAGAAGGAGAGTTATAAGAAGTGGATTAAGGTCGATGAGATGACGCGGTGTTACATTTTGGCATCTATGTCAAATGTACTGCAACATCAACATCAAGCCATGCCCACTGCTTTTGACATGATGCTCAATCTCAAAGAACTTTTCGGACACTAGAATCGGGCTGCTAGGCAGGAAACCATGAGGAACTTGATGAAGACAACCATGATCGAGGGAACACCCATGAGGGATCATGTTCTTAAGATGATGGCTCATTTGAATGAGCTGGAAGTCCTCGGAGCTGAGATCGATGCGGAAACCAAGGTCGATATCATTCTCCAGTCTCTACGTAGGAGTTTTGAGGATTTTTGCCTGAACTACAACATGAACAAGAGGTTGTATTCGTTGGCGGAGCTTTTGACAGAACTCCAGGCGGCAGAGGGGCTTTTTCGTCAGAGTGCTCAGGCGCAAGCCATGGTTGCCCAAAAGGTTTCTACGTCTAAGCCGAAAGGCAATAAGAAGAAGAAACAAGCTGGAGGAAAGGTGGCGGGAGGAGCTTAGGGAGGAGTGAAGAAACCGAAAGGTAAGTGCTTCACTTGCAAGCAGACTGGACACTGGATGAAGGACTGCCCCAAGCGGAAGCAGAACAAAGGTATATCTTTTGGTTTAGTCATTGAAACATGTTTAGCGGTGTTATCTACTGACACCTAGTGTGTAGATATGGGAGCCACTGATCATGTCTGCAATACTTCGCAGGGGTTCCAGGAAACCAGACAACTGGCTAAGGGAGAGATTACCGTATACTTGGGCGATGCCACGAAGGTGGCGGCTGTTGCAGTGGGAGATGTTTATTTGTCTTTTGAGAGGAATAAAGTTTTGGTTCTTAAAAATTGTCTTTATGTACCTTTATTTAAAAAGAATTTGATTTCGGTTTCTAAATTGTTTATGGATGGATATTCTATTTCTTTTAATGATAGAGTTGTTATAAAAAGTAATAGGGAGATTATCTGTTCTGGTGCATTGATAGGAAATTTATATACACTTGAACCAAAAGCTCCCACGATGCAAACAGAAGTTAATAACTCATCTTCTAACTCAAATAAGAGAAAAGAACCTTCAAAGATAATTTAGATTAAGAGTAATCCAAATTAGACTAATTGAGTTGGACTCAATTTGATTCAAGTGTTGAATTAGTCTAATTTAGATTTAATTCATTGAGTTAATTAAAACTAATGAATAGAGATTCACTAAATTAAAGTGACTTAAATCAAATCGTTGGATTTGATTAACCATGAGAGATAAGAGGTCAAGTTTGACTTGACTTGAGACGGAAGATGAATGGTCAAGTTTAACTTGACCAAATGCCATGTCATGATGACTTGACAAAGGGGCCGGCCAATGATGATGCTCTATATCATCATGGACACATCATAGTGTGCCACCTCATGAGGGAGACTAAGATCCATGGCTCTTGGTATTACATGGAGGTATTTAACCCTCCATGAAGTGGTCAACCACTTTAGATGGGCATTAGTGTGAAGTTAGTGGGAATTAACTTCATCTTCTTCCTTCCTCCTCTCTCGTGATCTCCCTCATCCTTCTTGCCGTGAGCTTCTTAGCGTGCTAGCACACTCTAAGTTGTCTTCTCCCCCTATTGTTCATGTGGATACTTGTAGAGGAGTGTACGTTTGACACTCTACGAGATCCGGCAAGCCGTTTGGACGAGCGGGATAAGCGAAGGGCATCGCTACAAGGGTAATGCTCTTCGCATGTAGATCTAATGTAGATATAAGTTTTCTTAGCATGTACATGTATTATTTTTGTTTATCTTCGCACGGATCCATGGCCGACTTTCGAGGTGCTTGCAATGCAAAAAGTGGTTTTTGCGGCTCGGATAGTCCAACACCTCGAACGAAGGAAGTGGAGCTCCCATGTCCGGATCAAGAGAACCATACACCAAGCAAGAAGTCCAGTTGGGTCGAGATGATCGAACAACTTGTAGAAAGTCCAGTTGGGCCAGAAGGGCTGGACAATTGGCAAGAAGTTCAACTGAGTCAGGAGGACCACTTATTTAGCAGGAAGTCCTGGTGAGTTGAGGGTCGGACATCAAGTAGAGGAAGTCCTTCGAGGACGGATAGGCTTGAGGGGGGTCAATATGGTCCTTCATTTGAGGGGGGGATTGTTGGAGTATTGAGAATACAATCAAAGTCCCACATTGGTAAGATATGGAAACGATCATGTGCTTATAAGATGAAAAGATATCTCCATTGTTATGAGGCCTTTTGGGTAAAGCCCAAAAATAAAACCATGAGGGCTTAGGCCTAAAATGGATAATATCATTCCATTGTGGAGATATGTGAATCTTATAGTCACTAACATAATCGAATGGTCATCCTCCCTCCCATCACCGTAGAAAATATTTTGTGAAAGTGTAGGACATGGAATATGACCCACCTGTTCATAGTGATCCATAGGGCATCTTAGAACTCCATGAACTTACTCCAGCAGAAGGCCCAAAGTAGGAGAAATCAACTTAGTGGTTGTGGGACCCGTGATAGGGGCACCCCAGTGACAACAACCTCCTGAGCTATGTCGATTCGAAAAGGAAACTTGGTTAGGAATAGAAAATTCTCGATAGAAGCAAAAGTTCATCGGGATTAAACATGATGATCCTCTTGCAAGATCGTTACTAGAGATCTTAGGTGCATGAAATTGATAACATGTTCAACAATGCATAGATGGAACCAAAATCCTAGAATCTTTTAATTAACTTTGAGTCCACCCTTACTTTCTCCAAGTGACACCGTAATTGAGTTAAGACTGTCACCAACCACATTTCTAACTCGTAAGAGATTCACTCTGAACGACATACATTCACTGGACACCCAATGCTTGAATTATAGTCCCTGTGGGATCGATACATAATTTATTACTTGACGAAAACCATGCAATTGCGGGCATTGAGCACAAGCACGTGCTTCAAGTCCTTGGAAATCTCAGTCGGAGATTTAAGGTCGTTCTTGTGTGCATCAAGTTTTTAGCACCGTTGTCGGGAATTGTAGGTTTGATATTGGTGCAAAAGTGAATAGATCATATCGGACCAAGTTTAGGGTTATTTCCCTAGTCTTTATTAATTTCCAGCTTAATTTAGTTCTAATTTAGATTTTAGTTTTTCTTCTAGATTTAGTTATTTTCTAGTAGTTTTTCTTTTCAGTTATTTTCTCAGCACTTGTTTTCCTTTATTTTGTAATTTATTTTTTTTAAGTCTCTTGCCGATTGATTGATATTCATTTCCTTATTTATATTTCCCTGTATATATAATGATGCATGCTTTAACTCATGATTATGATCAATTTAATGCTCTGAGTTTTGGTAACATTTATTGTGAGCATTGTGGTGAACAATGGCATACCACTAAAAATTGTCTGGATATATTTGAACATTCACAATTTGAACAAGAAGATATCACCTACGATTATAACCAGTGGCCACAAGATGATTCCGATTCATATAGTTATGACCATGGCTGATTAAACCCTCAATATTATTTCCCTAGTGAGAATGAGAGCTATGAATCACCATTCAAATTTTATCAAGCACCAAAGTCTGATTTAGAAGTCGTGCTAGACAATTTTATGAGACATGCGAGGAGTCCAGTCGACAATTCGTGGAGCTTAGGCAAGAAGAAACCAAACGACTAGAAGGTGGCTTTGATGACTGGAATACACCTACTATGGCGGAGACTCACTTTGAATGAACAGATGATGAAGATGTAAATGACATAGGAAGTGAAAAAGGACAATCCATTCAATCACCACTTGAAGGAGAACTTAAGGATTATATAGTAGATACTCTAATCGAGGAGTACATTGCTTCAATTAAAACACCTCATAATCTCAAGGATCCAGAAGAGCCTGCATTAACCCTCACTGAAACTGTAGTTGCCGATAACAAATCCCTCTTAGAGATTAGTGATCATAAAATTGGATTCAATATAATAAAATATGCTAATCAATCTTTTAGTAAGGATGTTTATGGTGAGTTACATTATTTATAGCTAGTTTTAACAAGAAGGGCCAAGGATATAAGAGAACTAAGAATGAAAAAACCTATCATTCTTTAATAGCTAGGGGCAATCAAAGGGTACAATGGTAGCTAGGAAATAGATCCCAAAGGAGTACTTGGTGAACCCTATTGGAAAGAATCTATATTGGGTTCCCAAATCAATCCTTAAGGGTTAGAGAAACCTAGGATAGTCAACCATAAATGGACTTATTTTATATCATATTATTTGGTTGACTTATGATGATGGGGGTGATACTTGATGAGTGATGGGTGTTTATGGATGATACTTAACCTTGGATAGAAGTTGCATGAAATTTATGGTTAAGTATAAATACCTTAGTCACATCTCACATTCACCATAAGGCTAACTTGATTGAAAACATACCATGGGTGAGATGTTAGGTTGATACAAGTGATTCACTAATGCTTATATCATTTAAATGGGTCACTTAGAGTATCATGACATAGCAATCATAGACCAACTATGAGGAAAGCATATGTTTAATTCATGGACATATTGCCCAAAGGTCATGGTTGGATAATTCTAATGTTTTAAAACCATTTCATATTTTAAAAACTGTAAGTTTATGTTTTGAAACATTCTAAGGTAAAACTAGGTTTCAAAGCTGATACATAATTGAACACTTTTACAACTTTTGAGTTTTTGCCTAATTTTGGATAATTGAATGTATTTTCATGAAAAATCATTTTCCCTTGATAGAGGAACTCATTAGAAATGTGTTCCCTAAATTTTGTGATTTTTTTAATTTTCTAGAAATTTTAGTGCATTTCTAAAGTTGGCTTCAGAAATAAGAATTCGGAATTTTCAGCTACCAGTCGACTGATGAAAAATGCTAGTCAACTTTTCAAATCTGATTTTTGATAGTTATATTCCCTTAGATATTGATGCCATGTTGTATAACATTTGTATGATATTTTTGATGGTGTAAAAGGGGGAGAAATGTTAGAGTTTATGTTAATCATGCTAGGGGGAAAATTAGCATGCGTTAAGGGGGAGTTGCATATATTAAGGTGGAGTGTTTTGATACTCATGTTATGTTTACATTCTTTCCTTGCCTTAGTATTTTGTTAATGTTTTCCCTAACTTAAACATGTTGTCACATATCAAAAAGGGGGAGATTGTTAGGACAATCAACCCAAGTATGACTTGGTTTTGATGTGTGTGGCAAATGGTTTAAGTTAGATTGTTATGTGATTTGATGTGTGGGTTTAAGTTGTGCAGGACTTAAGTTAATCACACATATGTTAGCTTGATAAAGCATTGGTGAGTTCACTATCTCATGGCTTAGGTCCTTGAGTCGGTGAAGGATGACATTGCAGAAGTCGTGCGCTTGGTGCATCCGAGGGACCGCTGGACGAGGAGTAAATGAAGTGAAGCCGGACGAAGCAGACTTCATGGCAAGATGTGAAGGATGGCACTAGAGGAGCCGAGGGCTTAGTACATCTTAGGGATGCATGCCGAAGAGAGCTTCGAGGCGAGGGACTTCATGGGAGATGAGAGTGAGCGATTGTAACCCGGGATGGGGTAGCTCAGCTAGGTGAACTTGGCCGAATGGCTAAGTCAAGTGTCGGACACTCAAACTTAGGTTTGAGATTTTACCTGACAAATCGGACGCTCAAACTTGTGTTTGAGGTTTTACCCAACAATTGAATAAGTCGAATGTTTATACATGAGTTTCAGGTTTCTACCCGACGAATGGAAGTGTCTGATGCTCAAATAGGTGGTTTGAGGTTTACCTGACCGTCAGATGCTCAAAAAAGTATTTTTTTGAGGTTTTATCCGAAACTAGTCGACTGCTATAGATAGCAGTCGACTGCTCTAAGTCGACTGAATGTCGACTGGTGTTCGACTAAAGGGTTTCTGGCCCAGCAGTCGACTGTTATAGTTTGGCAGTCGACTGTTGCACCATCAATCGACTGCCAATGGACGACAGTCAACTGTTGCACCATCAATCGACTATCAATGGACTACTGAAGGTGGTCATGGACACAGAACCGCTCTTAGCCGACTGATCAGTCGACTACGTAGGCAGCAGTCGACTGCTGATAGCAATAGTCAACTGCCAAGCCTTCCGTTGGACGGTGATGATGGCAAGTCAGAAGTCGTTGGGAGTCGGTCGTTAGAGTAGCAGTCGACTAATGACAGGCAGCAGTCGAATGTTGCATGCCCAATGGGAAGAAAGCCCTCTTCTTTATAAAAAGAGGGCTTGGGCCTTTGGGAGGTTAATGCTTAACTCCCAATCATACTCCCAAGTGTTGTGACTGATTTTCTTCGTCCTTGTTCTTACTTCAAATCTATTGTTAGAGGGAGAGATTGTGTAAGAAGGTTTACCTCCACGTTAGTTTGGGATAAAGGAGAGACTAGTGGATTTAGTTGAGGAGTGATTCGCCTTACGAATCGTCCTTGGATTAGCGACAAGAGTCGTGAACCATGTTACATCTACATGTTTGAGTTTGCATCTTTTTTATTCTTTATGTTTGTCTTAATTTTTTTGTTTTAGCATATTCCTCTGCGCTAATCTCAAATTGTAGACGATTAAGACACGATTTCCTTCGACGATCAACGAGGGCTATTCAACCCCCCTTCTAGCTAGGCCATGATCCTACAACAGATTTTGTTTTATTTTTTTATCTATTATGCATAGTCGATACAAGGGGTGATAGCCCTTGTATCAAAGATCTAGGGGAACAAAGGAGGAACCTAGTGGTTGTCCTCATCTTTGGTAACTATAGGTAGGGTATGAAGGAGTAGGTAATGGGAGATGTTCCAACTCTTCATAGAGATTGATTTGGCATCCTCGTACTGTCTATCCTATCCTAACAAAAGGGTCAGCCTAGTTAGGCATAGGTAGTTCCCGGTAGAAGCAATAGCTCATCGAAAAAGGGTATGATGTCCCTTCCACAAGACCATAATTAGAGAACCAGTCAACATTTAACTGATAGTATGTTCCATGATGCATAAGTGAAATCAAAGTCCTAGAATCTATTTTTGAACCTCAAACCAACCTTTACATCCTTCGTGTGACACCGTATTGGAGTTAGGACCACCATCAACCTTGCAACCACAACCCTTAGAACTTAACTCCGAATAACAACATCCACTGATCAATCGATACTCAAATCTCAGTCTCAATGGGATCGATAATCTATTTATTACTTGACGACATTCGTGCACTTGCAGGCATTGAGCGCGAGTGCACACTTCGAGTCCTCGACGATTCCCGTCGTAAGATTTGAGGTCGCGTTCGCGGGCATCAAGTTTTTGGCACCATTGCTAGGGACTGATTGATTCGATATCGAATCAAAAAGTGGATAGTTAGATCAGACTTAAGGTAGATTCATTTCCTTATTTATTTAACTTCAATTTTAGATTTTCAATATCTAGATTAAGTTTAGATTAATTTCAGTAATTGCATTGCATCAACCTTTAGTTTAAATTTTCTGCATTTGATTTAGTATTCAGATTAGGTTATTTCCAGTTTTTAAGTATTTGGTATATTCCTAATTTAGTGTCTCAGTTCTTCGTATGCGTAGATACTTAGGATCAAAAAATCTATTTCCGATAGACCCAGAAATCGAAAGAACCTACTATCGCAGGAGAGCTAAACAGAAAGGCATGGAGGATCTAGACACATTTGTTGTAAACTTAGGTAGCCGACCTTTGCGAGACTATGTAGCCCCAAGCGCTAGAGGATATAGGCCAAGCATAATTGGACCATCAATCACATCTAACAACTTTGAACTGAAACTTGCACTTATACACATGGTCTAGAAGAGGGAATTCGGAGGTGTTGTAACTGAAAAACCAAACCTGCACCTAGAGAAATTTTTGAAGATATGCTCGAAGATGAAATTCAATGGAGTACCAGCTGATGCGATCCATCTTTGCCTATTCCCATTCTCACTGCGGGACAAGGCAAAGACATGGCTTCACTCCCTTCATTCAGGAAGCATCACCACGTGAGAGCAATGTGAGCAGCAGTTCTTAAATAAATTTTTCCCACCAAGTAAGACTGCTCACAAACGTTACTTGATCACTAGCTTCCACCAGAAAGAGGGGGAGTCCTTGTTCAAATCCTGGGATTGCTACAAAGGGTTGCTCCACAAATGCCCCCATCATGGTCTAGAGAGGTGGCTAGTGATCCACATAATCTCTAATGGGATCACGTATGCCACTAAGGTGTCCCTCGATTCTGCTGCAGGAGGAGCATTAATGAATAAAACTATCTAGGAAGCAGAGGAGCTGATAGAAGAGGTGGCTTAGAACCACCATCAATTGGCTTTCGAGTGTAGTCACCTAGTGCCTATAGTCGGTCGATATGTTGTCAACTCCATCGACCACTTGGCGACAAGAATGGATGCACTAAGCAGACGATTTGAATCTCTAACCCCTGCATCTACATGTGTGACCACTACTTTTGGAGTGGGAGTAGCAGCATATCAAGAGAACTACTATAGAGGGCAGGGTAGCTACGAAGAGCAAATTGAGCAAGTTGACACAGTTGGTGACCACAACCAAAGGTCCAACAATCCATAATCAAGCACCTACAACCCCGGATGGAGGAGCCATCCGAATTCTTCTTATAGGAATAATGCGGGATATTTCCAACAATCAAGAGGAAATGGTCAGTCTCAACCACCTGACACCCATCTGGAAAAGATGATAGAGAACTTCATTCGGATGCAACAGGAGGTGAACGTAGAATTTCAGCGACAACATTCGCAGTCGGAAACAATGATCGAAGAGTTAAGATCGTCTGTAAAGGATCTCTCCAACTAGCAAAAGATGTTAGAAATTTAAGTTGCTCAGATTGCCAACCAGATCTCCAGAGTACCGGGGAAACTACCAGGAAAGTTGGAGGTCAATCTAGTGGAGCAATGCAAGGTGGTGACGTTGTGGAGTGGAAGAATTCTGAAAGAGATGTCGAGTCGGTTAGTTGCCGGACCAGAACTAGGACCTGAAATTATGTAACCTTCGATGGAGATCGAAAAGGAAGAAGTCGAAAACATAGATTGGGACCCTATCGCAAAAACTCAACCACCCTTGATTGTACCATTCCCCCAGCGACTGACCAATGCGAAGAGAGATGCTGAGTTCGGTAAATTTTTTAACATGTTAAAGTCGATCTTAGTAGAGGTGTCGATACTTGAAGCGCTGCACCAAATAGCCTAATTTACAAGATTCATGAAAGATATTCTATCACACCAAAGGAAGGTCAAAAGGTTTGAAACAGTGGCCCTCACGGAGGAATCAAGTGCCTACCTCCAGAATGAGACCACTCAAAAATTAAAAGATCCGGGAATTTTCTATATCCCATGTTATATAGGGATGACCTTGATTTGCAAAGGCTTCTGTGACTTGGGAACTAGTGTGAGCTTGATGCCCTATACCCTATGCAAAAACCTAGGGTTGGGGAATTTAAAGTTCACCAATATGACGTTATAGTTGGTCGACCATTCATATCGATACTCACTAGGGATTCTAGAACATGTGCCGGTAAAGGTGGGAAATTTTACACTTCCGACTGATTTTGTGGTCATGGAAATGGAAGAAGACCCGAAGATCCCCGTCATCCTTGGGCAACCATTTTTAGCAACTGCCGGAATGGTCATTGACGTCAAGAATCACAAGTTGACCTTAACAATAGGAGACGATAAGATGGAATTTGAGCCTGCTAGCATGGTAAGCCAGGGACCCATGTTAGGGAAGTACGTTATTCCAGCTAGAGCAAAAGAAGAAAGTGCGTACAAAGTTTTCAAGACGAATGAAGGGAGGTTTATGGAGCCTCTAGAGCCAAGTTGAAATGATGGAGTATGGTCGAGCAAAAAGACCTTAAACAAAGAATTTCTTGGGAGGCAAGCAAAGTTTAGTCTTTAGTTGTTTTAATTTTATTGCTTTCATGTGTATAATTTAGACTTTGATTTATGTTCATTTACATTTTGCAAATAGTTTTAGGACTAGAAAGAACTTGATAAGTTTAAACAAAAATCATTTTGAGCCTACACGGAGGGGGCGTGTGGGAGAATTCGGACCGTGGGGCACTCTAGGAGAGAAACGGGGGCACATGGCCAGGTCATGTGTTTATACATGGTCATGCCCCGTCCAACTCATCTCCCAGTGATGCACATGGATTGGCTATGTGTTTACATACGGTCGTGTCGTGCAAGGGATAAAAGGGCCACACCGTGTGTTTCACCCCAATCCCATCGTGTGCTTCAATTTTTCTTACCCTAGCCATGTGAAATCGCCTTCCCCACCTCCTAGGAGCCTCTCTAACCTTCAAGGAAGCCGAAAAGAAGAAAAGATGAGAAGGACAAAGCAACTAGCACCACGATCCACTACCTCAGAGCAAAGATCAAGGAGAAGGGATGGTCCACATGTTCCGGAGGGAGGTGACTGATGTGAGCAAAATATATAGGATTTTAGGAGTAGTTTTCGCTCACATCTCATTTCATTTTATGTTTGTTTCATGCATATTTTACTTTGTTTTGCATGCATTTCCTATTTTCTTGTTCGGATATCTACTTTTGTTAATTTATGTGTAGGGTGGCATATTTGGAGCAAAAATAGAGCAATTTGTGGAGCATGAACCTTAAGAAACACGCACTGGCCATGTCCCGAGACTTGGGCATATTTTCGAAGTAAAACGGATCAAAACCGAGGATCCAGGAAAATACACGATCAAGCCGTGTGAATTAGCACGGTCATGCCTTTTTTCTAGCTTATTTTTCAGCTTGGATTTCAGTCGATTTCCAGCCTTGCACACGACCAAGCCGTGTGAAATTCACACGGTTGTTGGCGGCGACGCGAATTCAAGGAAATAGGGTTTTTTAAGTATTTATGGAAAGTCGGAGCCGCCTCTATATATAGAAAACTCATCTAAGAGGCGAAGGATGATGAGGGAGCCGTCCTAGGGCTCCCAAACCCTAGGGGGCACGATGACCTGGACGACACTCCGACGCCCTAACAAGCTTTGGGAACTCGCAATGGGGAGGAAGAATGTCGCCGGAGATCCAAGTTCTTCACTTCAATGCCAGAGAGAAGAACCACATTGCATTGTAATTTATGTTCTTTGCATAATATCCATTGTTTATGCGAATATGATCATTCTTTGTGTTTCTCCTCTCATATTTATGGAGTAGATTCTCCGATTCTAGGATTAGGGAGTAGTTTGTGTGCGTAGAACATGTTATTCCAAATTAAATTCTATTCTTGAGTTTGTATTTGCAATTGTTATTAGTTTAGACAAATATCTATATGTTTTGGTTTTCTATCTACTGTGCTAGCCGATACGAGGGGTGACATCCCTCGTATCTAAGATTTAGGAGAATTAAGGAGGGAACTAGGGGTTGGCCTCATCTCCTGTAACCGTGGGTAGAAGGATGCGATAGAGTAGGAAACACACCCCATTTTTGACCAGTCGCAGGGGATTCGGCTTCCTTGTACCGACTATCCCATTCTAAAGCCAAGGGTCGACCTAGTATGGCAGAGGTAGCTTCCGATAGATGCGAAGGCTGATCTGGAGAGTGTATGATGTCCTTTCCACAAAACCGTAGCTAGAAACCTAGACAAAACCCAATTGACAACGTGTTCTGCTACACACAAACGAAACCGAAATCCTAGAATTCCTTCCAAAGACTCGCAACAAGCTTTTTCTTCTTCCTTGTGACACCGTATTGAATTAGGACCACCGACAACCCTCGTAATAACAACCATTAGAAATAAATTCTAAACAATAATGTCCACTTAACAAATCGGTACTCAAATCTCAGTCCCTGTGGGATCGATAATTTTGTTATTACTTGACGACATCCGTGCACTTGCGAGGATTGAGCGTGAGTGTGCGCTTGGAGTCATCGACAGTCTCCGTCGCAAGATTTGAGGTTGCGTTCGTGTGCATCAGTGACGCTCATCCATCCCTTGTATTTCACAATAATGAGCATAGAGATAGATATAATGTTCTTTCAACTCAAAAAATCACTTCAATTAGGTTTTTAGTTGAAGAACTCTTAGAAACCCTAGGGTTGTTGGGTGATGTTCATGCCCTATTTGTGAAAATGGGATGAGGAGAGATTATGGGGATAAGACACTCAACCTACACTAGGATGGTTTTAGAATTTTTGAGTTCATTAGAAGCGGAGATTTTGATGGGAAGAGAGAGCGATGAGGGAAGGATTACATTTAGGCTATTCAACATCGAGCACGAATGGACCTTCCACCAATGGAATAACTATTTTGGATTGTCTAGTGGAGGAGAGTGGAGGACTCATGTCGTGTTTAATGCACGGACCTTTTGGACCGAATTGACGGGGGAATATAATTATGACCCTTCTAGAATAAAAACCTCTCGCCTCCAGAACACTATCTTCCAGTACCTTCACCGGGTTATGGCAAACACCATTTTTGGGAGAGGAGAGAGTAACAGTGTAGTGAGAGCAAGTGAGCTTCTTTTCCTTTGGGACATGCTTCAAGAGAGGAGTAGCATTGATGTAGGGTCCCATTTCATTAGACACCTAGTGAAAATGGGCAAAGCGGCGAGGGGAGAAATTATTTGGGGGGGGGGAGGCTACTTACCCATATTTGCCATAGGATGGGGTACGACTGCACTGCACCAGATAGAGTAGAGGGAAGCCCTAGGATCGACCTAGGGGTGTCTATGGTGATGAAGATGATAGTAAGAGAAGGGCACTCTATGTGCTTTTTAAAGAAAAACCTACCATCCCTTAGGCTCCCCGACATTGATCGTACCACCATCACCAATAGCACCAACTGGCGCTTGGACCGGGTAGTGGAGTCCCCACCACATGCGGGGCCTTCTACTGAGACACCCCTCTCATCCCCTACCCATCACTCTCCCTCAAGTCCACAGAGGTATAAGAGCCCACCTAGTCCACATCGAGAGCCTACACTTGCACTGTTGGGATGTATACTGAAAAATTTATCTTTTGTATGAACATCATTATTTTTGAAATAAGAATCACATGATCATTGTTTGCATATTTATGCATATTGTCTAATACATTACATTGTAGATAACATGATGTATAGTGTCACATGGGAGATCATGCTATCGGTTCCTTGTAAAGTATAAGTAAGGCTCACAACCTAGATGGCTTTGGACAAACCATTGGTATGGTTGTAGTGTGATTTGGTATTGGTTTGTCTTAACCATAGAATTACACTAGTACACTTTGTGTGTGTTGAGCAGGACCGACTTAGAGGTGATTCAATTTATTGCTGACTACATAATTGAATCAGACCTCAGATATTATATTGTACATGCTCTTAATCCCGATATAATAACGGGCACATATACTTAGTATTCATTTCTTTGATTTACCAATGGGCGAGATTTATAGAGTAAATCGATAGGCTCGGCAAGTTGGGAAATGATATTATTTATATGATGTGTCGTTGATTATAGGAGGAAACCATGTCCTATATATTAGGATGATTATGTGTCCTTGAGGAGCTCATAAGGTTCATCATGTAAACCCTGCAGGTGGACTTGGTCCGGCATTATGATAAGGTTGAGTTGTACTAATCATGGAGTTAGATGGTGATTAATTAATTGTCAGTAAATTAATTAATCGACGGACATTCGAGATCTTAAACACGGGGAAAAAAATATACAAATAATATATGAAGCCCATATTAACTTATGGAGGTTGGTGAGGTAGATCAATGATAATCCTCTAGTGGATTGGATTATCATTAATGCATCGGACTTTATGTGGGCTTGATCCATTGGGTGGCCAAGATCCAACTCCTCCTCATGGTGCCTATTGTATCCTATTAAAACCTCATGAAGTCTAGATCCAATGATGGAAAACAAAACTCTAGATCTAACGGTGGAGATTAAATCTATAGATCCGACGATTGAGATTAAATCTCTGGATCTGATGGTTGAGATTAAATCCCTAGAACTAACGATGGAGATTAAAAGGAGGCTTAAGCCTAACTCTATAAATATAGGCTTAAGGCTTAGTGTGGAAATTAATTGGAGGAGTTAGGGTTTTGTTTCTTTTGGCTTGGGCGGCAAGAAACAAAAGGAGGCTAGGGTTTTGGAGTTTGTGTTAGGGCAATCTCTTGCCGTAATATGGTTTTGATGGTGTGGCAAAGGGTTTAAGTTAGTGTGTTATGTTTATTTGATATGTGCGTTGAAGTCGTGCAGGACTTAGTAATTCGCACATGGAGCCATGGCGAGTTTCACATCTCATGACTCGTGCCTTGAGTCGGTGAAGGATAGCTTTGCGGAAGCCGTGCGCTTGGAGCATCCGAGGGACCGCCGGACGAGAAGCTTGGAGTGAAGCCGGAGGAAGTAGACTTCGAGGCAAGAGACGCGAAGGAGCATTAGCCGTCGCGATGCCGCCGAGGGACGTGGCGAACGAAGAGAACTTCAAGGCGAAGGACTCGAGAAATGAGAGTGAGCGATTGTAACCCGGGAGGGTAGCTCTTAGGTGAAACTTGCCATTTGGCCAAGTGTCGGATGGGTTTTCGACACACCGACCGCCATGGAATGGCGATCGCTTCCGAGTCGAGTGTAGCTCGAGGTATACGATTGATCGGGTTTGTGGAAGCGATCGCCATGCGATCGGCAGCCGATCCAAGATTGCAGAATGATCGGCGATGGCGGTGATCAATAGGGTTTTCGCCACAACCGCTTTTGATCGGCGATCGAGCGGCCAGGCGATCGACTGAGGTCCATCGTGGGCCGATCCATCGATCATAAGCCAAGTTCCGCTGACAACAACGCCGACATCCGACGCGTGTTCGAGGCCGTCAGTAATGATGGCGATGACGCCATGGGCTGAATGATCGGTGATGGCGCCAACGGAAGAAGTTAGCCCTCTCTATAAAAAGAGAGGTGTGAGCCTTTGAGAGGCTAATGCTTAAGTTCCAAACAATCTTCCTAGTGCCCCACAAGCTCTAAACTCTTCTTACTCGCTTTTAATCCATTCTATTTGTAAGAAGAGTGATCTTGATTGTAAAGGTTACCTCCACCTAGCTTGGTGCAAAGGAGAGACCATTTAGTGGATTGGTTGAGCGGAGTGATTCACCGAGGACGAATCGGGGACCGTGGATTAGCGGCGTAGCCGTGAACCACGTTACATCTTGTGTTAGCATTGTCTATTTCCTTTGCTTTGTTTTTATTTGTTTAATTTGCTTGTATTGTTGTTTCCGCTTGCGCTAATCTAATTGTAGACGAGCAAATTCCGATAACCAACGAACGAGGGCTATTCACCCCCCTCTAGCCGGCCATCCGATCTCCTACAAGTGGTATCAGAGCAAGGTTGCTTGTCACCGGACTAACCGCCGCAACAAGCCCTACATCAAAAATGGCCGGCTCCAACATCCATCCTCCGAAGTTTGAAGGAGAATTCTCTTGGTGGAAAAGGAGAATGGAGGTATTCTTCGAAACCGATTTCGATATTATGCTTATAATGGAAAATGGTTTCGAGTTGCCTAGGGATGAAGAGGGGAAGCCAATAGAGAAGTCTAGGTGGACCAAGAGGCAAAGAGAGGAGCACCTTGCAAACTCCAAAGCCAAGCACCATCTCTACAATGTGCTCCCTCAACAAGAGATCAACCGGATCGGAGAATGCACTAGCGCCAAAGAGATGTGGGAAAAGCTTGTAGAGCTTCATGAAGGCACCTCGGAGGCCAAGCTTGCAAGAAGAGACCTCCTCCGCTCCCAACTATCCAATATAAAACTAGAAAAGGGAGAAAAGGTAACCTCACTACACTCTAGGTTTAAAGAAATTTTAATTGGGCTAACAAGTGTAGGTGAGAAGCTATCAAACCGGGATATGGTAATGAAGGCTATAGATGCCTTTCCCCGGTCCTCAAAGTGGAGTTCCATGGTGGACTCCTTCTATATGTCCAAGAACTTGGAAGTAAGTACCTTGGAGGAGTTCTTCTCACAATGGAGCTCCACGAAACGAGGCTTGAAGGAATTCAAGAAGAGCCAAGAATTCAACCCTCAAGAGGAGTAGCATTGTTGGCAAACAAGGGGAAGAAGAAGATGGAAGTCCCCTCCTCCTCCGATGATGAAGCCTCCTCCTCCTCCATGGATAGCACCGAGGAAGCCTACATGGTAAGGAAGGTGAGGCGTGTATTTAAGAATTTTAGATTTGATAAATCAAATGATAGGAATAGAAGACCAAGGGGGAAGGTGATATGCTACAATTGCCAAGGAGAGGGACACATAAGGGACAATTGTCCTCTCCTAAACAAAAGCAAGGAAGAGAGGAAAAAGAAAGAAGAAAAGAAGAAGAAAAAGGGGAGCAAGAAAAAGAAGGAAGAGGAGAAGACCGCAAAAGAACAAGGGAAGGCCAAAGCATTCAAGGCCAAGACATGGGATGATCCTTCCTCATCCTCCTCCTCATCATCAGATGAGGAGAATGCCTTTGTCGCCAATTTGGCCTTGATGGCCTTTGACGATTTGGATTGCTCCTCCTCCGAAAATGAAGGATCAAGCACAAGAGGAGAGAGCTCAAGTGAAGGGGAGCCTCCTCCATCATCATCCTCCTCATCATCCGAAGAAGAAGAAGAGGACATGGAAACTATGGTAACGAAAGCCTCTCCTAGTAAAATAGTTTCTATGATTTCTAGTTTAACTAGGGATTTGTTTAGAGCAAAGAAGAAAAATAAATGCATGCTAGATCAAATTAAGGCATTAGAAAATAAGCTAGAAAATGCATGCTTAAATAATAATGATACTTCTTCTTGCCATGATGATGCATGCTCACATGATAATTATGTGCCTTTAGATGTTAGTGATGCATGTATAAATGAAAATAGGGCCTTAAGGGAAAAAGTAGATTATTTAACAAAAGCCCTAGGAAAATTCACAATTGGCTCCAACACTTTGAATATGATCATAGGAAGCCAAAGGGCTAGCTTCAACAAAAAAGGCCTAGGATATAAAGAGAAGAAAAATGAGAAGGCCTATAGATGCCTAATTGCTAGGGGACAAGACAAAAACAAAGTAATAGCTAAGAAATGGATCCCCAAGGAATTTCTAGTAAACCCCATAGGCAAAAATCTATTTTGGGTTCCAAAATCCATCCTTAAGGGTTAGAAAACCCCTAGGGTAGTCAACCATATGAACTTGACCTATATCATATTTTGGTTGACTTAGGATGACGGGACAACATTTTTTAGATAGTGTTGGGTGATGATAACGTGCCCATAAATAGGTAATAATGCTTAAATCATGATGATTAATGCAATTGCTATGTATATGTGTAATCATGATTTATGATTTTGATATTGGGCACGTTATCATGAGCAATAGATTTAAATCATGCTTTAGGTGATAACTTATTTATTATCATCATATAATGCCTAAGGCATGGTTATAAATTGATGAAAACATGTATTTCATGATTATAATGTGAAATTAATTGATATATGTCATTATGATCATGTAGGTTGTTAGATTGACACTTAACCTTGATAGAATTGCATGAATATGATGGTTAAGTATATACAAATACCCCCTAGGATGCATCTCACACTCACTATAGGCTAACTTGATTGCAAACTTAGCATGGGTGAGATGTTAGGATGATACAAATGTCCACTAATGCCTATGGCATTTAGATGGTCATTTAGAGTATCAAAATATCAATAATAGACCAATCATGGGGAAAGCTTATGTTTAATTCATAGACATATTGCACAAAGATCATGGTTGGATATTTCATATGTTTTCAAAACAATTTCTTACCTTAAAATACATGTATTCATGTTTTGAAACAATTGGATGCAAAACTAGGTAGCTAACTTGATACTAGAATGATCAAAAACCTAGTGATTTTTAGAGCTTTTGGATTTTTGGCAAATCTTGGAAAATATAATGACTTTTCATGAAAAACTATTTTTACTTGATAAATATACTTAAGAGAAATATGTTCCTCGAATTTCATAATTTTTCGAATTTTCTGGAATTTTTATGCATTTAATTTCATCGGAAAAATAGAAATTGGCTTTCTTTATGCTATGACCGCCATACCGATAGACGATCGTGGCTATAAATCAGAATATTGAAGGCCGATTTCAGTTTGTAAACTTACAAGTGGTACCCAATTTTATAACTTGTCATATTTTCCCTCCATTAGACTTGATGCCATGGGTTCTTAACTTAGTGATAATCTTTTTGATGGTGTCAAAGGGGGAGAAAATATTATGTTTAAGTTAATTATAAAAGGGGGAGAAATATATGATAGGGGGAAGAAAATTTTTATAGAAAGTTTCATGGATTAAGGGGGAGTTGCATGTTGTTATATCATGTTTATCTTTACATGCTTTCTTACCCTTAGAATTAATATCAAATGTTTTTACCTAACTTAAACGGATTGCCACACATCAAAAAGGGGGAGATGGTTAGGGCAATCTCGTGCTGTAAGATGGTTGGGATGGTGTGGCAAAGGGTTTAAGTTAGTGTGTTATGTTTATTTGATATGTGCGTTGAAGTCGTGCAGGACTTAGTAATTCGCACATGGAGCCATGGCGAGTTTCACATCTCATGACTCGTTCCTTGAGTCGGTGAAGGATAGCTTTGCGGAAGCCGTGCGCTTGGAGCATCCGAGGGACCGCCGGACGAGAAGCTTGGAGTGAAGCCGAGGAAGTAGACTTCGAGGCAAGAGACGCGAAGGAGCATCGCAGCCGCGGCGCTCCGATGCCGCGAGGGACGGGCGAACGAAGAGAACTTCAAGGCGAAGGACTCGAGAAATGAGAGTGAGCGATTGTAACCCGGAGGGGTAGTTTTAGGTGAAACTTGGCCATTTGGCCAAGTGTCGGATGGGTTTTCGACACCGCGACCGCCATGGAATGGCAATGATCGCTTCCGAGTCGAGTGTAGCTCGACCGTATACGATCGATTGGTTTGTCAGCGAATGATCGCCATACGCTGCAATGAAGAATACCGATCAAGGCGCGAATGATCGTCAATAGGGTTCAGCCGCTGAGTCGATCATCGGTGATTACGGCCGCAGCCGAATGATCGTGAGGTCCATCACCGATCCGCTAAGAGTTCCGTTGGACAACAACGGCCGACATCCGACGTGTTCGGAGGCCGCTAGGATGGGCAATGACCGCCATGGGCGGCATGATCGATGGCGCCAACGGAAGAAGTTAGCCCTCTCTATAAAAAGAGAGGGTGTGAGCCTTTGAGAGGCTAATGCTTAAGTTCCAAACAATCTTCCTAGTGCCCCACAAGCTCTAAACTCTTCTTACTCGCTTTTAATCCATTCTATTTGTAAGAAGAGTGATCTTGATTGTAAAGGTTACCTCCACCTAGCTTGGTGCAAAGGAGAGACCATTTAGTGGATTGGTTGAGCGGAGTGATTCACCGAGGACGAATCGGGGACCGTGGATTAGCGGCGTAGCCGTGAACCACGTTACATCTTGTGTTAGCATTGTCTATTTCCTTTGCTTTGTTTTTATTTGTTTAATTTGCTTGTATTGTTGTTTCCGCTTGCGCTAATCTAATTGTAGACGAGCAAATTCCGATAACCAACGAACGAGGGCTATTCACCCCCCCTCTAGCCGGCCATCCGATCTCCTACAGTTTGGTTTGAGAGACCACAATTAAGGAAAATTTTTCCTTTCTTCTCTTCTTCCTTAGGTGACCGGTGCCCATC
The DNA here is from genome assembly GCA_025175895.1 of Wurfbainia villosa. NCBI lineage: Eukaryota > Viridiplantae > Streptophyta > Magnoliopsida > Zingiberales > Zingiberaceae > Wurfbainia > Wurfbainia villosa. The sequence goes on from CM045991.1 coordinate 104,617,786, forward strand.
ATCTTCTCCTCTCCCTTTGCCGGCATCCAAAGATCCTCCTTCTCTTCTCCTTGGCCGGTGGAAACAAAGCTTAGGGTCTTCCCTTGAATCTCTTGGCTGGTGCCCACCTCCCTATCTCTTCTTCTTGTTGGCCGGCGACAAGCATCAAGGTTGGTGCTTGGTGGTTGTCTAAAGAAAGGAGAAGAGTTTTGTTTCTATACTTCCTCTTGCTCGGAGCGAGCAAGGAAGGAAGATTAGTGATATAGGAGGCTTCGACTTTTGGAAGACCGTCGCCCACACGACATCCAAAAGGAGGAAGGACATACAATAGAAGATCGAGAGGTATAAATGTTGTTTTATATTCCTTTGTGTTATGTCTATGATTGTTTTTCAATTATATGCATGTTGTATGCTTTGTTTAATGGCTAAATTAACTTGGACCCCGAATACAAACACAAAAGCCGGTGATCCGTACATCGTCTATTCTGCAGCTATTCGTAGAATAGAGGTTGGTGGCTTGAACAACAAGTTTGTTCAAGTGACTACTCTAATCGAATAACACAACGATGAAATGGTAGCTTGGGTAATCCCTCTTGTCAAGGATAATTTTTTTTTATCTGGGGACGTAGAAGGGATCGCCATGAATAAGCGACCGAGTTGAAGTGGGAAGCGAAGTTTCTTTCCTTCAAGTGGCATCAGAGCTTCGGTTCCGCAAAACCTACATGCACCACCTTCTTTTTCTACTTTTGAGTAGGATGTAGGTACATCTACCTACGATTTTTCTGAGTTTCGATTGTGCCTCGACGATATATACACCGAGTAACAGACGCAGAGGCAGCGATGGGAGGAGTAGAGCACCAATGCGCAGGCAGAGTTTCAGGGTTTACAGGAGTACTTCCAGTGGGTTGAGGAGTTCTACAACGAGACCCGTATCTATTTCTAGGAGGAGGTTGCATATCGCCAGGAGGTTTGGCAGCACATGTGTGTCTAGCAGGCACAGTGGGCCCAGGAGGAGGAGCACAGTGAAACCGCTGTATCCACTAGCTCACAGATCGACCACATGTACATGTGGCATCAGTGGCTGAGCACCAGGTTATCTTAGGAGCCAGACATGATGAGATTGTCAGACTTCCCACTTCGGCCACCATATTAGAGGTATTGTTTTATACAAGTCTGGGGGGACCCCAAGTTTTAATATGTTTTGTTTCTAGCAATACTTTCTTTTTTGATATTTGCATTTTAGTCTTAGTTGGCATTCATCTGTTCATGCATAGAGTGTCTAGTTACTTTCAGCACTTAGTTTTCTCTATTTTTAATCTACCTCAGTAATATTTTTAAGATTTCATCATGAATTGTCCTTGTAAGTAGCCTAACTTCATTTATCACGTGGTATTTTATTGCTCTAATGAATGTTCTGGACTTGAACTGGTTAGCTTTTATTTTTACACTTACACTCGATGAATATTTTGAAAGGGAGAACCTATTACATACCTAGTTATGATTCATCACAATAGTCTAGTACCTTGAAATCCATAGGTGACTCTAGATTTATCATTTTAGTTACTAGAGATGCTCGAATTGTGTAAGCCTGTTTAGAAAAATCAAAATCACCCGTGAGTATGAGATGAACGAGAGTTCTATTTGAAAAAAATAAAAATAAAAATAAATATAATTTGTCGTGGGTGGAAATGGCTAGGTGCCCCATTTGAGACAGAGTTAGGTTACTGGGGAAACACCTACCAATTTCTCTTAATATCGAGCACGCCTTTGAGACTTTATGCTGGATCTAGGGAATGACCATCGCTTAGGGCAAACTAGTGCCTAAAAGTCGGAAACCTTAGGAAAGCTATAAGATGACGACTTAACTTATCGTGGAACGAGATATCCCTTAAGAAGATTCGCTTAGGACGTGCACGAGAAGCTAACTTAGTGAACCTTTAGAACATATCTATTTTGCTTTGAAGGAAAATATCACTTGATAAATCTAGTTAACATGCAGAGTATAGAATAATGCTTTTTAAAATTTCATGGGACCGAGGTTTTCTTGAGGACAAGCAAAGATTTATGTCTGGGGAATTGATGTGAGCAAAACATATAAGGGTTTTAGGAGTAGTTTTTGTTCACATCTCGTTACATTTCATACTTGTTTCATGCATATTTCACTTTATTTTGCATGCTTTTCCTATTTTCTAGTTCGGAGATCTGCTCGTTGTACTTTTGTGTTCATGACAACATTTTACAAGGAAAATGACACATTCTTTGAGCAAAATGAAGACATTTGGCTGGAGGAACAGAAGGGGGCACGACCTTGTCCAAACCACGGATTTGGCCACCCAGTGCCACACACTACCTGGCCATGTGGATCAACATGGTCATGTGGCACTAGCTTATTTCAACGTGGCTAGCGTTCTTTCGTTGCTTCGTGTAGTGCCGACTTCAAGTCTATAAAAGAAATGTCACACCCAAACCCTAGGGGGGAGGCACGACGGTTGGGATGGAATACCAGTGACCTAAAAAGCATCAAAAACTCACAACGGGGAGGAAGGAGACGGCGAGAGGATCATTACCCACGCTCCAACATCGAAGAGAAGGACCAAGAGCACTATAATTCAATTTTCATTCTTCTTTTGCATTGTAATGATTAATTCTATTATGCTTTGTGTCATTTCTTTTCCATCTATTGAGTAGAATCTTTTATTCTATGATTAGGGAGTAACTTGTGTAACGTAGAACATGCTAGTCTAATGTTAATCCTGTTTATGGATTTTTATTCTAAGTTTATGTTAGTTTCATTTGATGAAGATTGTGTTTTGGTTTTTTATCTATTGTGCATAGCTGATACAAGGGATGCCATCCCTTGTATTAAAGATCAAGGAGAACTAAGGGGTAACCTAGTGGTTGTCCTCATCTCCGATAACCGTAGGTAGAAGGGTATGAAGGAGTAGAGAATGGGACACGTTCCAACTCTTCATAGGGATTGATTTTGCATCCTCGTATCGTCTATCCTATCCTAATGAAAGGGTCGGCCTGGTTAGGCATAGGTAGTTCCCAGTAGAAGCGAAAGCACATCGGAAAAGAGTATGATGTCCCTTCCACAAGACCATAATTAGAGAACCAGTCAACATTTTACAATAGTATGTTCAATGACGCACAAGTGAAAATGAAGTCCTAGAATTCCTTTTTGAACCTCCAACCAACCTTCACTTCCTCCGTGTGGCACTGTATTGGAGTTAGGGCCACCGTAAACCTTGCAACCACAACCCTTAGAACTTTACTTTGAACAACAACGTCCACTGATCAATTGGTACTCGAATCTCACTCTTTGTGGGATCGATAATCTATTTATTACTTGACGACATCCATGCACTTGTGGGCATTGAGGGAGAGCTCACGCTTCGAGTCCTCGACGATTCCCGTCGTAAGATTTGAGGTCATGTTCACCTGAATCACCTAGCCCATGTGAATCCTTCGCTCTCCAACCTCCAAGAACCTTCTTCAACCTCCAAGAAACCTTCTAGAAGCAAGAATAAGGAAAACAAAGCACACTACAACAAGAGCTACTTTGTCAAGGCTATGATCGAGGGGAAGAAGTGCTCAATAAGAACCAGAGGTAGGGGATATACAATGGTTGTTTGCCAAGACAACGATGGGTGGAGCATAGGATTTAGACACAGGCAAAGTTCCAGGATCTGAGGGATCATTTTTAGAGGGCAGACCAATTCTATGGCCATGCAGAGCAGTATTTCCAGGAGGAGGTCTCCTACCATCAGGAGGTAAGGCAGTTTTTACGGGATGCGCGTAAACAGTGGCCCAGGGAGGAGGACTATAGAGCAGCTGCTGAGTCCCCCAATTCTCAAGTTTACCACATGTATATGTGGCATCAGCAGTTGAGTTCGTGACTTTCGCACGAGCCTGAGATACCACGACTACAAAATTTCCCACCTAGACCGTCGTGCTAGATGTATGGTTTCATTTAAGGCTGGGGGACCCTACATTTAATTATTTTTCTTCTGGGAATTTTATTTTCATGACATCTAGGCATAGTTTCATTTTTCCTACTAGATTTTTGCATTTATTTTAGCTGCTCATGCACATAGTGTTGCTTTAGATTTCTTTCATTACTTAGTTGTTTACTCCTATAAGACGCTTCAGTGATGTTTTTTGAAAATCTTGATGATATGTTCCTGTTCTATAGGTAGTTTACTTCTTTTTTTATCTCTTGGTACTTTATTTTTTCGATGTTATTTTGGATGTTCTAAATTTCTCACTTGCTTGCTTTTGTTTTCACTTACATTTATTAGTAGTTCTAAAAGGAAGAATCTAGTACATACTTAGTTAGGATTCATCCCAATAGTCGAGTACTATGGAATCCAGGTGACTCTAGATTAGCATTTTAGTTACTGGAGATGCTCGGATCGTGTAAACTCATTTGAAAAAAGGGGAAAGAAAAAAATTCAGAATTTTAGTGAGCTGGAGAGGAATGAGAGTAAAAAAATAGGAGAGAGAGAGAAAAATATAGAGGTTAAAAACAATTGTCATGGGAGGAAATGGTTAGGTACCCCTTTGAGACCGAGTTAGGTTACTGGGGAAGCACCTACCAATTTCTCTCGATACCGAGCACGCCTTTGAGACTTTGTACTATCTCTAGATAACAATCCTCGCATAGGGTAGATAAGTGGCTAAGATCTAGAAACCTTAGGAAAGCTATAGGATGGCAACTTAACATAGAATATGAACCCTTTATGAAACTTCTTGGTACATACACGAAAAGCTAACTTATTGAACTTATAGAACACATTTTTTTGCTTTGAATGAAAGTACCACTTGATAATTTTTAGTGAACATGCTAAGCATGAGAACTACACATTAAAATTTCATGGCACTGAGGTTTACTTGAGGATAAGCAAAGATCTAAGTCTGGAGATTTTGATGTGTGCAAATCATATAGTCTTTTAGGAGTAGTTTTACACACATCAAGTTACATTTCATACTTGTTTCAAGTATATGTTTCTTATTTTGCACTTATTTATTATTTTCTAGTTCAGAGATCTGCTTTTGCTACTTTTATGTGTAGGACAACATTTTTGGAGCTAAAGTGGCTTGACAAAGGGAGCTCAAGGGAGGTGAGCATGCTTTGGTCGTGTCCCTAAGACACGGGCACACTTTGGACGAAAAGATGACATCCATACAGAGTTCTAGAGAAAGACACGTTAAGTCGTGTCTATTCCACACGGTCGTGCTTTTTGCCAGACGCAGATTCCAGGGCACGATTTCTGGACTTCCACATGGGCGGCCATGTGAAATTCACACAGTCGTGTGGCGACTTCGCGATTTGAAGAAATTTAGAATGTTTTAGCATTTATGGAAGGTCGGAGTCACCTCTATATATAGGAAACTCATCCAAGAGGCAAGGGGATCGAGAGGGAGCTGACCTAGGGCTCCCTAACCACGGGGGGGAGGTTGTTGGCTTGGACGGGAAGGAGGTGCCCTAAAAAAGCACCAAATGCTCGCAACGGGGAGAGAGGAAGTGGCTCAAGGACCAGAATCGATGCTTCAACACATTGAAGGGCGACAAGACCACACATTGGATCCAACCGGGCATATAATTCATCTTTTTAATTCTATTTGGATTGTAATGAATGATAGAATGATATCTTGTCTTTACTTTTCCATTTTCACCGAGTAGATACTTTGATTCTTGGATTAGGGAGTAACTTATGCAAGTTGGATATGCTAGTTCGAATATCTATTCATTTCCTTTTGAATTATATTTTTAATTTATGTTATTTAAATCAATTAAAGTTTATGTCTTGGTTCTATTTGTACTCAACGTAGTCGATATAAGGGTGGAAGTCTCTTATATTAAAATCTAAGATAATAAAGGAGGAATGGAACGGTCATCCTCCCGCCCATCACTGTAGAAAATAATTTGTGAAAGAGTAGGACATGAAATATGATCCACCTGTTCATAGGGATCCATAGTACATCCTAGAACTCCATGAAATTACTCCAACATAAGGCCTAAAGTAGGAGAAATTAACTCAATGGTTGTGGGATCCCTAACAGGGGCACCCCAGTGACAACAACCTCTTCAGTTCTATCGATCTGAAAGAAAAACATGGTTAGAAATAGGTATTCTCGGTAGAAGAAAAAGTTCATCGGGATTACACACGATGATCCTCCTGCAAGATCGTAACTAGAGATCTTAGGAGTATTAAATTGATACCATTTTCAAGAACACATAGGTGAAACCGAAATCCTAGAATCTTTTAATCAACTTTGAGTGCACCCTTACTTTCTCTGAGTGACACCGTAATTGAATTAAGACCATCGCCAACCACACTTCTAACTCATAAGAGATTCACTCTGAACAACATACTTTCAATATACTATTGGGTTTCTCCGGTACCGATGTGGGTGTGTGTTCGAATAAGTTTCGTAAACAAGCATATAGCGGATGCAAAAACAAGTAAAAAAACTAATTTATTACATCACACAGACCACACGCATGCAGGATACAACAAGTGTAAACATAATCACATATTTAAAAAATTTTTAATAAAGGAAACTTTATATCTAGGTATACCTGAGGAATCACATGTAGCGGAAATGACATCAACTGTAGTGACCCTCGCTAGTATCACCTCTATCCGTATCTAGGCCGAGTATCGTCGGGATGGCTTCACAAGCTATGAGCCTCATCTTGACGAGAGATACTAGTCTCACGTCGAAGACATTGTGATCCAAGAGACGATCACAAAACAAGTTACATGAACTTGTTTCCTCGGAAGTGCCGACTGCTACAAGGTGGCCGACCAATCAAATTGGTCGGCGACAGCAGAGTGGCCGATGGGTGTTGCTGGCCAGCGGCTGGGTGCTGCTGGCCGGCAACTAGGGCTACTAACTGGTGGTGGTGGGCTGGCCGGTGGTTGGAGCTTGGCCAGTGGTAGCCCAAGGGTGGGAGGCAACCCTTGGAGTGGACGGTGCAAAAGAGGAGGAGAGGAGAGGAGGTGGCTAGGGTTTTCGCAAAACCTTAATGTTGGTGAAACAATGCCCCAAGCATTTATATGTTTTGATGTTTGGATAATCATCTAAGTTAGGCAATACCTTGTGATCTAATTGTGAACATGTTTAAGTGACAGGAAAATCCAAGTATGAAGACTTGGTAAAGGCAAAGTCCAAGTGTGATCTTGGCAAAGGAAGTGCAATGGCAAGTCTTGGCAGCGTAAGTCCAAGCATGTAGTCTTGGTGGCGTAAAGTCCAAGCATGCTTTGGCAAAGGGAAACCCAAGATATGGCAAAACCGAAGAAGCTCTTGGAAGCAGGCGCAAAGGATGAACAAGTCGCGGACTCGGAGGGATCCTGGAGGCGCAAGGCTTAAGGAAGAGCTAGAAGATTGAGTCTAGGTCTTGGGAGTCAATTCAAGAATGAATTAGTCATACTTGAGTTTGATCGATATGATGTATCACCGATCGTTAGGTGCTTGACTAATGAGGCTAAAAAGGCGATGAATGATCGTGATGATCACCGATCGCCAAATGGTGGCAGTCGACTGATCGAGTTAAACACCGGCATAGAATGGAGTCTCACTCGACTGCGCGCCGTGATCACTCGACTGATCACTCCATCAGTCGACTGATGGAGGGATCAGTCGACTGATGAGCGTGTCGTTGGATGATGATGATTATGAATCCCGCGAATCCGATTGTTCAGAAGCCGTTAACTGCGGCGGTAGTTGACTGATGTTGTACATCAGTTCACTGATCGTGGCACAATTGGAAAAATAGCCCTCTCTCTATAAAAAGAGGGATTGTGGTGGTTGAGAGGGTTAATGCTTACATTCTGATCATCCTCTCAAGCCTCCACGATTTTTCTAAGCTTTCCTAGTGCTTTAATTCCCCTTCTCCTCTCTAAACTACATCTTCATCTTTTGTAATAAGAGGAGGGTTGTTGTAAAAGATAAAGCTTCTTAGTGAGATTGATTAGGGTTGATCCACCTTAAGGATCACCGTGGAGTAGGAGCGTTATCTCCGAACCACGTAAAGGCTTGGTATTAGCATTGTATTTTCATTTCTTTTACTATCGTATTTGTTGTGCTTCCGCTAACCATTTTTGTAGAAACGAAAATAAGCTATTCACCCCCCCTCTAGCTTCTAAGGATCCTCTACAAGTCGTATCAGAGCCCAGATCGCATCGGAAGATTTAACAATCAACCGGAGCACGATGGCTTTCCAAGAGGGGTATAGCACGGCGAGGCCTCCATTCTTCGACGACAATGATTTTGGCTACTGCAAAGTTAGGATGGAATACTACCTTATGAATGATATTGATAACTGGTTTAGTATTGTAGATAGATTCGAGAAGCCGGTAGATGAACATGGAGCGCTAATACCGACCAAAGATTGGACGAGGGACATGGGCAAGAAGGCCAAGCAAATGCAAAGGCAATGACCACACTCCATTGTGGTCTATCAAAGGAGCAATTGTCCAAGGTCGGACCCTTCAACTCGGCTAAAGAGCTTTGGGAGAAGTTCATCGAATTGAATGAAGGATCAAAGGAGACGAGGAGAGCCAAGAGGGACCTCTTCATAGGCCAACTCCAAAACTTTGCCATGAAGACCAATGAGACCGTGAGTCAAATGCACGATCGCTTCAAAGAAGTAGTCAATGGACTACATGTGATAGGTGAGAAGGTCGACAATCGAGACCTTGTGAGGTATGTACTCCAAGCCTTCCCTAGAACAACCTTGTGGGCTTCAATGTTAGATGCCTACAAGGTCTCTAGGGATCTTTCTTTCGTTAAATTAGATGAGCTCTTTTGTGAATTTGAGTTTCATGAGCAAGCTAACACTTCATCCAAAGAGAAAGGTGTAGCTCTTTTTGTAGGAAAGAAGGACAAGAAGAAGAAGGAGAAGAAAGAAGTGTCTTACTCATCCGAATCCGAGGAGGATTCATCTAGTAGTGAAGAAGAGCTATCGGGAAGCGAGGTGGCTCATTATATAAAGAAGTTTGGTGGGAGGTCAAGGAATCTCACCAAGAAGGATGTGAGGAGGATGTTCCAATCCTCAAGAGTTAAGTCTTCTAGTAGTTCAACTCCTTCCTCTAATGTTGTTTGCTATGGTTGCAATAAAAAGGGGCACATCAAGTCAAATTGCCTGGACTTAAAGAAGAAGGAGGAGAAAGAAAAGAAGCATAAGGAGAAGAAGGAGGAGGCAATGGTGGCACAAACATGGGACACACTAAGCTTGGAGGACTCTTCCGATGATGAAGAAATGTGTCATGCCACCCGGAACCTAGCCCTCATGGCCTTGGAGGAGGAAGCCGAAAGCTCAAGTGAGGAGTCTTCATCCTCTTCCTCAAGCGACAAATCATCATCAAGTGATGATGAGGTAAGAAACTCCCCTAGGGTAGATTTACTTTATAAAACCATTGCATGCCTTTAAAATGCTTTAAATAGATCAAAAACTAGGATTAAGGACTTAAAAGTAGAAATTAAGTCACTTAAAAATGTAGTGCCACCTTGTGATGATGCATGTACACTTAGGAATGAGAATGATGAACTTAAAAAAGAAATAGGTGATTTACATGCATGTTTATAAAAGTTTACAAATGGGTCCAAATATCTTGATATGATTCTTAGGGACCAAAGGGTCATTTATAACAAGGCCAACATAGGATACAAGCCTAAGGAAAAAGAAGTAGCCTTCACCTCTTTAATTAGTAGAAAACCAACCATTTGGAGCAAGGCTAAAAAGGCTTGGGTCCCCAAAAGTTATATAGTTGATGCTATCGGTCCTAAAATTTGGGTGCCTAAGGCTTGCATTTTTCATGTTGTATAGGTAGAAAACCAAGCTTATGGATTGTTGATAGTGGGTGCTCAAAACACAAGACCGGTGATGAGAGAAAATTTTCCACCATCAACCACACTAGCAAGGGGAAGGTGTCTTTTGGAAATAGTGGTAAACTTAAGATTGTAGGAAAAGGCACAATTGAGGTATCCCCCAACCTTGCTATTCATAAAGTGTTATTAGTTAAAAATATGAAATTTAATTTGCTTAGTGTAAGTCAACTATGTGATGCCAATTTTGATGTTCAATTTGATTCTTCAAAATGTTTCATAAGACACAAAACTTTAAATGATTGTATGTTAGTAGGTTTTAGGAAATCAAATATATATTATGTTAATTTATCCTATGCTACTAATGCTTCTACTAAGTGTCTTATTCCAAAAGAAGAAGAGAGTTGGCTTTGGCATAGGAGGCTAGGGCACATTAATATGAAGAACATTGCCAAAATAGCCAAAATGAAGTTAGTCAAAGGGTTGCCAAAAGTCAAGTATCTCAAGGACAAAATGTGTGATGCATGCCAAGAAGGGAAACAATCAAAAACATCACACAAAGGTAAAACTTTACTTAGTACTGCTTTACCTTTAGAACTATTGCATATGGACTTATTTGATTGTCATAGAACTCCTTCCATTATTGGTAGTAAATATTTCGTAGTAATACTAGATGATTTTTCTAGATTTACTTGGGTATTTTTCATGAAAAATAAGGATGAAACCCTAGGAATAATCATAGGATTTAGCAAGAGTGTAGAGAATGAAAGAAAACTAAAAATCAACCGGATCCGTAGTGATCATGGTGGAGAATTTGAGAATTCTAACTTCTCAACCTTTTGCCTAGAACATGGGTACAAGCACGAATTTTCTTGTCCTAAAACACCCCAACAAAATGGGGTTGTGGAAAGGAAAAAATCGTGCCCTATAAGAAGCGGCTAAGACTATGCTTAATACATACTCTTTACCTATCTACTTTTGGGCGAAAGCGGTCAACACCGCTTGCTATATCCAAAATAGTGTTTTAATTCATAGGTTCTTAGGGAAAACCCCATTTGAATTATGGAATGGTACAATTCCAACAATTCACTATTTTAAGGTCTTTGAATACAAAGTCTATATTTTAAACACCAAAGACAACCTAGGTAAATTTGAGTCCAAAGTAGATGATGGAATCCTAGTTGGATACTCATCCACTAGTGTAGGGTATAGAGTTTATAATAAAAGAACTCAAAAGATTGAGGAATCTTCAAATGTCCAATTTGATGAAACCTCTAATACATACCATAGGAAATCCCCCATTGATGATGATATCAATGACAAAAATCAAGAAATTACCCAAAAATTTTAAGATTTAACTTTAGGAGGTAATGATCAAGGGGGAGAGTTAAATCAAGGGGTAGTAAGAGGTGATTCCGATGATGAAAGAAGGGTTGAGTATAATCATGATCAAAATCAACTTAATACACCTCCTAGAACAATAAGAGTTCATCAAAATCACCCTCTAGATCAATTTGTAGGTAAATTATCTTAAGGTGTTAGGACTAGGTCATTTCATAGGGATCCCTCTAGTCATATAGCTCTAATCTCTCAAATTGAGGCCAAAACAATCAATGATGCATTGCTTAATCCGGATTGGATCTTAGCAATGCAAGATGAATTGGCTCAATTTGAAAGGAGTCAAGTATGAGAGTTAGTTCCTAGACCTAATGACAACACCATCATTACTACAAGATGAGTCTTTAGGAACAAACTAGATGACCAAGGAAATATTACTAGAAATAAGGCAAGATTAGTTGCAAGGGGCTTTAATCAAGTTGAAGGACTTGACTATGATGAAACATATGCCCCGGTTGCTAGGTTAGAGTCTATTAGGATCCTATTAGGGTATGCCTATTATATGGGTTTCAAACTCCATCAAATGGTTGTTAAATCAGTATCCCTAAATGGGTTCATTAAGGAAGAAGTATATGTAGAACAACCTCCTGGGTTTGAGAATATAGACTATCCAAACCATGTATTTAAACTTAAAAAGGCTTTATATGGTTTGAAACAAGCTCCCCGGGCTTGGTATGAAATATTATCATCTTTCTTAATCTCTAAGGACTTTGGGAGGGGTAATGTTGATCAAACTATATTTATAAAGTCATCATCAAAGGACATCTTTGTAGCCCAAGTGTATGTTGATGACATTATCTTTGGGTCAACAAATGATGAACTCCTTCAAGACTTTATCAAGAATATAGAAAATGAATTTGAGATGAGTCAAGATGGGGAACTAAATTTCTTCCTAGGTTTACAAGTCAGACAAACAAGTGAAGGAATTTATATTTACCAAACTAAATATGCTAAGAAAATGATTAAGAAATTTGGTTTGGAAAATGCTAAAGTAGTGCCAACCCCAATGGCAACTAATACAAAAATAGATGATGATCATGAAGGAAAACAAATTGATCTTACACTCTATAGGAGTATGGTTGGTAGTCTTTTGTATCTAACCGCTAGTAGACCCGATATATTATTTGCGGTTGGTATGCGTGCTAGGTACCAATCATGTGCCAAAAAATCTCATTTAGTTGTCGTTAAGAGAATCTTAAGATATATTAAAGGCACACTAAATGTAGGACTATGGTACCCTAGGACTAGGTCTTTTGATTTGGTTGGATACACCGATTCCGATGATGTTGGTTGCAAATTGGATCGGAAGAGTACTAGTGGTGGATGCCAATTCCTTGGGTCTTCCCTAGTTAGTTAGAGTAGTCGGAAGCAACCTTGTGTTGCCCTATCCACCACCGAGGCCGAGTATGTGGCTATGGGTGGTTGTGTAGCTCAACTACTATGGATGAAACATACTTTAGAAGACTATGAGCTATCTTACTCCAACATAATAGTATTTTGTGATAACGTGAGCACTATAAATCTGACCAAAAATCCGGTGCATCACTCTAGAACCAAGCACATTGAAGTGAAACATCACTTCATTAGAGATCATGTGACTAAGGGGGACATTGAGCTAAATTACATTGAATTTAAGTCCAACCTAGCTGACATCTTTACCAAGCCTCTCCCCGAAGTAGAATTTTCATCACTTAGGAGAGAACTTGGGATATACCTAGTCGAATAAAGGTGTAGGTTTGCATGATCCTATAGAAATTCTAGGACTTATACCTTTAAGCATCTCACAAAACACCTAAGAAACCATGATTTTTTTATTGAGCCACTTAGACAACATGTGAGATGTTAGGAAGATGCACTTGGTTTATCATGCTTGTTATGAAGCATTACTATGAACCAAAGTACTATCTAGAGACATTAATCCTTCATTGGACTAATCATTGGGAAGGCTTATGCACAATTAATGTTCATATAGCTCCAAGAATATGATTGGAAATGTCAAATAAAATTTAATTTAAACTATGTTTATCAAACTTTGAAAAATAGTTTTCAAGTGAAATACAAAAGTGATACAATGTTTTGCAAAATACTTAGAGTTTTTGCTAGGTTTCAAAATTGTATCATTTTCAAAATCTGGAAAACATATATTTTTTAATTTATTTTTACTTGATAGAAAATGATTTCAGAAATGTGTAAACAAAATTTCATGATTTTTCGATGTTTCTAGAATTTTTGGCGCATTTCTGAAGTTGGGCTAAAAAATCAGAAAAATGAAATTCGGGCGTAACAGTCGACTGCATCAGAAACCAGTCGATTGATACGCTGTGTTTTCTGAAAAATAGCTCTATTTCCTAGTGTTGAGTGTATCTTTGATGTCCTAAATCTATGACATGATAATCTTCATCATAAAGATGTTTTTAGGACTGTTTAATGCAACATTTTAGGGGGAGTTTCATCATTTGAATTTTTTCATCCCCTTAACTTATATTGTTGGTGCAAAGTTAGGATTTAACCTCCAATCTTTTGTTAGGCTTTGCCCCACATGTTATTCATTCATCATGAACAATATCTTGGATTAAGGGGGAGCTCAATTTCAATCTTATACCTTAGTTCAAGATACAACAAATTTAACTCTTTCATGCAATTTATAAATCCTTCTCTTTTTGATGTATGCCAAAGGGGGAGAAGGAATGTTTAAGTTAGAATTCATATTGGAAATATGATTATATGATTATGTGCATGTGTGAAAGACCTAACTTAAATGATTGCCAAACATAAAAAATGGGGAGATTGTTGGTGCAACAATGCCCCAAGAATTTATATGTTTTGATGTTTGGATAATCATCTAAGTTAGGCAATACCTTGTGATCTAATTGTGAACATGTTTAAGTGACAAGAAAATCCAAGTATGAAGACTTAGTAAAGGCAAAGTCCAAGTGTGATCTTGGCAAAGGAAGTCCAAAGGCAAGTCTTGGCAGCATAAGTCCAAGCATGTAGTCTTGGCGGCGTAAAGTCCAAGCACGCTTTGGCAAAGGGAAATCCAAGACATGGCAAAACCGAAGGAAGCTCTTGGAAGCAGGCACAAAGGATGAACAAGTCATAGACTCGGAGGGATCCTAGAGGCGCAAGGCTTAAGAAAGAGCTAGAAGGCTGAGTCTAGGTCTAGGGAGTCAATTTAAGTATTAATTAGTCATACTTGATTATGAGTCTTGGGTAGTCAGTTGAAAAATCGACTATCATTACGCCTAGTCCTGGCTGTCGACATATGTCACCATCAGTCAACTGCCAAACAATGGAAGTCGGCTGATCAAGTTAAACATGGGCATAGAATAGAGTCTCACTCGACTGCGCACCGTGATCACTCGACTGATCACTCCATCAGTCGACTTATGAGCATGCCGTTAGATGATGACGATTATGAATCCCGTGAATCTGACTGTTCAGAAGCCGTTAACTGCGGAGGCAGTGGACTGATGGTATACATCAGTCGACTGATCGTGGCCCATTGGGAAAAACAACCCTCTCTCTATAAAAAGAGGGCTTGTGGTGGTTGAGAGGGTTAATGCTTACATTCTTATCATCCTCTCAAGCCTCCATGATTTTTCTAAGCTTTCCTAGTGTTTTTATTCCCCTCCTCCTCTCTAAACTTCATCTTCATCTTTTGTAAGAAGAGGACGGTTGTTGTAAAAGAGAAAGCTTCTTAGTGAGATTGATTAGGGTTGATCCACCTTAAGGATCGCCATGGAGTAGGAGCGTTATCTCCGAACCACATAAAGGCTTGATGTTAGCATTGTATTTTCATTTCTTTTACTATCGTATTTGTTGTGCTTCCACTAAACATTTTTGTAGAAACGAAAACAAGCTATTCACCCCCCCCCCCCACCTCTAGCTTCTAAGGATCCTCTACACTTAATTCGTCCACAAAATATTTCTCCACCCTCTTATTTATAGAACATGTGTTCCTTGACCATTAAGAAACTTTAACGGTCATTGGTTCTCGACCAAAACCCGTTAACCCGCTCCAATGACTTAAGTTAAAATAAACCAAACCACATTGGTCTATTTTAAGTTAAAATGAACCGAATCAACTTTGGTTCATTCGTTTAAAACAAACCAATCCCCTTTGTTTTATTTTCCACCATTGGATTAAAACAAAACCAATTTGGTTCGTCCATCAAGTCTTCATAAGACTCAGCCCATTTATGCTTCCGATGCGACTGAAACAATTTTATGCTCGCTCCATGTTTAGTCCAACCAAACCAAGTCTCTCTCGATCTAAGAATCTCATTCTCAAACTCATTTTAAATCCTTCGGATTACACTTGTTGTGCGTGTGACCAAATAGGTTCCCAGTTTATGTTGGTCATCTATAGTTATCCATTAATTATAAAATGATCATGAGTGGAACCTAATTGTACATCATGATCCCAAATTAGCCAAAAAATCAACGGTTGATCCCATAACATCTTCTGATATCTTTCAACAGCTACAGTGAATCGTGCCTCATTCCCTTCACTCATCTTATACCTGTATGGATGTATACTGAAAAGTCTATCTTTTCTATGAACAACTTTATTTTTGAAATAAGATTCACATGATCATTGTTTGCATATTTTTATGCATATTGTCTAATACGTTACATTGTAGATAATATGGTGTGTGGTGTCACACGGGAGATCATGTTATCGACACCTTGTAAAGTATAAGTAAAGGATCACAACCGAGATGGCTTTGGATAAACCATCGGAATGGTTGTAGTGTGATTTGGTGTTGGTTTGTCTTGACCATAGAATCACACTAGTGAACTTTGTGTGTATTGAGCAGGACCGACATAGAGGTGATTCGATTTATTGCTGACTACATAATTGAATTGGACCTCAGATATTATTTAGTACATGATCTTAATCCCGATATAATAATGGACACATATACTTAGTAGTCATCTCTTTGATTTACCAATGGGCGAGATTTATAGATTAAATCGATAGGCTCGGTAAGTTGGGAGATGATATTATTTATATGGTGTGTCGTTGATTATAGGAGGAAACCGTGTCCTATATATTAGGATGATGATGTCCCCTTGAGGAGCTTATAAGGTTCATCATGTAAACCCTGCAGGTGGACTTGGTCCGGCATGATGAAAAGGTTGAGTGGTACTACTCAAGGAGTTAGATGTTGATTAATTAATGGTCCATAAATTAATTAATCAACGGACATTTGAGATCTTAAATATGGGGAGAAAATGTACAAATAATATATGGAGCCCATATTATCATATAGGGGTTGGTGAGGTAGATCAATGATGAACCTTTAGTGGATTGGATCATCATTAATGGATCGGACTTTATGTGGGCTTGATCCATGGATAGCCAAGACCCAACTCCTCCTCATGGTCCCTAATGTAGCCTATTAACACCTCATGAAGCTTAGATCCAATGGATAGAAACAAAACTCTAAGATACATAGGTATAGATTAAATCTCTAAGATCCGACGGTTGAGATTAAATCTCTATATCTGACGGTTGAGATTAAATCTCTAGATCTGACGGTTGAGATTAAATCTCTAGATCCGACGGTTGAGATTAAATCCCTAGAACCAATGGAGGAGATTAATTCATGACTTATCCCTAACTCTATAAAAGGAGGCCATGGGAGTTGGCGTGGATGACCATCAAGGAGAGCTAGGGTTTGGGCGGCAAGAAGGAATCCTAGTTGATATAGGATTAGGGTTAGGGTTTGGAGGCTAGGGCGGCACCAAATAAGGAAGGTGATTGTTTCTTCTTCCTCCTCTTGTGGCCGGCGTCCAAATTGGTTTCCAGCCCCTTCCAGCCCTTGGCCGGTGCCCAAAAGCTCCCTTCCCCCTCTCCTTAGGTGGTGAAAACAAGATATTGGGTTTCCCTTGGTGTCTTGATTGTTTTCCATCATCTTCTCCACCTTCTAGTTGGCCGGCGGCAAGGAGATTGTATGCTCCTTGTTGGTTGGTTTTAGGGAGAAGAAAAAGCTTGTTTCTACTCTTCCTCTTGCTTTGGAAGAGCAAGGAAGAAAGATTTGTGTCTAGGAGCTTCAACTTTTGGTAGATCGTCGCCCACACAACGTCTAAAAGGAGGAAGGTCATACATTAGAAGATCGAGAGGTATACCTATTCTACTTTCTTCTTTTGTTTGTTGCTTGTTTTTTTTTCAATTATAAGCATGTTATAAATCTGTAAATGGCTAAATAATACTTGGATCCCAAGCATAAACACAAAAACCGGTGATCCGGACATCGTCTATTCCGCGGCTACTCGTAGAATAGAGGATGGTCACTTGAACAACTATTTTGTTCAAGTGACCTCTCTAAACGAATAGCACGATGATGGCTTGGTGGTTTGGGCAATCCCTTTTATCTAGGATTAAATTTTTAATCCGGGGACATCGAAGGGATCGCCATGGATGAGCTATCGAGGTGAAGTGGGAAGCGAAGTTTCCCCTCACGGACTCGATAAGCAAAACCCTTCAATACCCACATGGTTCAAGACATGGTCTATAGTGTAAGTCCTCACTAGGCTGACTACGTCACACCTAGCCTAAGTATTTACTTCCTCGTCATATGGATTATAGTTACTGCACATGTATCCAAGACTACCATACTCTAAACATGTAATTCTTTGGCCAAAGACTTTAGTAACAACTCGACAAGAGGTCATAGGGTATACATCTCCTCGCAAGGAGTGGTGAATCCTCTGTTGGCTAATCAAACAACTTTGGGCACTTCGACTTATGCCCAATCATCTTGGGTCCACATCTCTTCGGAGATGCTTACTTAAGATGTCAAAGGATAAGTCTCCATGACCAAGATGACTTAAATACCTCAAGTCAAAAGAATATCACACTTAAGCTGCAGTAAGGACTTCATTGACATATCTGTATATGTAGAAACCCGTATAAAGTCTTACAGCTAGTCACTCCAATTAACTAGTTACCATAACTAGCATCCACAATCAACTCCAGACATCCCAATGTCTCCGACGAGTGAGAAACATCTGCTTCGATAAACCAAAGAGTATACCTCGTGCTATTCTCAACAGAATCAATGACGTCCGTATACATCAATTCATTGACTAGGGATAATTTCAATACATCACAATTACACATGTAGAGAAACTCACTAGTTGTGATCCAATCACAAATTCTCTCATGCTGTGAATTGTATTGTGGACATCAAGTAAATGAGTTTAAGATCCAATCAAATACATGAAAATACGTATACTCAAATAGTGAATCTTCATTTATCAAATAAATGGAACAACCATAAGGTGATTGCCTTAGGGCACTGTTGGGATGTATACTGAAAAGTTGATTATTTGTATGAACATCTTTATTTTTGAAATAAGAATCACATGATCATTGTTTGCATATTTATGGTTATGTATATTGTCTGATACATTACATTGTAGATAACATGGTGTGTGGTGTCACATAGAAGATCATGTTATCAGTTCCTTGTAGAGTATAAGTAGAGGCTCATAACCAAGATGGTTTTGGATAAACCATTGGTATGGTTGTAGTGTAATTTTATATTGGTTTGTCTTGACCATAGAATTACACTAGTACACTTTGTGTGTATTGAGCATGACCAACTTAGAGGTGATTCAATTTATTGCTGACTGCATAATTGAATCGAACCTTAGATATTATGGTGTACATGCTCTTAATCCCGATATAATAATGGGAACATGTACTTAGTATTTATTTCTTTGATTTACCAATGGGCGAGATTTATAGATTAAATTGATAGGCTTGGTAAGTTGGAAAATAATATTATTTACATGGTGTGTCGTTGATTATAGGAGTAAACTGTGTCCTATTTATTAGGATGATGATGTCCCCTTGAGAAGCTCATAAGAATCATCATGTAAACCCTGCAGGTGGACTTGGTACGACATGATGATGAGGTTGAGTGGTACAACTCATGGAGTTAGATGTTGTTTAATTAATTGTCAGTAAATTAATTAATTGATGGGCATTCGATATCTTAAACACGGGGAGACATTTGTATAATTAATATATGTAGCCCATATTTATTTATGGGGGTTGGTGAGGTAGATCAATGATAATCCTCTAGTGGAATGGATTATCATTAATGGATCGGATTTTATGTGGACCAGATCCATTGGGTGGCCAAGATCCAACTCCTCCTCATGGTCCCTATTGTGTCATATTAAAACCCTCATGAAGCCTAGATCCAACGGACACGATTAAAAGGTGGTTTGGGCAAAATATATAAATAGGAGGCCTTAGCTTGGGTGGAAACTAAGATTTGGAATTCTAGGGTTTGCTCTTTGGCTTGGGAGGCAACTAATCATTGGAGATTAGGGTTTGCTTCAAAGGGTCGGGAGGCTAGGGTTTGGAGAAGTTTTTTGGGCAGCAACAAGTGGAAGTTTTTCCTCTCTTCCTAAGGTTTAGCCGACGCTCCTCTTCTTCTTTCTCTCTTGGCCGACGCCAATATCTCTTCTTCTTCTCCTTTGGCTGGCGACAACAAGTGTTAGGGTTTCTTCCCTTGGAGCTCTTGGTCGGCGTCCACACCATCTCCTTCTTCTTCTCCTTGCCCGATGGCAACAACCAAGTTGGTGGCTTGGTGATCGGCACTAGATAGGAGAAGAAGTGTTTGATATTCTTCCTTTTGTTCGGAGCGAGCAAGGAAGGAAAGAACGTGATCTAGGAAGTTTCAACTCTTGGAGGATCGTTGCCCACACAATGTTCAAGAGGAGGATAGGTCATACAATAGAAGATCAAGAGGTATACATGAGGTATAATCTTGTTTATTTTGATTTAGTTCTTTTGTATAATGCATGTGGCTAATTTACTTGAACCCCGAAGATAAACACAAAAATCGGCGATCCGTACATCATCTATTCCGCAGCTAATCGAGGAAAAGAGTTAGGTTGCTTGAACAACAAATTTGTTCAAGAGACCACTCAAATCGAATTGCACGATGATGGATCGATTTCTTGGGTAATCCGTCTTCATCAAGGATTAATTTTTTTAATCCGGGGACGTAGATAGGATCGCCATGCATGAGCAACCGAAGCGAGAAGCAATTCCCGATGAGTGGTATTAGAGCCACGGTTTTCGGTTTTGTGTGTTTAGTATTCGGTTGCTTTTATGCACTTATCATATATTATATGTGTCGGATAAAAGTAGGATGTGTGTAGGCTAACTTTTTGGTTGCAAACATAAGATCCAACTATTATGGCCATATGTATGTGTATGTGATTGGATATGTGTAATTGTAATATTATTTGAATCCTCGGGATTGATGAGGCTAGTATTTAATTTTTATAATTAAGTACGGCATTGTTTAGCGACTCTTTTATTTTAGTTTACTTTTGATCTAGATTTCATGTACACTCCTTTGTGGAGTATAGGATCGATGAATATAAATTAAAATAATTTTTCTCGGCTCGGATCTCCGGATGGCTTGTACATGGTGTATGGAGGAGCGGACGAGATGACAACACGACGGGAGGCATATTGGAAAACAAAAGCCATAATAGTTGGAAAATGCTTTTTTTCATATTTATTGCTTCTTGTTTGATATGCATGTTGTGTGCTAGGAAAATTCCTCATTTTAAATTACTAAGTGGGAGAGGGATATTTTTTTTAAAATTCCCATGGCCTCCATTACAATTTGACATGTGATGCAAATAAACTTGCACATCAACTCTGAGTACCTTCCTCCCCATCAGATGAGTTTCTTTTGTGAATCACAAGGTCAAATATGGTTATAGGAAATTATTTAGGAGTGTGTGTACTTCCCCATCGGAAGGCATATAATCCGAGATAATTTCCTTAGTATCGGGTAATGGTGAACACTTAGATGCAAATAGGAGTATCCTCCCCATCAGAGTCATTGCTTTTATTTGTAGGGACGAAGAGGAACCAACTATTAATTTTATTTGTCAAAATGTAAGGTTGACAGGATAATAAAATTAATGGGTAAAATCTCCTCTTACAAATGTAGAATTCGTATACGTCCACACTATCGTGGCATACGATATTCTCGGTGTTTTAAAGTGTTGGTTGATTTTAAAATTTTATTGTTTGAGGAATCAATAAATTTTGTAAATCTAATGTTTTGATATATGTGATTCTTAGGTTTTTCAAAAATGACTTTCAACCAACTTGCTGTGATACTAAAGGAAAATAAACTTACAGGACCTAACTATGTGGATTGGCAAAGGAATCTTGATATAGTCTTGACTACTAAGGAGTACAAGTATGTACTTCTCGAAGAGTGTCCTCCTAAGCCTGCGGATGATTCTGGGGAAAAGGAGAAAGAGAGTTATAAGAAGTGGATAAAGGCAGATGAGATGGCATGGTGTTACATTTTGGCTTCTATGTCAAATGTCTTGTGTTGGTGCAATCGACCCAGGTTGACTCGAGTTTGACTCGAGCAGTACCTTGGTAGTATTTGTTGGGATGTATACTGAAAGCCTAGCTCTTTTGTATGAACATCTTTATTTTGAAATAAGAATCACATGATCATTGTTTGCATATTTTTATGATTATGCAAAATTGTCTAATATTTTACATTGTAGATAACATGGTGCTTGGTATGGCACAGAAGATCATGTTATCAGTTCCTTGTAGAATATAAGTAGAGGCTCACAACCAAGATGGTTTTGGACAAACCATTGGCATGGTTGTAGTGTAGCTTGGTATTGTTTTGTCTTGAACATAAAGTTACACTAGTACACTTAGGTGTATTGAGCAGGACCGACATAGAGGTGATTCAATTTGTTGCTGACTACATAATTGAATCGGACCTCGGATATTATGTTGTACATGCTCTTAATCCCTATATAATAACGGGCACATGTACTTAATACTTATTTCTTTGATTTACCAGAGGGTGAGATTTCTATGGATTAAATCAATATGCCCGGTAAGTTGGGAAATGATATTATTTACATGGTGTGCTGTTGATTATAGGAGGAAACCGTGTCCTATGTATTAGGTTGATGATGTCCCCTTGAGGAGCTCATAAGGTTCATCATGTAAACCCTGCAGGTTGACTTAGTCAACATGATGATAAGGTTGAGTGATACTACTCGAGGATTTAGATGTTAATTAATTGATGGTCAGTAAATCAATTAATTTACAGACATTCGATATCTTAAACACGGGGAGATAGATGTACTAATAATATATGGAGCCCATATTAATTTATGGGGGTTGGTGAGGTAGTTCGATGATGATCCTCTAGTGGAATGGAACATCATTGATGGATCAAGTTTGTGTGGTTCCGATCCATCGGGTGGCCAAGACCCAACTCATCCTCATGGTCCCTATCGTAGCCTAATATAAACCTCATGAAGTCTAGATCAAATGATGGAAAACAAATCTCTAAATCCGACGGTTGGGATTAAATCCCTAGATCCGACGGTTGAGATTAAATCTCTAGATTCGATGGTTGGGATTAAAACCCTAGAATCGATGGTTGAGATTAAATCTCTAGATCCGACGGTTGAGATTAAAACCCTAGAACCGACGGTGGAGATTAAACCAAGGCCTAAACCTAACTCTATATATAAGGGAGCATGGGTTGGGCGGCCAAGGGGTTTTTTAAGTTTTTTTGGATGATGGAAATTAGGGTTTAGCCTCTCTTTGCTTGGGCGGCAAGAAACCCTAAGGAGGAAACCCTAATTAGGGTTTGGCTCCTTGGGTTGGGCGGCCATGGTGAGGAAAGGAGATTGGGTGGCAACTTGTGGAAGAGTTCTTCTTCTTCCTAGGGAAGGTGGCCGGTTCTAGATGTCCTCCTTCCACCATGGTTGGGCGGCAAGAAATAGGAAGAGGCTAGGGTTAGGGTTTAGTCCATGATGGTGGGCGGCAACCCTTCTTCCTCCTTCCTCCTTGGTTTGGCCGGCGCCCAAGCTTCACCCTTCTTTCTATGGATAAGGTTGGTTTGGGAAATTAGGGTTTGCCCTTCCATTAGTGGGCGGCAAGAAACCCTAGAGTTTTCCTTTCCTTGGTTGGGCGGCTAGGTTATGGAAGGGAAAGTGGGCGGCAACTATAGGAGAGGATATCTTCTTCTTCTTCCTAGGGTGTTGCCGGCTCCTAGATCTTTTCCCTCTACCTTGGTCGGCGCTCAACCTATTCCTCTCATCCTCTTCTTGTTCTCTTTGGACCGGCAGCAAACATCATGCTTGGAGCTTGATGTTTGGTCCTAGATAAGAGATGAGTTTTGTTTCCATTTTGTTCTCTCTATTCTTGGGGCCGGCGGCATCAATCCTTTGTGGATTGGTGGTTGGCTCAAGCAAGAAGGGAAAGAGAGTTCTTCTTTCTTTGGATTGAAGAAGATCTAGGAAGCTTCAACTTGTGGAGGATCTTCGCCCACACGAAGTCTACAAGGAGGTTAGGACATACGATAGAAGATCAAGAGGTATAAAAGTGTTACAACTTTTATTATTGTTCTTTACATGTTCTTATTGATATGCTAGCTTATGTTCTTTATGTTAGTATATGTTGATTATACTAGTTTACATTTACATGTATTTGTATAATCATGGACCCCGAAGATAAACACAAAAATCGGCGATCCGTCCGTCGTCTCTTCCGCGGCTAACCGACTAGAAGAGCTTGGTTGCTTGAACAACTAGTTTGTTCAAGCGATCGCTCAAGTCGTTAGCACGACGACGAATTGGTTGTGCTAAGGAAACTCATTCCATCCGGATTAGTTTTCATTAGTGAAAATTTTAATCCGGGGACATGAGAGCCAATGAGCCTCCGAGGAATAGCACATTTCCAACAGTATTTTGAGGATAAATAAAACTCATGACATGGGATTGTCATGGAAAAGTCCAACATGGAGTTGGCATGGAAAATCCAAGCATGGAGCTTGGTGTGGGAAAGTCCAACATGGGGTTGGCATGGAAAATCCAAGCATAGAGCTTGGTGTGGAAAAGTCCAAAGCATTGCGAAGTCGTGTGCTTGGTGCTTGGTGAGAAATGCATTGCGAAGCCGTGCGCTTGGTGCATGTGGGAAGTCTTGAGGACTTGGTAAGTTCACTAGGCTCGGGGTCCTTGAGTCGGTGAAGGATGACATTGCGAAGCGATGCGCTTGGTGCATCCGAGGAACCGCCGGATGGGGAGAGAATAAAGTGAGCCTAAAGGGAAGCATACTTCGAGGGCAAGAGACGTGAAGGATGGTGTTGCGAAGCCGTGTGCTTGGTGCATCCGAGGGACGTAGGCCGAGGGAAGAGAGCTTCGGTGGGGAACTCCATGAGGGAAGATGTGGACTTGGCCAAGTGGCTAAGACTGAGTGTCGGAAGCTCAAACTTGATGTTTGAGGGTTTACCCGAAGGTCGGATGCTCAAACAACTTGGTGTTTGAGGTTTTGCCCGACAGCAGTTGACTGGCATAGATGCTAGTCGACTGATCCAAGTCGACTAGGGTTCGACTGGTTTAAGACTGCGGGTTTTGTGCTTGGCAGTCGAATGATGTCGATAACAGTCGACTGCCAAGGGATAGCAGTCGACTGATGGGAGTATCGCGAGCATAGAACGCTCCGTAGCATACTGGGCAATCGACTACTAGGTCACCAGTCGACTGATGGGCATGATCAGTCAACTGGTAGGTGATCCGTTTGAACTTATCCAACGTGGATCTGGCCGTTGTGAGACAACGACTACAGGGGCAGTCAACT
The DNA here is from genome assembly GCA_025175895.1 of Wurfbainia villosa. NCBI lineage: Eukaryota > Viridiplantae > Streptophyta > Magnoliopsida > Zingiberales > Zingiberaceae > Wurfbainia > Wurfbainia villosa. The sequence continues at coordinate 104,642,681 of CM045991.1, forward strand.
GGGGCCTTTTGGCAGTCGACTGATGGGCGCGAAAATAGCTTGATGCAGGTTATAAATGGAGCTCAAGTGAAAGGATTTCGCCAAGACTTTTGTGAAGCTATTAGAGGGGAATTGCTGCTTCATTCCAGACCTTCAAGAGCCATCTAAACCAAGCTACAAGCAAAGGGGTCAAAGTAAGCGTTGTAAAGAGTTCATTACGTGTATTTTGTATTTATCTTTGTATTGCTTGTATTTCATATATTACTTGTTGTAATAGCTTGTGAGAGGTTTCTCCACCTCCGGCGTGTAGTCGAGAAAGAGTTTAGTTAGTGTCGTACGCATAACTAGAGCTCGGTGAGCTCGCCCGTGGAGTAGAAACCATTCGGTTATGAACCACGTATATCGTGTGTGTTTGCGTATGCTTATTTGTTGTTAGTATTATTATTGTTTCTGCTGCGCTAATGAAAATCATAGGAAAGCAATGCAACGAGAACGAACAAATTCCACCATCGAACGATTGAGGGCTATTAACCCCCCTCTAGCCGGCCAATACACACCGATCGATCCCCTACATATTGCAACATCAACATCAAGCCATGCCTACTGCTTATGACAAGATTCTCAATCTCAAGGAACTTTTCGGACACCAGAATCGAGCTGCTAGGCAGGAAGTCATGAGGAACTTGATCACGACCACCATAATTGAGGGAACACCCATGAGGGATCATGTTCTCAAGATGATGGCTCATTTGAATGAGCTGGAAGTCCTTGAAGTTGAGATCGATGGGGAAACCCAGGTCGATATCATTCTCTAATCTCTACCTAGGAGTTTTGAGCAGTTTTGCTTGAACTACAATATGAACAAGAGGTTGTATTCATTGGCGGAGCTTTTGACAGAACTCTTAGTGGCACAGGGACTTTTTCGTCAGAGTGCTCAGGCTCAGGCCATGGTTGCTCAGAAGGTTTCTACTTCTAAGCCGAAAGACAAGAAGAAGAACAAACAAGGTGGAGCAAAGGTGGCGAGAGGATCTCAGCAAGGAGTGAAGAAGCCGAAAGGCAAGTGCTTCACTTGCAAGCAGACTGGACATTTGAAGAAGGACTACCACAACCGAAAGAAGAACAAAGGTATATCTTTTGGTCTAGTCGTTGAAACATGTTTAGTGGTGTTATCTACTAGCACTTGGTGTGTAGATACGGGAGCCACTGATCATGTCTGCAATACTTTGCAGGGGTTCCAGGAAATCAGACGACTAGCTGAGGGGGAGATTACTGTTTACTTTGGCGATGCTGCGAAGGAGGCGGCTATTGCAGTCGGAGATGTTTATTTATCTTTTGATAGGAATAAAACTTTGGTTCTGAAAATTGTTTTTTTGTACCTTTATTTAGAAAGAATTTGATTTCGATTTCTAAATTGTTATAAAACGGAATAGGGAGATTATGTGTTCTAGTGCATTGATAGGAAATTTATATACACTTGAACCAAAAGCTCCCACGATGCAAATAGAAGTAAATAACTCATCTTCTAAATCTAATAAGAGAAAAGAACCTTCGAAAATGAAACAAACATATCTTTGGCATCTAAGGTTAGGTCATATTAACCTGAGTAGAATTCAAAGGTTGATAGTTGATGGACCTCTTGATTCATTAGTGGTGGAAGATTTCCCAACCTGCGAATCTTGCATTGAAGGTAAAATAACCAAGAGGCCTTTTAAGGCCAAGGGGTATAGAGCCAAAGATGTGTTGGAATTGGTTCATTCTGATTTGTGTGGTCCTATGTCTATCCAGGCTAGAGGTGGTTTTGAGTATTTCATCTCTTTCATAGACGATTATTCAAGATATGGATACATTTGCTTGATGCGCCGCATGTCTGAATGCTTTGACAAGTTCAAAGAATTCAAGGTTGATGTGGAGAAACGTCAAGGTAAAAGTATCAAGACACTACGATCTGATCATGGTGGTGAGTACCTCTTGGGAGAGTTTAGGAATTACTTATCAGAGGCTCGAATTCAATCCCAATTATGTGCACCAGGGACACCCCAGCAGAATGGTGTAGCGGAGCGAAGGAATAGGACTCTTATAGAGATGGTTAAATAGATGATGAGTTATTCTGAGTTATCAGATTGGTTCTGGGGGTATGCTTTGGATACGGAAGTGTATATTCTGAACTTGGTACCATCTAAATCAGTACCTTCTACTCCCAAAGAATTGTGGACTGGGCGAAAGCCAAGTCTGAGACATATTCGGATTTGGGGGAGTCCAGCATATGTGCTGAAGAAAGATGCTGGTAAGTTGGAACCTCGTACAGAAGTGTGCTTGTTGGTAGGCTTTCAAACAAAAGGTGGTTTGTTCCATAGTCCTAGAGATTAGAGGGTGATCGTTAGAATGAACGCCAGATTTTTAGAGGAAGACTATGTGATGAACAACAAGCCTCTGAGTAAGATTATTCTGGAAAAATTGAGAGGGGAAGTCACTACTTCAGTACCACCGGTACAAGAGAATATACCATAAGTGACTGCACCGTGTGTCACAGAGGATACACAAGTGATACCTCATCGTAGTGGGAGGGTTGTTAGACAACTTGATAAATTTATGTTCTTGGGAGAATCTTCTGATTTGGTCTCTGGCGAACATGAACCTGATCCCTAGACATATGATGAGGCAATCCAAGATAAAGATGTGGTATCTTTACAAAGTGCGATGAATTTTAAGATAGAATCTATGGATTCAAATTAGGTTCGGGAGCTAGTAGAACCACCCAATGGTTTAAAAACCATTTGATGCAAGTGGATCTACAAAAGAAAGAGAGGAATAGATGGGGAGACCTTTAAAGCAAGGCTTGTTGCGAAAGGGTATACTCAGAAAGAGGGTATCGATTATGAGGAGACCTTTTTGCCGGTAGCCATGCTTAAGTCTATCTGGATTCTCTTATCTATTGTTGCTCATATGAATTATGAGGTGTGGCAGATGGATGTCAAGACAACTTTCCTTAATGGAACTCTTGAGGAAAACATCTATATGGAGCAACCAAAGGGATTCATTGCAAAGGGCAAAGAGCATCTTGTGTGCAAGCTTAATCAGTCAATTTATGGATTGAAGCAAGCTTTGAGATCTTGGAACATCCGCTTTGATAAGGTAATCCAGTCTTTTGGATTTATTCAAAGTCCGGATGAGTCTTGTGTATACAATAGCTGTGACGGAAATGTAGTAGTATTTCTTGTACTATACGTAGATGACATTTTGTTAATTGGAAACAATGTCAAAGTATTATCAGACGTAAGGGTATGGTTGTCCAAACAGTTTGATATGAAGGACTTAGGAGAAGTGGGACACATCCTTGGGATCAAGGTTATTGTTAGGGCAATCAACCCATGGGATATGGTTTTGATGTGTGTGGCAAAGAGTTTATGTTAGGATGATTGGATTTGATATGTGCGTTGGAGTCTTGCAGGACTTAGTAATTCGCAAATGGAGCTTAGGCAAGTGTCACCACTCAAAACCTCGTGCTTGAGTCGGAGAAGGAGCATTGCAAAGTCGTGCGCTTGATGCTGCCGAGGGACCACCGGACGAGATGACTTGAAGCAAAGCCAAGGAAGCAGACTTCGAGGGCAAGAGACGCAAAGGAGCATTGTAGAGCCATGCGCCTGATGCTGCCGAGGGACGTGGCCATGAACGAAGAGAGCTTCAACGAGGGACTTCGAGTGAAATGAGAGAATGAGTGAATTGTAAGTAACTCATTAGGTGAACTTGGTCGAATGGCAGAGTGTCGGAGGCTCGACCGCAAGGGTTGAGGTTTACCCAACTGTTGGAAGCTCAAACAGATGTAAAGTTTGAGTTTTACCTGGCACCAGTCGACTGCCATGTCATGGCAGTCGACTGCTCCAAGTCGATCGTTGATTGACTGGTGTGGCTGATGAATCAAGTTGACATCAGTCGACTGCATAAGGGAAGCGGTCGACTGATAGCACTGTGCATGGGCACAGAAGCTAATTGAGCTCGCGGGTCACTCGATTGGAAGTCGACATCAGTCGACTGATCATATGACTGTTGGAGAATCTGTCGTGGATTCGGCAAATCCGGCCTGGTCAGGAGCCGTTAGAGTGGACATCAATTGACTGATGAAGGCATCAATCGATTGATAGTGGCCAACTGGAAGAAATCCCCTTTCTCTATAAAGAGAAGGGGTGAGGGTTTTTGGGAGGATAATGCTTGAACTCCTAACAACTCCAAAAGTGCCCTAAATGTTTTCTACTCTTCTACTTGTGCTAATCTTCATTCTATTGTAAGAAGAGTGATTCTTGTGTAAAAGCTTACCTCCACCTAGCTTGGTGCAAAGGAGAGAATAGTGGAAAGCTTGAGGCGTGATTCACCTTGGACGAATCAGATCGTGGATTACCGGCGAGGCCGTGAACCACGTTACATTGTGGTGTTAGGGTTTGTGCTTTCTATTCTTTACTTTGCCTATTCTTAATTGTTTATATTAGTATATTCCGCTAGCGCTAATTAAGTTTGTAGACGATTAAGAACGACTTCCGCTCATACGATGAAAGAGTGCTATTCACCCCCCTCTAGCTGGCCACCATCTTTCCTACAAGTGGTATCAGAGCCAAGGAAGCTTGTCGAGGACTAACGACCGCAACAAGCACAATCAAAGATGGCCGGCTCTAACATTCACTCACCAAAGTCCGAGGGAGAATTCTCTTGGTGGAAGAAGAGAATGGAGGTATTCTTTGAAACCGAATTTGATATCATTCTTATAATGGAAAACGGTTTTGAGATGCCTAGGGACGAAGAAGGTGAACCAATAAAGAAGTCAAGGTGGACTAAAAAGCAAAGGGAGGAGCACCTTGCCAATTCAAAGGCCAAGCACCACCTCTTCAATGTGCTCCCGCAACAAGAGATCAACCGAATAGGGGAATGTGCAAGCGCCAAGGAAATGTGGGAGAAACTCATAGAACTCCATGAAGACACTTTTGAGGCGAAGCTTGTAAGGAGAGATCTCCTACGCTCCCAACTGACAAATATTAAACTTGAAAAGGGAGAGAAGGTAAACTCTTTACATTCAACATTTAAAATTTTTTTAACCAGTTTGACAAGTGTACAGGAGAACCTTTCCAACAGGGATATGGTAATGAAGGCTATAGATGTCTTTCCCCGGTCCTCAAGATGAAGCTCAATGGTGGATTCTTTCTACATCTCCAAGATCCTAGAAGTTAGAACCTTGGAGGAATTCTTCTCCATCATGGAGCTACATGAAACAAGGCTTGAAGGAGTAGTAGAAGAGCCAATACTTCAACCATTAAGAGGAGTAGCCTTAATAGCCAACAAGGGGAAGAAGAAGTTGGAGACTCCCTCCTCATCCGATGAATCCACATCATCCTCCATGAATAGAAATGAAGATGCTTATATGGTAAGGAAGGTAAGGCATGCTTTAAGAAATTTAAAGTTTAACAAATCTTATGAAAGGAGAAGGCACAAGAAGAAGATAATATGCTATAATTGCCAACAAGAGGGACATATAAGAGATGATTGTCTCCTCTTGAACAAGAGCAAAGAAGAGAGGAAGAAGAAAGAGGAAAAGAAGAAGAGGAGCAAGAAGAAAAAGGAAGAAGAGAAGAAGGTCAAAGAAAATGGGAAGGCCAAAACACTCAAAGCATGGACTTGGGATGATCCTTCCTCCTCCTCATCATCATCGGAGGAAGAAAATTCCTTTGTCACAAATTTGGCACTAATGGCATTTGATGACCTAGGCACCTCCTCCTCCGAGCAAGAAGAAAGAAGCACAAGTGAGGAGAGCTCTACTGAAGAGGGAGGCTCATCATCATCCTCATCCTCATACGAAAAAGAAGACATGGAGACTATGGTAACAAATCTCTCACCAAATAAAATAGTTTCTATGATTTCTAGCCTTACTAAGGATTTATTTAGGGCTAAGAAAAAAATAAAAGCATGCTAGATCAAATTATGGCTTTAGAAAATAAATTAGAACAAGCATGTTTAAATGTTAATAATGATGATGCATGCTCACGTGATTGTAGGGTCGATGTTGGCCGCCTAGAGAGGGGTGAATAGCCTTTATCGTAGACGGTGGAAGTCGTTCGTTCGTTGCTCTCTACAAACACTATTAGTGCAAGCATAATATACTAATATGCAATTAAGACAAAAGCAAAGTAAAGAATAGTGCACAAACGCTAACACCATAATGTAACGTGGTTCACAACCTCGCTGCTAATTCACAGTCTAATTCGTCCAAGGTGAATCACTCCTTAATCTATCCACTAGATCTCTCCTTTGCACTAAGCTAGGTTGGAGGTAACATATCTTACAAGAATTCACTCTTCTTACAATAGAATGAAGATTAGCACAAGTAGAAGAGTAGAAGATCTTTAGAGCACTTTGAGAGATGTTATGAGTTGAAGCATTTAGCTCCCAAAGCCCCTCACCTCAACTTTTTATAAAAGAAGAGGGTTTCTTCCCGTTAACACAGGACCAGTCGATTGATGCCCCGATCAGTCGACTGATCCTGTAGCCGTTGCCCAATAATGGCTTCTTTTCACATTGGATTTCACCCAACGACTCCAACATCAGTCGACTGATCTTACCATCAGTCGACTGGTTGAGCTATCAGTCGAGTGCCGGAAGTGAACACTCCATTTTGTGCCCGAAATCCTAGCGACAAGTCGATTGATGCCTTCATCAGTCGACTGGTGGTCTCGCAGTCGACTACCAATCCATGGTAGTCGACTGTTGGCACATGAATCGGACTCGAACACTAGTCGAGTCACAAGTCGACTTAGAGTAGTCTACTGCCACGACATGGCAGTCAATTGATGTCGGGAAATCCCATCTGACAATTAGCCAATTTGCCAAGTTTCACCTAAGAGCACTACCCCTTCCCGGGTAACATTCACCCACTCTCACCCCTTGGAGTCCCTTACCTTTGAAGTTGTCTTCGTCCGACCACGTCCCTCGGATGCGCCAAGCACGCGGCTCTGCAGTGCCATCATTCACGTCTCGCCCTGAAGTCTACTTCTTCTGGCTTCACTCAAATCTCCTCGTCCGCCGGTCCCTTGGATGCTCCAAGTGCACGACTTCGCAAAGCTATTCTTCACCGACTCAAGGACCAAGTCATGAGAGGTGAAACTCGCCAATGCTCCATGTGCAAATTACTAAGTCCTACAAGACTCCAATGAACATATCAAATCCAAACATCCTAACTTAAACCCTTTGTCACACACATCAAAACCATATCACGGGTAGATTGCACTAACAATCTCCCCCTTTTTGATGTGTGGCAATCCGTTTAAGTTAGGTAAAACATTTGATAAAAAATATTAAGGTAAGAAAGCATGTAAATAACATGATTAGCAACTCTCCCCCTTAATGCATGAAACTCCCCCTAAATACAATTCCCCCTTAAACATATATATTTCTCCCCCTTTGACACCATCAAAAATATTAAACAAAGTTTATATAAGCATGACATCAAGTTTAGAGGGAAACAAAATCCAAAACATGCCTTAAAATCGGATAAAAGAGGTTCCTGGGCATGTTATCAGTCGATCAGTCGATTGGTTCAGACTACTAGTCGACTGGCACTCTGATTTCGGATTTTTTTTATTTTCAGGGTAAATTCAAAAATGCATTAAAAATTCTACAAAATTCAAAAAATCATGAAATTTGGGGAACAAATTTTTTTTAAGTTCCTTTATCAATGAAAAATAGTTTCCATGAAAAAGCATTATATTTTCAAAGATTTTCCAAAAATCCAAAAGCATAAAAAACAACTAGGTTTTTGATAAAGTTTGTATCGATTTTAACACCTAGTTTTGCTTTGGATTTTTTCAAAATATGAACACATAGATTTTAAAGTAAGAAAATATTTTGAAAACATATGAAATATCCAACCATGATCTTTGAGCAATATGTCTATTAATTAAACATAAGCCTTCCCCATGATTGGTCTATTATTACTCTTTTGATACTTTAAAAGACCATCTAAATGTCATAGCTATTAGTGGACCATTAGTATCATCCTATCATCTCACCAATGCTAAGTTTTCAATAAAGGTAGCCTATGGTGAGTGTGAGATGTATCCTAAAGATATTTATATATATATACTTAACCATTAATTTCATGCAATTCTACACAAGGTTAAGTATCATCCTAACATCCCACATGATCATAAAAACATATATGTATTAATTTTACATTATGATCATGAAACAAATATATTCATCAATTAATAATCATGCATTAGGTATAAAATCATGATAATAAGTCAAATATCACCTAAAGCATGATCTAAACCTTATTGCCCATGATTATCAATCAAATATAAAGATCATAAATCATGATTGCAAACATATATAGAAATTACATTAACTATCATGATTTAAGCATTATTATCAATTTATGGGCACATTATCATCACCCAACACTATGCTAAAAATGTATAGGTCATGAGTATCAAATAACAATAAGTGTTGAGCGTGATTTAAACTAATTATGGGTGCATTATCATCACCCAACACTATTTCAAAAATTAGTCCCGCCATCCTAAGTCAACCAATCATATGATATAGGTGAAATCCTTATGGTTGACTATCCTAGAGTTTTCCTAACCCTTAAGGATGGATTTAGGAACCCAAAACAAATTCTTTCCTATGGGGTTCACTAAAAATTCCTTAGGGATCCATTTTCTAGCTATTGTTTTCTTTTTATTTTGACCCCTAGCAATTAAACATTTATAGGTCTTTTCATTTTTATTTTTCTTATATCCTAGGCCTTTCTTATTGAAACTTGCCCTTTGGCTCCCTATGATCATGTTAAGGGTGTTGAAGCCTATTGTAAATTGTTCTAGGGCTTTGGTCAAATGGTCTACCTTTTCCCTTAACATTCTATTTTCCTTAATGCATGCATCATTAACATCAAAAGGCATATAGTCATGTGAGCATGCATCATCATCATTAACATGTAAACATGCTTGTTCTAATTTATTTTCTAGATCCTTAATTTGATCAAGCATGCTTTTGTTCTTTTTCTTAACCCTAAATAAATCCTTAGTAAGTCTATAAATCCTGAAAACTATTTTATTTGGTGAGAGATTCATTACCATAGTCTCCATGTCTTCTTCTTCGATTTCGGATGAGGATGGTGATGAGCCTCCCCCTTCACTAGAGCTCTCCTCACTTGTGCTTGATCTTTCTTGTTCGGAGGAGGAGGAGTATAGGTCATCAAACGCCATCAAAGCAAGGTTGGTGACAAAAGCATTCTCCTCTTCCGATGATGATGATGATGAAGAGGGGTCATCCCAAGTTCTTGCTTTTAGTTCCTTGGCATTCCACTTTTCCTTGCCCTTCTTCTCTTCTTCCTTCTTCTTGCTCCCCTTCTTCTTCTTTTCTTCTTTCTTTCTCCTCTCTTCTTTGCTCTTGTTCAAGAGGGGACAATTATCCCTTATGTGTCCCTCTCCTTGGCAATTATAGCAAATCACCTTCCCCCTTAGTCTTCTCCTCCTATCATTAGATTTATTAAATTTAAAATTTTTCAAAGCACGTCTTACCTTCCTTACCATGTAAGTTTCTTCCGTGCTATCCATGGAGGAGGAGGAGGATGCTTCATCGGAGGAGGAAGGAGTCTCCATCTTCTTATTCCCTTTGTTGGCTAATAGTGACACTCCTCTTGATGGCTTGATGCTTGGTTCTTCACTTATTCCCTCAAGCCTTGTTTCATGGAGCTCCATGGTTGAGAAGAACTCCTCCAAGTTGCTCACTTCTAAATTCTTGGAGATGTAGAAGGAATCCACCATTGAGCTCCATCTTGAGGACCGGGGAAAGTCATCTATAGCCTTCATTACCATATCCCGGTTGGAGAGCTTTTCCCCTACACTTGTCAAACCGGTTAGAATTTCTTTAAACCTAGAGTGTAGAGATTTTACCTTCTCTCCCTTTTCGAGTTTGATATTGGTTAGTTGGGAGCGAAGAACATCTCTCCTTGCTAACTTGGCCTCGGATGTGCCTTGATGAATCTCTATGAGTTTCTCCCACATTTCCTTGGCACTAGCACATTCTCCTATTTGGTTGACTTCTTGTTGGGGGAGTACATTGTAGAGGTGATTCTTTGCCTTTGAGTTTGTCAAGTACTCCTCCCTTTGCCTCTTACTCCACCTTGATTTTTCCAATGGCTCTCCTTCTTCATCCCTAGGCATCTCGAAACCATTTTCCATAATTAATAAAATTTGATGTCGGTTTCAAAAAATACCTCCATTCGCTTCTTCCACCAAGCAAATTCCCCTATGAACTTTGGCGGATGAATATTAGAGTCGGCCATCTCGTGATGTAGTGCTTGTTGTGGCGGTTAGTCTTGTGACAAGCACCTTGGCTCTGATACCACTTGTAGGGTCGATGTTGGCCGGCTAGAGGGGGGTGAATAGCCTTTATCGTAGACGGTGGAAGTCGTTCGTTAGTTGCTCTCTATAAACACTATTAGCGCAAGCGAAATATACTAATATTCAATTAAGACAAAGCAAAGTAAAGAATAGAGGCACAAATGCTAACACCACAATGTAACGTGGTTCACGGCCTCACCGCTAATCCACGGTCTGATTCGTTTAAGGTGAACCACTCCTTAATCTATCCACTAGATCTCTCCTTTGCACCAAGCTAGGTGGAGGTAACCTATCTTACAAGAAAGCACTCTTCTTACAATAGAATGAAGATTAGCACAAGTAGAAGAGTAGAAGATTTTTAGAGCACTTTGGGAGATGTTATGAGTTGAAGCATTTAGCTCCCAAAGCCCCTCACCTCTTTTTTTTATAGAAGAAGAGGGTTTCTTCCCGTTAACACAAAACCAATCGACTGATGCCCCAATTAGTCGACTGATCCTGTAGTCGTTGCCCAATAACGACTTCTTTCCATGTTGGATTTCACCCAACGACTCCTACATCAGTCGACTGATCTTACCATCAGTCAACTGATTGAGCTATCAGTCGAGTGTAGGAAGCAAACACTCCATTCTGTGCCCGAAAACCTTGTTGTTGGATCGAAGCGGATCGCTAGTGGGGGGGGGGTGAATAGCGATAAACCTTTTTTTTCAAATTTGTTTCAAAACAATTATACGCAACAAAAATATAAATGCAAAGTAAATGAGACAAGAGAATTTTACTTGGTTCATAGCCTTCGGCTACTACTCCAAGGCCCTAGTGGTCCTTGACCACGCACGGAGGGCAAAGCACTAAAGAACTCCTCCTCGTTAGAGGTAGGAGTTAATCGATACAAGAACACACCAAAAGCTTGAGGTAGAGGGACACTCCCCCTCTCCTTGTTACGATAAAAACTCTGAGAAAGTAAAGCAATAAACTAAAGTAAAGATTATACCAACGTAAAAAATAAAAACAATTTAAACCTTGACGTTGGAGAAGAAGCACTTCATTGTCGGAGAGTTGTAGCTTTGCGAAGGCATTTGGAAGCTTAGAATTGATGATGAAACCCTAGGATAGACCCTCCTTTTATAGCCTTTAAGCCCCTTTTTGAGAGGACCTTTATCCAATCAAAATTGAGCACCACTCCCCTTGAAATGAGGTGATAATCCTTGACTCCTTGAACCTGATCCTTGACCATCAGTCGACTGATAGCCATCATCAGTCGATTGATGGCAACATCAGTCGAATGTTGGCCGCAGACAGTCGACTGATAGACAGCAGTCGAGTCCTACAAGCTGGCAGTTGACTGATACTAGCTGAAATGACAAGTTAGCTAAATTAAAACATTATTTCGACGGCCTCCGACCATCTGATCTCGACCTAGACCACCGATGGGATGTCTTGGGTCGGATCTACGCTTAAGCCTATCCCCGTAAGGAGGATACGACCTTACTTACACTCGCACATACACGAGCTTATCTCGATACTTACTGTGTCGCTTTCGCTTCCGGCCTTCCACTCGATTCCTTTGGCTCCCTCCGAAGTCACTCAAGTGTCGCCCGACCACCGTGGCTTCCTCCGGGTGTCGCTAGCCTTCAGCTCCAGCGTTGGAACTTTTCTGCACACTAGATTTAGCTCGTGAGATAACAATATAAGCTTAACTTTGTATCATTTTATATAATCAAAACTCAGGTTCGACTTAGATGCCTACTGCACCAACAATCTCCCCCTTTTTGATCTATGGCAAACCCACATACAAAGTTAAGGAAATAGCATGCATGAAGAATAATAATGTGCATGAGAAACAATAATAATAAATATTAAGTAGGAGTAGTAAGGATTTTCTTCAAGTACTCCCCTTGGGGAAACCTCCCCCTTGACCGAGGGTGAGTCTTGAAGGAAACCCCTAATCCTCCCCTTTGAGGGTTGCTATTTAGGAAGAGTTTAAGTAATTAACATTACTTAAAGTTGTCCTTAGTGAAATGTTTAAGTTAAGAAGACTTCTTAACTTGGTCCTTTCTCCCCCTTCCTGAAGTAAGGCATTGGCCATAGTGTTTTAAAAATAAGTTTAAGTTAAGATTTCTCTTAACATGGCCTTTACTTCCTTTTTGTTAACAAGTTAAGTAAATTTTCAAAACTTAAAGTTAAGTAAACATTTACATAACTTTTGGTCATGTAAATAAATATGAAGGTGAGAGTTAAGTTATCAAAAATTTGATAAAATTTGATCCCTTAACTTTGGTCATAAAAAATTTGATAAAATTTGATCCCTTAACTTTGGCCTTTTTCTCCCCCTTTTTCCATATATCGAAAAGAGTGGGGGTGTGTGAAAAAATATGTATTAAATTTAAAGTCCAAACATGTTCCATATTATTTTGAAAATAATATACTGAAAATAAGCTCATCTATAAAATGTTCGACTCATATTTGGCTTGATTGATATGAAAGATCAACCAGTCCTGGTCAGAGTTGGTTAATATGTATGATTATACTCCGTGGTTCATGGCGATGCACTAGCTCTACATTTGGAACCAGGAGTAAGGTCCTAACATCTCACGCCCATCTACGTGGCTAAGTACACAAATACATTAGTCCTATGTGTTGTGAGATGTATTGGCTCCTTAAATCTATAGGTGCATTATATCTAAGGTATGTCCTATGCTAGTTCCATGAAAATGAAAAGTAAGAAATAGTAGTAAGAAAATATAATTTGTAAGTTCCTATTCTACTATGCACATGCCCAATTTTCATCTTAATAGACTAAATTCGGCTTCGGGTAGGGGTTTAGTAAATAGATCTGCCAAGTTAGACTTCGATTCGACGTATTCGAGTTGTATGGCTCCGTTGGCCACATGTTCTCGAATGAAATGGTGTTTAACCTCTATATGTTTGGTCCTAGAGTGACATATCGGATTCTTAGTAAGGTTAATTGAACTAATATTATCTAAGTGAAGTTTAGTATTTGTAAAGTCTAACTTAAAGTTGCGGAGAGTGTGCTTCATCCAAAGAAGCTGAGTGACACACTCACCCATCGCGATGTATTCGACTTCGGTGGTAGATAAGACAACACAGTGTTGCTTCCTACTGCACCAACTTACTAGACTCGAGCCGAGAAGTTGACAACAATCACTCGTACTCTTTCTATCGAGCTTACTACCGGCATAGTCCGAATCGGAGTAGCCGGTTAGTTCGAACTCGGTAGATCTATGGTACCAAATACCAACATTAAGTGTACCCTTTAGATATCTAAGGATATGCTTGACTAGAGTTAGGTGAGATTCCTTGGCACAGGTTTGGAACCTTGCGCACATACTTACTGCAAATAAGATATGAGATCGGCTTGCAGTTAAGTAAAGAAGACTCCCTATTATGCTCCTATAGTATTTTAAATCAATTGAATTTCCGATTACATCTTCTTCTATATTTACATTCATTGCCATTGGAGTATTAATAATTTTAGCGTCTTGCATTCCAAAGCGTTTAATTAATTCCCTAGTATATTTACGTTGATGTAGGTATATTCCATCTTTAATTTGATTAATTTGTAGACCTAAGAAGAAGCTCAACTCTCCTACTAAATTCATTTCAAATTCACTTTCCATAAGTGAAATGAATTCATTTAGTAGAATCGAGTTGGTGGTTCCGAAAATAATATCATCTACGTATATTTGGGCTATGAATATGTCTTTACCTAAGGTTTTTACAAAAAGGGTTGGGTCAACTACACCTTGGTTAAATCCTTTGGATTTAAGATACACTGAAAGTCTCTCGTACCAAGCTCGAGGATCTTGTTTAAGTCTATAGAGGGCTTTCTTTAACCTAAGGACGAGGTCGGGTTTATCTAAACTTTCGAAACCGGAGGGTTGACTAACATAAACCTCTTCTTTAATGTATCCATTCATGAACGCTGATTTCACATCCATCTGAAACAACTTAAATCCTCGATGTGTAACATATGCTAATAGCATTCGAATGGACTCTAATCTAGCTACTGGGACATAGTTCTCATCGTAATCTAAACCTTCGACTTGACTAAACCCTTTAGCAACTAGTCTAGCTTTATTTCTAACTACTTCACCTTTATCATCAAGTTTATTTCTAAACACCGACCTTCTTCTAATGATTGTTTTATCTTTAGGTGGTGGTGTTGGTGCAGGGGCACTAGATAATCGAACCTTGGTTTTGATGATGGCAAAGATTCAAAGTTAAGTTATTTTGTTATCTCATGTGATATGCTAAGTGTGCAGGAAGTGTTTAAGCTAAGCCAAAGGTCGAGCGACATCCGGAGAATCTCAAGTTGAGAAACCGTGGTGGTCGGGCAACACCAGGAGAACCTCGAGGAGTCGAGGAACCTCAGTGGTGACCGAAAGCTAAGCGATAGGTCAAGAGGACCAAAGATAAGCTCTGTGTGTGGAGCGGTGATAAGGACGCGCCCTCGGCTAGAGGACAATCCTAGGCGTCGATCCAACTAAAGCTTCTGGAGGAATGCTGAAGTCGAGATCGGACAGTCAAAGGACTGTCACAATGCATGGCATTATGCATCTATTGTGCTAATCTTGTATTGCAGGAATTCTCAAGTGCAGGAGTCAACTGGAGATGTCGGTAGTCGACTGCTAAGAGGATCAGACGACTGATGTCGACGAATCAGCCCAGTGCACAAGGTCAAAGAGATAGAGATTGATGCCACCACCTTAGGATAAGATAAGCCACCACCTCAAGATAAGATAAGCCACCACCTCAAGATAAGATCCACGAGTTTTGGATCTGGATCGGGACAAATTCCAAGGCGCAAATCTATAAAAGGACGGGAGGACTCACACCCAAATTCAAGAATCTCCCAAGTGCTCATGCTCTCTACAACGCTACTCCGACCGTGCACCATCTTCTAATTAATTGTCGGTATTATTATTATCTTTTTGTACTTAATTTGTATAAGGACCGGTAAGGTTGTTACCGGCCTTATAATCATTGTAATCGTCTTGTCTCTTACCTCCAATGAGGAAGAGACTTTTAGTGATTGTCCTTCAGAAGCGATCAAGGATCGCAGGGCCTTGGATTAGCAGCCGGTGGGTTGTGAACCATGTAAAAAAAGCTTTGTGTCTTTCTTGTGTTTGTCTTTTAGTTTTCCGCTGTGTACTTGGTTTTAATTGTCGAAAAAGAAAAGTTTTTATGAACGCTATTCACCCCCCCTCTAGCGTGCATATCGATCCAACAATTGGTATCAGAGCAGGGGCGCTCAGATTCGGTGCAACCACCAGTCGAGCATTTTCTTTTTATTTTCTTTTTTTTTTATTTTTAAATATCTCCCGCACTACTAATCCAAGGCTAAGTCTTGGGACTTTTTGGTTTGTTTTTTTTTGCAAGTTTTAGAAAATCATTAACCGAGCAAACCATGGAAGAGTCTCCCACAAGGCATAAAGGTAACAATGTCAATTTAAATTTTAAATTTCATATTATTTGCTTTAAGTGCAGGGAGAGAGGACACTATAAAATTAAGTGTCCTACTCGTAAGACTCGAACGACGCAACCGACGACAAAGGAGACACCATTGCTAAGAATTCGGAAGAACAAGGAGCACATCAAGTGCTTCGGGTGTGGAAGATTTGGTCACTACAAGAATCGGTGTCCGGAAAAAAAAGTTAGTAAAGTTAATAATTTTGAAAAGTTGAGTTTTAGAATAGTTGATAATTTAGATAAATTGTGTAATTGTTGTCAATTAATTAATATAATTAATAATTCAACTAATAAAAAATTAATTAATTCAGATTTAATTAGTTTAAATAATAATAATAATAATATCATGGAAGAAAATGATCAAATTAATCTAACATTTGATAAAATTAACAAAGAGATTAATCAAATATTTAGCTTAATCAACATAGATCTAGATCAAGTCAAAGATAAAACCAACCTATGACTTAATCAGAATAATCAAACACTTGATCAGAATAATCAAACCATAGGACAGAATCATCAAATCCTATATCTGATTAATCTAGATAATTCCGAATTAAAAAAATTCTATTTTGAAAAATTCAACCATAAAAAAATCGAAATTAACTTTAAAAAATTCCAAAGATAATCTAAATAATTCTAATAATAATTCTACCTTTAAAAACTCTAACAATTTTATCTTAAATAATTCTAATAATAATTCTAGCTTTAAAAACTCTAACAATCTTATCTTAAATAATTCTAATAATAATTCTACCTTTAAAAACTCTAACAATCTTATCTTAAATAATTCTAATAATAATTCTACCTTTAAAAATTCTAATAATCTTATCTTGAATAATTTTAATAATCTTATCTTGAATAATTCTAATAATTCTACCTCAAAAAATTCTAATAATTTTAATAATTCTACTTTTAAAAAGTCTAATAATCTTATCTTGAAAAAGTCTAATAATATTATTTTAAAAAATTCTAATAATCCTATTTTAAATAATTCACAATCTAACTTAATTAAAAATTTAAAATTAGATAATCAAACCAATAAAATTAATTATAATACAGTACCATTTGATTATACACAAATTAATAATCTAGTAATTAAACCTTCAACTTTTAAAAATTCAACTAATAAATATGTAGACTTGGGTTACAAGTCTAAGCTAACCAAAAATCAAGACACTAAAATTTGTAAACCTAATTATAATAAAGTATCTTATAACTATAGAACAAATAAAAGTCTACCCAAGAAAACAATAATTTCTTTAAATTGATTGAATGTAGCTTGCTCATGCATACATATCATTATCATGCTTATTTTGTCATGTCATACATACTTGTTTTAAATTCACTCTCATAGAATGGTTAGATAAGAAATAATTAATTAATCTTGACAACTTAGTATCAGGATGCAGTGAGATGATAGTACGTTAAGGAAACGAAGTCAAGTGTATCCGAGTTGGATAAGGAGTATCTAGCTTGGTGCATTTAACTAAGTGGAACTAACTGAAGCTACCTCACCACATCCTAAACTAGTTAGACTAGGACGTAATCCTAAGTGAATTAAGTGTGTAATTTCCTAAGTTGGCTTTGTCTAAGGAAGTGGTCGTTGTTCCGATCAAAGAAGGCCCTTGTGCCTCGCCACGACCTGGAAGTCCTCTTTTGAAATGTTCACTTAACTAACTAAAGGTGAAATTTGAATCTAACCCAAGATTAATTAATTTCTAAGGCATTAAATTAAATTCATCTCACAATACCTATAAGAATAACTTAGTTGATCATGTAGAATGGGTGAGATGGTAAGGACAACAAATTAAAAATGATTTTGAAAATGATTTCAAAATTTATATACACATAAATAGATTCTTAAAACTATTTTTATTGGTTGCCATGATTATTGTGTGTAGTTATACGTAGTTTTCAAAACAACTATGCTTTAAATGATGGTTAGTTGAACGATAAATCCTTAGGTCAACTTTAGATACCTAGACCCTCTGGACACTTAGGTGAGCCTTCCTTATGGCCAACAAGGATGTCCTAAGGGTTTGTTAGACAAAAGGGGAGACCCTCTAGATATGCCTTCCTTGTGGCTAACAAGGATGTTAGGTTAAGGCGGAGGTTCTAATTGGATAATCATCATAGAAGTTGTTAAAAAATATTTTTTTAAAAAAAAATCACCAATACTTTCTAAATTTAAATCCTTCTTTTGATAATATGTCAAGGGGGAAAGAAGACTTAAGTTGGATAAACTTAGTATCTAGCTACCTCCAGTTTGGCATAAAAACCAATAGACATGAGCCTTTAAAATGTTTTTTTTAATTCTTTCTCAAAATTTCTAACCTAGGATATACATTGTTGGTGCCGGATCTAGAAACCTAAACTCCTAAACTCTTAAGTATTAAAGGGAGTTGAACATATTAAATCAACTTGATTAGCATGTTTAAAAATTCTATTTCTTGGCAATGTACCCAATATAAAGCTATTTTTGATATATGTCAAAGGGGGAGAGAGAATAAAGTTAAGAGGTTACTTACTTTTTCTTTCCGAAAAAGTAATTATTTTTCAAAACACACCTACGGTTAAGGGGGAGGTACCCTTAAGGGGGAGGTTTTGAAAAATGATTGTTCAATGCTTACTACTTATTTTCTCTTAACTTTGAATTGGTTTGCCATAGATCAAAAAGTGGGAGATTGTTGGTGCAGGGGCACTAGATAATCGAACCTTGGTTTTGATGATGGCAAAGATTCAAAGTTAAGTTATTTTGTTATCTCATGTGATATGCTAAGTGTGTAGGAAGTGTTTAAGCTAAGCCAAAGGTCGAGCGACATCCGGAGAATCTCAAGTTGAGAAACCATGGTGGAGAGAACCTCGGGGAGTCGAGGAACCTCAGTGGTGACCTAAAGCTAAGCGATAGGTCAAGAGGACCAAAGGTAAGCTCTGTGTGTGGAGCGGTGATAAGGATGCGCCCTCGGTTAGAGGACAATCCTAGGCATCGATCCAACTAAGCCTTTTGGAGGAATGCTGAAGTCGAGATCGGACAGTCAAAGGACTGTCACACTGCATGGCATTATGCATCTATTGTGCTAATCTTGTATTGCAGGAATTCTCAAGTGCAGGAGTCAACTGGAGATGTCGGTAGTCGACTGCTAAGAGGATCAGACGACTGATGTCGACGAATCAGCCCAGTGCACAAGGTCAAAGAGATAGAGATTGATGCCACCACCTCAGGATAAGATAATCCGCCACCTCAGGATAAGATAAGCCGCCGCCTCAAGATAAGATAAGCCGTCACCTCAAGATAAGATCCACGAGTTTTGGATCTGGATCGGGACAAATTCCAAGGCGCAAATCTATAAAAGGAGGGGAGGACTCACACCCAAATTCAAGAATCTCCCAACTGCTCGTGCTCTCTACTGTTGGATCGAGAAGTGTCGCTAGAGGGGGGGGTGAATAGCTATCGTAAAACTTTCATTTTTGTTCGTTCGATACGCAAAGTAAACGAGTAAACACAGCGGAAAATAAAATGACACGTTTATTTTACTTGGTTCACAACCTAGTGGTTGCTACTCCAAGGCCCTATCGGTCCTTGACCGCGTACGGAGGGCAAAGCACTATAACGTCTCCTCCTCGTTGGAGGTAGGAGACAACGATCACAAAAAACCGAATACGAGGATGAGGCAACAAGCCTACCTCACCTAAAAAAAACAACGCATACAATAATAAAAAGTATTACTAGATGTCACGCCACGAAGAAGATCGAGGTTCGCGCGTCAAGCAAAATGTTGAAGCATTGGCGTTGTAGGAGCACTTGATGAATAATTGATGTGATTTGGAGGAATCCTCCTCCTTTATAGACTTTGGCCTCTGAAATTGTCTCCTATTTCTTTGGAACGGATCATGGATTTTTCCAAATTTTATCGCTATGGTCGCGTCAAACGTTATCCGCTTTGACCTAGCGCAGTGTAGCCGAGTCGCCGCCATCGGGCCGATCGATGACTCATCACCGATCGATGGGCATCACCGATCGCTATGTGTCCAGCAATGATCGCCACTTGGCCACTTCGCAATAAGAGGTTAGCTCGAAAATGATAAATGCGACGGTCGCCGATCGTCCGATCTCAACCTAGACCTTCCACGGGAAGTCTTAATCGGATCGCCGCCTATGGTCGTCCCCGTAAAGAGGACACAACCTTACAATCTCTCACTCACACGAGCTTACCTCGATAGTAGCTCTCGCTTCCGGCCTTCCACTTGATTCCTTCGGCTCCCTCCGAAGTCACTCGAGTGTCGCCCAACCACCGCGGCTTCCTCCGGGTGTCGCTAGCCTTTAGCTCCAGCTTTAATACTTTTCTGCACACTTGATAGCTCGTGAGATAACGATGTAAACTTAACTTTGTGTCTTTGCCATAATCAAAACACAGGTTCGATTATCTAGTGCCCCTGCACCAACATCTACAATGCTACTCCGACCGTCCGCCATCTTCTAATTAATTGTCTGTATTATTATTATCTTTTTGTACTTAATTTGTATAAGGACCGGTAAGGTGGTTACCGGCCTTATAATCATTGTAATCGTCTTGTCTCTTACCTCCAACGAGGAAGAGACTTTTAGTGATTGTCCTTCGAAAGCGATCAAGGATCACAGGGCATTGGATTAGTAGCCGGTGGGCTGTGAACCAAGTAAAAAAAACTTTGTGTCTTTCTTGTGTTTGTCTTTTAGTTTTCCGCTGTGTACTTGGTTTTAATCGTCGAAAAAGAAAAGTTTTTATGAATGCTATTCACCCCCCCTCTAGCGCGCATATCGATCCAACAGGTGGTACTAATTCTCATACTTCATTCCGAGTGAATTGAGCCAGCTCTTCTTGCATTGCAATAATCCAATCGGGATCAAGAAGAGTTTGGTCAATAGTTTTGGGTTAAATTTTAGAAATTAAGGAGATTTGACTAAGGTTTCTGTATGAGGCTCTAGTTCAAACTCCTAGACTTGGATCACCTATCACTTGGTCGATTGGATGATTCGTTTGAGTCCTAGTTGGATTTGGGTTTGAGTCTACCACTTGGTCAATAGGATGACCTGTTTGAGTCCTAGTTTGGTTAGAGTCATCTACCACTTGGTTGATACACTGACTTGGTTGACTTAGGTTAGGATTAACACTAGACTTGATCTCCATATCAGAGTTGAGTCTGGTATGAATCGGCTCGCTAATTGGGGTTGCCGGGGGTTTTGTAGGTTCGTGTCCTTCAACAAATACTACATTGATAGTCTCCTTGACTCTAAGGGTGTCATGATTATATACTTTATATGCTCTACTCGTAGTCGAGTATCCTAGAAAGATTTCGGTAGAGGTTTTGGATGTAAATTTACCTAGGTAATCCTTAGCGTTTAGGATATGTACCTTACACCCAAATACCCTAAAGTACTTGATGTTAGATATTTTATCATGATAAATCCCGTATGAGGTCTTAAAGTGCCTCTTTACCATAAGGATCCTATTTTGGACATAGCATGCCGTACTCACGGCTTCCACCCAAAACCTATCGGGTAGGTTATACTCGTTTAACATTGTCCTAGCGACTTCTTGTAGGGTTCTATTTATGCGTTCTACTAGGCCATTTTGTTATGGAGTTCTAGGGCAAGAGAACTCATGGTGGTATTCATTTAGGTTACAGAATTCTGTAAACATGTGGTCCTCGAATTCACCACCATGATCAGTCCTAAGTCTTTTGATTTTAATGCTTTGTTGATTTTCTATTAACTTAAATAGGTTGATTAATTGATCTAGGGTATCACTTTTGTGTTTGATAAACCTAACCCAAGTAAATCTAGAATAGTCATCAATTATGACTAAGTAGAATTTAGTTCCATTAAGTGACTTAGCTCCATGTGAATCAAATAGATCCATGTGTAGGAGCTTAAGAACACTTTTGGTTCATTCTTGATTCGTTAATTGATGTTGTTTCCGAGATTGTTTACCTTGTTGATAAGCATTACATATTTTATTATCTAAGTTATTGAGGTTAGGCAAACCTCTGACTAAGTCACTCTGACTCATCTTGTGGATGAGTCTTGGTTGTGAGTGACCGAGTCGTCGGTGCCACAACCATGATTCCTCTTGCCATGTCATAAGACACTTAGTTGAGGAGTTAGTTAAGTTAATAGTGTAAATATTGTTATTTCTAGTTCCCTTAAGGATTATTTTAGAGGTTTCATTTGTATTAATTACGCATTCATTTTATAAAAATATGACCTTATAGTTATTATCACACAATTGGTTTACACTAAGTAAATTATATTGAAAATTTTCTACCAATAAGACATTTTGAATAATAAAGTTAGAGTTGAGCTCAATATCACCTGATCCAATGATTTTCAGCTTTCCATTGTTTTTGAAGGCTATCGATTCTTGTCGTTTGAATCGAAGCTTCAAAAACATGAGTTGATCCCCAGTCATGTGTCGGGAGCAACCACTATCCAACATCCATTGATCCTACACACAAGGTAGTTGGATCAGATATTGGATTTATTAAAGATTGGTTGAAGTTTATTAACCTAAATCATCTCGCCCATGTCTACATGATCAAACATGTTAACCCTATATGTTCTTGTGAGATGACTTCCAATTTTACTTGATTTAAATTTAATGAATTGAATGAAGGGTTTTTGCCCCGGAAGCTTTCATACCAATTTAATGGTTTTAGCTTATCGAGTCCGTGAGGGGAAATTTCGCTTCCCACTTCACCTCGGTTTGCTTGACCATGACGATCCCTTCGTTCTCCCCGGATTAAAAAAATATAATCCTAGACAAAAGGGATTGCCCAAACAACCAAGTCATCGTCGTGCTATTCATTTAGAGAGGTCACTTGAACAAACAAGTTGTTCAAGCGACCAACCTCTATTCTACGAGTAGTCGTGCAATAGACGATGTCCGTATCGCCGGTTTTTGTGTTTATGCTCGGGATCCAAGTATTATTTAGCCATATACAGATTTATATCATGCTCATAATTGAAAAACAAATACAAACATGTAACATATAAAAATTAGAGAATCGATATACCTCTCGATCTTCTAATGTATGTCCTTCCTCCTTTCGGACATCGTGTGGGTGATGCTCTACCAAAAGTCGAAGCTCCTAGATAACAAATCTTCCTTCCTTGCTCTTCCAAAACAAAAAGAAGAATAGAAACAAAGCTCTTCTCCTTCCTATGGCCAACCAACAAGCAACAAGGAGAATGCTTGCCGCCGGCCAACAAGGAGAAGGAGATAATGGTAGAAACCGGCCAAGACAGCAAGGGAAAGCCCTATATCTTGTTTCCACCACTTAAGGAGAAGGAAAAGGGGTCTTTGGATGCCGCCCAAGGGCTGGGATAGGGCTGTAGGCGCCGACCACCAAAGGATAGGAAGAAGAAAGCAAACTACTTCCTTATTTGGTGCCACCCAAGCCTCCTAAACCCTAAGCCTCCAAACCCTAATCCTAGCTCTCCTTATGGCCGGCCAAGGAAGTGGGGAAGAAGATTAGGATGAGCACATGCCAAGGTAGAGGGAAGATGGGAGGAACCGGCCAAAACCTTAGGAAGAAGAAGAAACACCTCCTTGAGTTGCCGCCCACCCATAGCTCCCAAAACCCTAGCCACCCAAACCTAATCCTAAACCAACTAGGATTCCTAGCCTCCAAAGGAAGCAAACCCTAATCCCCTTAAGCCATCAAATTGTTGCCGCCCACTTCATGATCTCTATTTATAGAGTTGGACTCAAACCATGATTTAATCTCAACCGTCTGATCTAGAGATTTAATCTCAACCGTCGGATCTATAGTTTAATCTCTACCGTCGGATCTAGAGATTTAATCTCTACCTTTGGATATAGAGTTTTTTTTTCATCCATTGGATCTAAGCTTCATGAGGTGTTAATAGGCTACATTAGGGACCATGAGGAAGAGTTGGATCTTGGCCACCCATGGATCAAGCCGACATAAAGTCCGATCCACTAATGATGATCCAATCCACTAAAGGAGCATCATTGATCTACCTCACCAACCCCCATATGATAATATGGGATCCATATATTAATTGTACATTTTCTCCCCATGTTTAATATCTCGAATGTCCGTCGATTAATTAATTTACTGACTATTAATTAATCAACATCTAACTTCATGAGTAGTACCACTCAACCTTTTCATCATGCCGGACCAAGTCCACCTGCAGGGTTTACATGATGAACCTTATGAGCTCCTCAAGGGGATATCATCATCCTAATATATAGGACACGGTTTCCTCCTATAATCAACGACACACCATATAAATAATATCATCTCCCAACTTACCGAGCCTATCGATTTAATTTATAAATCTCGCCCATTGGTAAATCAAAGAGATGAGTACTAAGTATATGTGCCCGTTATTATATCAGGATTAAGAGCATGTACTAAATAATATCTGAGGTCCGATTCGATTATGTAGTCAGCAATAAATCGAATCACCTCTAAGTCGGTCCTGCTCAATACACACTAAGTGCACTAGTGTGATTCTATGGTCAAGACAAACCAATACCAAATCACACTACAACCATTCTGATGGTCTGTCCAAAGCCATCTCGATTGTGAGCCTTTACTTATACTTTTCAAGGAGCCAATAACATGGTGTCCCGTGTGACACCACACACCATGTTATCTACAATGTAAAGTATTAGACAATATTGCATAACCATAAAAATATGCAAACAATGATCATGTGATTCTTATTTCAAAATAAAGATGTTCATACAAAAGATAGATTTTTTAGTATACATCCCTACAATCTCCCACTTATACTAAAAGACTATGTTGTCTTCAAACTGCCATACATCTGATCCCCATTCCCTCCACATGCCTATCAAAAGCTCTCACCGGAAGGGCCTATTGAAAGGATTTGCCAGGTTATCCTCTGATGCAATCTTGGCCACAACAACTTCTCCTCTCTTTACGATTTCTCGTATCAGGTGGTACTTGCGCTCTATGTGTTTACTAGCCTTATGGGCTCGTGGTTCCTTCGAGTTTGCAACTGCACCACTATTATCACAATAAATTGTGATAGTTCTAGGCAAACCAGGAATCACATCCAAGTCCATCAGAAAGTTCCTGAGCCATACAACTTCTTTGGCCGCCTCAGAGGCTGCCACATACTCAGCTTCCATGGTGGAGTCCGCCACGCATTTCTTCTTGACACTCCTTCATACAATGGCTCCACCTCCAAAAGTAAACACAAAACCTGAGGTAGACTTACTGTTATCTATATCAGATTGGAAGTCAAAATCCGTGTAACCCACAGGGAGAAATTGGTCTGCCCGGTAAGACAACATATAATCCCTAGTCCATCTCAGGTACTTCAATATATTCTTTACCGCAATCCAATGTCCCTGTCCTGGATTACTCTGATATATGCTGACCATGCCCACGGCAAAGCAAATATCTGGTCTCGTACAGAGCATCGCATACATGAGGCTTCCTTCTACCGAAGCATAAGGAACCGCCTTCATCTCCTCTATCTCCTCAGATGATCTAGGACACATCTCCTTAGATAAAGGTACTCCATGCCTGAAAGGTAGAAAACCCTTCTTGGAGTTTTGCATGCTAAAATGATCCATAATTGTGTCTATGTATGAAGCTTGGGATAAGCACAACATCCTTTTCCTGCGATCCCTTATAACCTTGATCCCAAGGATGTGTCCCACCTCTCCCAAGTCCTTCATATCAAACTGTTTGGACAACCATACCCTTACGTCCGATAACCCCTTGATATTGTTGCCAATCAACAAAATGTCATTTACGTATAGTACAAGAAATACCACTACATTTCCGTCACATCTCTTGTATACACAAGACTCATCCAGACTTTGAATAAATCCATAAGACTGGATCACCTCATCAAAGCGGATGTTCGAAGACCTCGAAGCTTGTTTCAATCCATAAATGGACCGATTAAGCTTACATATAAGATGTTCTTTGCCCTTAGCAATGAATCCCTCTGGTTGCTTCATGTAGATATTTTCCTCAAGACTTCCATTAAGGAAAGCCGTCTTGACATCCATCTGCCACATCTCATAATCCATATGAGCTGCTATGCATAAGAGAATCCGGATACACTTAAGCATGGCTATCGGCGAAAAGGTCTCCTCATAATCGATACCCTCTTTCTGAGTATACCCCTTCGCAACAAGCCTCGCTTTGAAGATCTCAACCTTCTCATCTATTCCTCTCTTTCTCTTGTAGATCCACTTGCATCCAATGGTTTTTACACCATCGGGTGGCTCTACTAGCTCCCAGACCTGATTTGAATCCATAGATTCAATCTCAGCATTCATTGCACTTTGCCAAGATACTGCATCTTTATCTTGGATTGCCTCATCATATGTCCAGGGATAAGGTTCATGTTCACCAGGGACCAAATCAGAAGATTCTCCCAAGAATATGAATCTATCAGCCTGTCTCACAACCCTCCCACTACGATGAGGTATCACCTGTGTATCCTCTGTGACACGCGGTACAGTGACATGTGGTATATCCTCTTGTACCGGTGGTACTAAAGAAGTGACTTCCCCTTTTAACTCCTCCAGAACAATTTTACTCTTGGGCTTGTGGCTCATCACATAGTCTTCCTCTAGAAATCTGGCGTTCGTGCTAACGATCACCCTCTATTCTCTAGGACTATAAAATAAGCCACCCTTCGTTCCTCTAGGATAGCCAATGAACAACCGTACTTTTGTACGAGGTTCCAACTTACCAGCATCAACCTTCAGCACATGTGCTGGACTCCCCATATCCGAATATGTCTTAGACTAGGCTTTCGCCCTGTCCACAACTCTGTGGGAGTAGAAGGCACTGATTTAGATGGAACCAAGTTCAGAATGTACATCGTCGTATCTAGAGCATATCCCTAGACCGAATCTGGCAAGTCAGAATAACTCATCATCGATCTAACCATATCCATAAGAGTCCAATTCCTTCGCTCTGCTACACCGTTCTGCTGGGTGTGGCAGGTGCAGTCAATTGGGATTGAATCCCAACCTCTGATAAGTAGTTCCTAAACTCTCCCAAGAGATACTCACCGTCACGATCAGATCGTAGTGTCTTGATACTTTTACCTTGACGTTTCTCCACATCAGCCATGAATTCTTTGAACTTGTCAAAGCATTCAGACTTGCAGCGAATCAGGTAAATGTATCCATATCTTGAGTAATCGTCTATAAAAGAGACGAAATACTCAAAACCACCTCTTGCCCGGATAGTCATAGGACCACACAAATCAGAATGAACAATTTCTAACACATCTTTCGATATATTCCCCTTGGCCTTAAAAGGCCTCTTGGTCATCTTACCCTCCAAGCAAGATTCACAGGTTGGGAGATCCTCCACCACTAATGAACCCAAAGGTCCATCAGCTATCAACCTTTGAATTCTTCTTAGGTTAATATGACTAAGCCTAAGATGCCAAAGATATGTTTGGTTCATCTTCGAAGGTTCTTTTCTTTTATTCGAATTAGAAGATGAGTTATAAACTTCAGTTTGCATCATGGGAGGTTTTGGTTCAAGTGTATACAAATTTCCTATCAATGTACCTGAACAGATATTCTCCCTATTCCTTTTTATAACAGCTCTTTCATTAAAAGAAATAGAATATCCATCCATAAACAATTTAGAAACTGAAACTAAGTTCTTTCTAAATAAAGGTATATAAAGGGAATTTTCTAGAACCAAAATTTTATTTTTCTCATAAGATAAATATAACATCTCCCACTGCAATAGCCGTAACCTTCATGGCATTTCCCAAGTAAACGGTAATCTCTCCCTTAGCTCATCGTCGGGTTTCCTGGAACCCCTACAAAGTATTATATACATGATTAGTGGCTCCCGTATCTACACACCATGTGTCGGTAGATAACACCGCTAATCATGTTTCAATAACTAGTCCAAAGGATATATCTTTGTTCTGCTTTGGATTGGGGCAGTCCTTCTTCTAATGTCAATTCTTCTTGTAAGTGAAGTACTTGCCTTTCGGCTTCTTCACTCCTCCCTGAGATCCTCCCACCACCTTTGCTCCACCTTGTTTCTTCTTCTTCTTGCCTTTCGGCTTAGAAGTAGAAAACTTCTGAGCAACCATGGCCTAAGGACACTCTTCGAAGAGTGCATACTTGTACTCCTTAGGAGATAAGACAATATCTAGATTCTTTTCCAATCATCATAATTTAGGTACAGTAAGTTTATTTTCCATTAGTATCATAACAAGTGGACTGTAAGTCATTTTGAAAATCCTAAGAATCACATAGATCATTACTTAGGATTTCAAAAAATTATTGATTCCTCAAACAATTAAATTTTAAAATCAACCAACACTTCAAAACACCGAGAATATCGTATGCCACGATAGTGTGGACGTATACGAATTCTACATTTGTAAGAGGAGGTTTTACCCATTAATTTTACTATCTTGTCAACCTAACTTTATGACAAGTAAAATTAATAGTTGGTTTCTCTTCGGCCCTACAAATAAAAGCAGTGACTCCGATGGGGAGGATACTTATATTTGTATCTAAGTGTTCACCATTACTTGGTACCAAGGTAATTATCTCGGGTTATGTGCCTTACGATGGGCAAGTACACACACTCCTTAATAATTTCCTATAACCATATTTGACCTTGTGATCCGCAAACAAACTCATCCGATGGGGAGGAAGGCACTCAAAGCCGACGTGCAAGTTTGTTTGCATCACTTATCAAATCATAATGGAGGCCGTGGGAATTTATAAAATATCCCTCTCCCACTTAGTAATTTGAAAATGAGGAATTTTCTAGCCTACGACATGCATATCAAACAAAAAGCAATAAATATGAAAAATAAATTATTTTCCAACTATTATGGCTTTTGTCTTCAATATGACTCCTGTCACAACGCCTTCTCGTCCGCTCCTCCTAAGCCATGTACAAGCCATCCGGAGATCTGAGCCAAGACTAAAACCTATTTTAATTTACATCCATCGATCATATACTCCACGAGGGAGTGTACATGAAATCTAGATCGAAAGAAAAATAAAATAAAAAGTGGCTAAACAATGCCATATTTATTTTATAAAAAATCAAATACTAGCCTCGTCAACCCCGAGGATTCAACAAAATAAATATTTACACAAATACAATCACATACACACATATGGCCATAATAGTATGATCTTATGCCTGCAACCAAAGAGTTAAACTACGCATATCCTACTATTATCCGAAACATATAATATATGAAAAAGTGCATAAAAATTAACCAAATCCTAAACATACAAAACCGGAAACCTTTGCTCTGATACCAATGATAGGGGTTTTTGCCCCGGAAGTTTTCATACCAATTTAATGGTTTTAGCTTATCGAGTCCGTGAGGGGAAACTTCGCTTCCCACTTCACCTCAGTTTGCTTGACCATGGCGATCCCTTCAATGTCCCTGGATTAAATAAATTTAATCCTAGACAAAAGTGATTTCCCAAACAACCAAGTCATCGTCGTGCTATTCGTTTAGAGAGGTCACTTGAACAAACAAGTTGTTCAAGCGACCAACCTCTATTCTACGAGTAGCCGCGGAATAGACGATGTCCGTATCGCCGGTTTTTGTGTTTATACTCGAGATCCAAGTATTATTTAGCCATATACAGATTTATATCATGCTCATAATTGAAAAACAAATACAAACATGTAACATATAAAAATTAGAGAATCGATATACCTCTCGATCTTCTAATGTATGTCCTTGCTCCTTTCGGACGTCGTGTGGGCGACGCTCTACCAAAAGTCGAAGCTCTTAGATTGCAAATCTTCCTTCCTTGCTCTTCCAAAGAAAAAAGAATAATAGAAACAAAGCTATTCTCCTTCCTATGGTCAACCAACAAGCAACAAGGAGAATGCTTGCCGCCGGCCAACAAGGAGAAGGAGATAATGGTGGAAACCGAGCAAGACACCAAGGGAAAGCCCTATATCTTGTTTCCACAACTTAAGGAGAAGGAGATGGGGTCTTTGGATGCCGGCCAAGGGCTGGGATAGGGTTGTGGGCGCCGGCCACCAAAGGATAGGAAGAAGAAAGCAAACTACTTCCTTATTTGGTGCCACCCAAGCCTCCTAAACCCTAAGCCTCCAAACCCTAATCCTAGCTCTCCTTATGGCTGGCCAAGGAAGTGGGGAAGAAGATTAGGATGAGCACAAGCCAAGGTAGAGGGAAGATGGGAGGAACCGGCCAAAACCTAAGGAAGAAGAAGAAACACCTCCTTGAGTTGCCGCCCACCCATAGCTCCCAAAACCCTAGCCACCCAAACCTAATCCTAAACCAACTAGGATTCCTAGCCTCCAAAGGAAGCAAACCCTAATCCCCTTAAGCCATCATCTTGTTGCCGCCCACTTCATGATATCTATTTATAGAGTTGGGCTCAAGCCATGATTTAATCTCTTCCATTGGTTCTAGGGATTTAATCTCAATCGTCGGATCTAGAGATTTAATCTCAACCGTCGAATCTAGATATTTAATCTCTACCTTTGGATCTAGAGTTTTGCTTTCATCCATTAGATCTAAGCTTCATGAGGTGTTAATAGGCTACATTAGGGACCATGAGGAGGAGTTGGATGTTGGCCACCCATGGATCAAGCACACATAAAGTCCGATCCACTAATGATGATCCAATCCACTAAAGGATCATCATTGATCTACCTCACCAACCCCCATATGATAATATGGGCTTCAAATATTATTTGTACATTTTCTCCCCATATTTAAGATCTTGAATATCCGTCGATTAATTAATTTATTGACCATTAATTAATCAACATCTAACTCTATGAGTAGTACCACTCAACCTTTTCATCATGCCGGACCAAGTCCACCTGCAGGGTTTACATGATGAAACTTATGAGCTCCTCAAGGGGACCTCATCATCCTAATATATAGGACACGGTTTCCTCCTATAATCAACGGCACACCATATAAATAATATCATCTCTCAACTTACCGAGCCTATCGATTTAATCTATAAATCTCGCCCATTGGTAAATCAAAGAGATGAGTACTAAGTATATGTTCCCGTTATTATATCGGGATTAAGACCATGTACTAAATAATATCTGAGGTCCGATTCAATTATGTAGTCAGCAATAAATCGAATCACCTCTAAGTCGGTCCTGCTCAATACACACTAAGTGCACTAGTGTGATTCTATGGTCAAGACAAACCAATACCAAATCACACTACAACCATTCCGATGGTTTGTCCAAAGCCATCTCAGTTGTGAGCCTTTACTTATACTTTTCAAGGAGCCGATAACATGATCTCCCGTGTGACACCACACACCATGTTATCTACAATGTAAAGTATTAGACAATATTCAATAACCATAAAAATATACAAACAATGATCATGTGATTCTTATTTTAAAATAAAAATATTCATACAAAAGATAGACTTTTCAGTATACATCCCTATATTGAACACTTGTCAACCTTGCGTTAGATTCGGATTTGACCTTAGGCTTATCAAGTCACCTTTTCAAGATCATGGCTTCCAAGTCGTGGCGAGGCATAGAGGCCTTCTTTGATCGGAACAATGACCACTTCCTTAGAGAAAGTCATTTTCAAGAAAATAGATACTTGACTCACCTAAGATCACTTTCTGGTCTAACTAGTCTAGGATACGGCGAGGTAGCTTCTGCTATTTCCGCTCGGTCAAGTTCATCGAACTAGATATGCCTCATCTAGCCCGAATACATAAGACTTCGCTTTCCTAGCATACTGTCATCTTGCCGCGTCATGGTACTATGTTATCAAGTATTGACGAGTTATAGTCCTATCTAGCCATTCTAAAAAGAAAAATCAAACTAAATAAAGAACCTAAGCATGCAATTTCTAAGTTAAAATACAAACAAGTTTTGTATTGGCTCCCCCTGGACCGTTGAATCGGTTCGGTCTTTCCAAATAGTGGATTTGGTGTCAGGTCTCGGAAAAAAAAATACATAAATAAATAAAATATCTAGATATATATATATATATAACAATAATATAAATAAACGGGTATTATAGTCGGAAGGGGAAGTCTGAGTTAAAAAGGGGTTCATATGATCGGTTCGGAGAAAGATTTGGGCCTAAAGGGGGTGTTTGGATTAACTGAGGTTAGCCTAGGTTAAATATGGGTTAAATATGGGTTAGCCTAGGTTTGGATTAACTTGAGCTGGCTTAACCCAACGGAAACGACATTTATAAGCCGCAAACCGATCCATTTCTTTCCCTTCTATGAGCTATTTCTCCATCGCAGATTCGCCACAGCTCCCTTTCTGATTTCTTCCGAAGATCGCGCCGCCATCCGATCGTCCTCCATCGGCTGTACATTCCCTCCGTCACCTATTCACCGCCAGCTCCCAGATAAGCTGTACTCGGTGATTTCTTCTGCCGAAGATCATCTCAACGCTGCCGGCAGCCATCCGATCGTCCTCCGTCGGCTATACAGTAAGTAAATCTCTGGAAAAGGGCTGGCGATAGAGGGAGGTAGATTGGTTTTAGAGGGTTGAATCCGTGGAGTTTGAACTGGGGATTTCAGTGTTGTTCGTGCTTATGATTTGGGGTTTTGTTGTTGAACAGATTTCTGGGTATATGTAGCTAGTTTAGGCATTTAAACCGGTGTTAATTGAGCTAAGGATTTCTGCTAGTTACGTGGGTTTACGCTGGGCATTTTCCAGGGATGGACTGCTAGATGTTGTTAGGGATTTACCTTGGTGGGTTTAGGCGAGGCACGGTAGACATCGGATGAATATTGCCATCCGGTTGGATTGGGAATCGCACGATGGTTCTGCGTTGGTGAGCGTGTGGATTGAATGATTCTTGGATCCTTTGCGGAGATGGGAAGAGGTGCATCGGTTGTTGCTAGGGTGTAGGACAACCCAGGTTAAGGGTCTGAGGGCTATTTTATGGTTCCTGAAAACTCTCTTAGCTCTACCGATGGATGTAACAGTGAAATCGCTTTAGGTAGGAGCTAATTGTTAGTATAAAATGATGGAATCATGGGGAAAGATGGGATTGCTGGTTTATAGATGAGACTTCAATGTTAGTATAGGAATTCCATATATTCTTTATCCTCTACATGCTTAGCTGGAAGAGTTTTCTTTATGTTGAAGATGCTATGTAAAATATTATAATTATCATCTACCCGTGTATGAGGTTAGATGCTATATGTAAATGGTTCATCTACCATCTATGAGTGTAGATGCTATATGTAAATGTGTGTAATTACCATCTACCTGTGTATGAGGTTGGATGCTATGTATAGATATTTATGATCATCCATGATGTGCCATGTTATTAGTTTAGTTCATTGTTCATCAAATCTTTCAAATGCCTATCTGCTGGGTGAATCGGTTATAACTAACATCTACCTGTGTATGAGGTTAGATGATATATATATATATATATGCATGTTCATTCATCTGTACTTAAAGTTAGATGCTAATTTATAATGTTCTGTGATATCATCCATCTGTATACTGGGTTAAATGTTAGCTTAAAATGTTCAACGGTATATGAAGTGACAAATATGATTGACTATGAGAAGAAATGATAGATGTTCTTTATCTAGCTAATTGTATGTACATGAGTATTAGTGGTGCCTGGACGGGTTGGGCTTCCCGGGATGAGCTCCGGGAAGGGCCCACCCAAATTGACAGATTGACTGATGACTAATGACTGATCCCCTTAGTTCTTTCTAGAGGTACCTCAGGATTGCACAAGACAAATAAGGTTTTTGACTGGCTCCGCATTTAAAATGCAGAAAAATGTGAGGTACCACGAAGATTTATGATATATACAGTTAGCATGATAGATAAACATGAATTCGGTTACTGTTTTGTTACATTTACATGTTCTTTTATAGGAATTGGTTGCGCTCCATGTTATATACAGAAAGTGAACTGGGAATTTGATGTTGAGCCTACCATGGTGCTACATTTGCATGTCTTGTTATGAGTTATTGATGCTAGGCCTGAGTTGCATGCTAGATATATATATATTTAACTTTACGGTTCATGTTTTGAGTTTTGTTTTTATTTCCCTCCTCTCTATGCCGTGTATTTATCCTTGATTTACTTACTGGGCTGTGAACTCATGATGTCACTAAATGCTTACAGGTAGGGATCTGAGCTCTCAGATAGAGTTGGAAGAATCGGGGGTGGTGTAACTGAGGAGATGACGATGAGCATGCCACACACTGTCTAGGACTTCAATGATGCAGGACTGTCTGAGTTGTAGGGTTGGAATGGATGAATTACTTCAGTGAGGTGCTGAGTGAAGAGGCTGTAATCGAGACTCATACTTGAAATTGAATAAAATAAAGAGAATTATCCAATCATGTGTATGTGGGTTATCTGATAATTATTAGGGGTCGGGCTAAGAGTATATATATATATATATATATATATATATATATATATATATATATATATATGTATCAGGTCGGGTCCTTTCAGTTGGTATCAGAGCATCGATTCCAAAGGACAGTGTTGGCATGCCATCTCATCAAGGACTCGGATACATTCATCCCCCGGTTGTAGGTTTTATACTTACTTTTCAAGTAGTAATCTTAATGTAATCATATTTGAGTTTATGTACAAAACTGGAGATAACGCGTGTATTATGCGTTTATAGGTGAATGGCAGGTCGAAGGAACAACGGGGAAGTTGGGCAGAATAGTCAGTTCCTCGCTGAGCTTGCCGCAATCATGCAGGAACAGAGTCGGATTCATGGGGAACAGATCCAGCAGTTGTTGAGAGCCAGGGAGCAAGGATATGCGCACAGCGGGCCTACAGCCAGTGTGAACCCGGTTTACAAGCAGTTCAGGGATCTTGGTCCGACGGAGTTTAAGGGAAATACAGATCCTATCGCTTCAGAAGGATGGATTCGATCATTGGAGACGATATACAGCTTCATGCAACTTACGGATGCTGACAAGGTGAGATGTGTCATATTCATGTTGTGTGGCGATGCTCGGATATGGTGGGAGGGGGCACGCGCAGCAGTGGACCTAGCTACAGTTACTTGGGCTAAATTCAAAGAGGTATTCTATGGTAAGTATTTCACTGCTGACACCAGAACTCGAATGGCTAGGGAATTCTTAGAGCTTCACCAAGGGGACGGTGGTGAGTATGTCGTGAATTCGAGAAGGGGTAGATTTTGTACCTATGATTGCAAGTCAACCAAGAGAGGAGTGAAACATTTTTGAGGGCCGAGGCGCTGATTCGACATGATGTCGGTGAGCCGAGTTACCACCTTCAGGAGGTGTGGATCAGCTCTAATGTCGAGAGGGACAGGAATGACATGGTAACAAGAGACCGAAAGTTACAGGGAAGGGAACCTCGTGCACCGAGTCAAGAAGTTTCCGCGCCCGGTCGAGGCAAGTAGCCATAGCATGACGCAATGACGATAAATGACCAGAACCCCGACCGGCCATTAATGATTCCAAGGGAGAAAGAAAAGTCGTGTCCCAAGTGTGAGAAGGCTCATGCAGTCAATGTTTAGTGGGTACAGACGTGTGCTACAAAGTGCAAGAAGTCGGGGTACTTTGCTATGAACTGCCCTCAGCTCATAGAGCCAACCAGAGGAAGGGTGTATGCCATGACACAAGAGCAGGTGGATCCAGATTCGACCATCATCACAGGTAGAATTTCTATTGTCAATCTACCCGCTCATGCTTTAATTGATTCTCGAGCTACACACTCTTTCATATCCGTGGCTTATGTTGCAAGACTTTGGATATTTCATGTGATTGGATGGCTCCTGCTATCGCGTGTCCTTGCCTTCTACGGGAAGAATTGCCTAGCAATAGAATAGTGAGGAACCGCCTGATGAAGATGCAGAACTCTACGATACGCCGACCTTATTGTGTTGGAAATGGTGGACTTGATGTAATTGCAGGTATGGATTGGGCGACCGCAGACGAGGCAATTATTGACTGTAGACAAAGGACGGTTAAACTGAAACTACAAAATGAGGAATTTTTCATCTTCAATGCAACCTCCACACTGAGTCTCCCTCATATTGTATCCGCATGTAAAGCTCAGAAAATGTTGAGCAAGGGGTGTAACGGATTCCTAGTCAACATAATGAGTAGTGCTGAGGTCCCTAGACCAAATCTGGAGGAGGTAGAGGTAGTTCGGAATTTTCCCGAGGTGTTCCCAGAGGACATTGCAGGGTTACCCCCTGTCAGGGAAGTCGAGTTTGGGATAGAACTAATAGCGGGAACTGTTGGATCAAAAGTGTCGCTAGAGGGGGGGGGGGTGAATAGCGATACGGTGTCGTTAAAAACTTTTGCAATAAGTAAAAAGCAAGTAGAGAATGCACAGCGGAAATATAAAGTAGACAAGATATTTTTACGTGGTTCACAATCTTTCGATTGCTAATCCACGGCCCTAGTGATCCTTGATCACGTACGGAGGGCAATTCACTAAAACCACTCCTCCTCGTTGGAGGTAGGAGCAACGATTACAAAAAGAAATCAAGGCAAAGGGACACTCCCCCTTTCCTTGTTACGATTAAAGCACAAAGACAATTTAAAGAAGTAGAACTTAAATAAATATACCGACAACTCTTATAAGTAGAAGATGTAGCTTTCGTTGTCGGCGGCACTTCGTCGTAGCAAATGTGAGTAGTAGTAACGGCGTTACGACGGCGTGTTGAGAGCTCTTGAATTCTTGTCATTTGCTTGGCTTGAACATGTCTATTTATGGATATTGATCTATGAATTTAGACATAGGTAGTGTCCAAGGTGAGGTTCTTATCCCCCAAGACTTGTTCATCCACATCCTTTGCGCCAACTCAAGGATGAGGTGTTTCATCCAACCACCTTGTGCCACCTCCAACCTCCTTGTGCGCCAACTCAAGGATGAGGTGTTTCATCCAACCACCTTGTGCCACCTCCAACCTCCTTGGCGCCAACTTGTTGGAGCCATTCAACTTGTGCCACATCATGGGAGCCAACCATCTTGTGCCAACTCACCTTATTTTGGGCGTCCACCACAAGGAAGCTTGGTGATGGTTTGGATGTCCACCTTGATGCCACATCACCCTTTGTACCAAAACATGAGTCAAGTCCAAATTCACCCCCTTGAAATTCGAGCTCTTCTCGAGGCTGGAACTTGACTAGCAGTTGACTGTAGTCAAAGGGTTTTGGACTGCAGTACAAGTTAGCTTAAAATATAAAGTACGATGGTTCTAACCATCTGATCTCGACCTAGACCTTCCATTGGAGGTATTGGGTCGGATCTACGCTTAACGACCTTGCTTCGCTTTCACACGAGCTTACCTTGTAGCCTCGCTTCCGGTCTTCACCCGAGTACCTCGGCTTCCTCCGAAGTCCCTCTGGCGTTGCCCGACCACCTCGGTTCCCACCGGGTGTCGCAGACCTTCCGCTCAACTTTAGCATTTCTGCACACTTAATTGAGCTCGTAAGATAACAAATATACCCTTAACTATTGAGCCTTTTGCCATAATCAAAATACCGGTTCGACTTTGGTGCCCACTACACCAACAGGAACCACCCCTGTGTCTAAAGCAACGTATCGCCTGGCACCTACTGAAATGAAGGAACTGAAGGCGCAACTACAAGAACTATTGGATAAGGGTTTCATCCGACCCAGTGTGTCACCATGGGGAGCGCCAGTGTTGTTCGTCCGTAAGAAGGATGGGTCGATGTGGCTGTACATTGACTACCGAGAGTTGAACCGGGTTACAGTTAAGAATAAGTACCCGTTGCCTCGAATCGATGATCTGTTTGATCAACTACAGGGCGCAACTGTATTCTCAAAGATTGATTTGAGGTCGGGGTATCACCAACTGCGGGTGAAAGGAGAGGATGTTCATAAAACTGCATTCAGAACTCGATATGGTCAATACGAGTTTCTAGTTATGCCGTTTGGGCTTACTAATGCCCTGACCTTTATGGATTTGATGAATCGGATCTTCGACCATACTTGGATCGGTTTGTGATTGTCTTTATTGACGATATACTAATTTACTCCCAAAGTCGAAGAACATCGACAACATCCGACAGTGTCCGCAGACTTTGAAGGATAAGCGGTTATATGCTAAATTCAGCAAATGCGATTTTTGGTTGAGGCAGATATCATTTCTAGGGCATATAGTCTCAAAGAAGGGAATAGAGGTGGATCCAGTCAAAGTGGAGGCAATCTAGGGTTGGGCTACTCCAAGAAATGTTACAGAAATTCGGAGTATCTTGGGACTAGCTGGGTATTATCGCAGATTCATTAAAAAAATTTCACGCATTGCGCTACCCCTGACTTCGCTGACCAAGAAGGGGGTGAGGTATGAATGGACTGCTCGGTGTGAGAGGAGTTTTATGGAGTTGAAGGAAAGGCTGACGATGGCACCGGTGCTTGCGCCTGCATAATTCGGGCGTTTAGGTGTACACTGATGCCTCCAACACCGGGCTAGGGGCTGTACTAATGCAGAATGGGAGGGTCATCGCCTACGCATCACGCCAGTTGAAGGTGCATGAGCAGAATTATCCTACACACGATTTTGAATTAGCGGAAGTCATATTTGCTTTGAAGATTTGGCGACACTATCTTTACGGAGAACGTTGTGAGATCTACACAGATCATAAAAGCTTGAAATATTTGTTTTCTCAGAAGGAACTGAATATGCGGCAGAGACGATGGTTGGAGTTGGTAAAGGATTATGATTGCAATATTAACTATCACCCGGGTAAGGCAAATGTGGTGGCGGATGCGCTGAGTCGTAAGTTGGCGACGCTGTCACAGTTGACCACCCAACAAAGGTTGATATCAGAATTTCAACAGCTGAGAGTGGAGGTGATAGCACCAGGTGAGCAGGCTAGATTAGCGGCACTGACGGTTAAATCGGACTTACGGAATCAGATTCGGACAGAACAAGCATCGGATCGACAGTTAATGGAATGGAAACGCAGAGATGAGGCAAAGGGGGGCACTCTCTACTCAGTGGTTGATGGGATTGTGAGATACAAGGGCCGCATATGGGTGCCTAAAGAGGGATCTCTGAGAGAGAACCTCATGATGGAAGCCCACATTACCCCGTACTCGGTTCACCCCGGCAGCACGAAGATGTATAAAGATATGCAGCTATTATATTGGTGGCCGGGCATGAAGAGAGACATAATCAAGATGGTCCATGAGTGCCTTACCTGTCAACAGGTGAAAGCTGAGCACCAGAGGCCCGCTGGATTGCTTGAACTGCTTCCGATACCCGTCTGGAAGTGGGAAAATGTTGCCATGGATTTCGTGGTAGGGTTACCAATCTCGACTAGGGGATCAAATGCAGCAGGGTCATTGTGGATCGATTGACGTCAAGACACTTCGCCAAGTGAAAACCACTTTCACTATGATATAATACGCAGAGCTGTATATACGGGAAATAGTAAGGTTACATGGAATTCCGGATCAGATTGTGTCAGATAGAGATCCAAAATTTACATCCGGATTCTGGAAGAGTTTGCACCGGGGATTGGGTACGAAACTTACTTTCAGCACCGCTTTCCATCCCCAGATCGACGGTTAATCAGAGCGAGTAATTCAGATTTTAGAAGATATGCTACGAGCTTGCATTATAGATTTCAAAGGGAGCTGGGAGTCTAAATTGCCCTTGGTGGAGTTCACCTATAATAATAGTTATCAAGCCACCTGTTGGGTTTCCGGCACCGCGGCGTGTGTGTGTTCGATCATGTTTCGTAAACATGAACACAGCGGAAGCAATTAAAAATAATAAATCTATATTTATTACAACACACACAACACACGCATGCATATTACAACAAGTGTAGACATAACCGTAAATTAAAATTTACAATAAAAGAAATTTATCTACGTTATACCTTTCGTATGACGTGTAGCGGGAACGGCATCAACCGGAACGATCCTCGTAAGAATCGTCTCTATCCGTATCCACGCCGAGCTCCTCGGGATGACTTCGCTAAGTCACGAGCCGTCTTCAGACGGGTTACTAGCCTCGTGTTGAAGACGACGTGATCGAGAGATGACGATCCGAATCCAAATTCGATCCTAGAACGACTCAAAACTCGCTTCTCCGAGAGGTATTCACAACCATTTGACGAATCCTTTGTCCCCACTAGAGGATTACCGGAGATCAAATCCTAGTTAGCCGCTGTCGGAGCACTAACCGTCGTCCAAACGACGCTCCGACAACAAAGAAACAAGCTGTCCAGAAAAACTGGACAGCTTTTGGTGGAGGAATAGAGGCCGGCCAAAGGAGATGTGGAGCTCACCTTATCACCGAACCCACAAGAGATCACCGGAGGGTCGCCGGCTGAAGCTTGGATGCCGGCGGCAAGGAGGTGGCAGCAGCTCCATGAAGTTGGCGGCAACACCATGTTGGGCGGCAACAACAAAAGTAGGCTAGGGTTGGGCGGCCAAAACTTCATTAGGGGTTTTTGGGTTAGGGTTTAACCCCTATTTTATAGAGAACTAATTCTCTTAATGGTTAATGGATCATATCCATAAAGCCCGTTAACCCGCACCATTAAGATAAGTTAAAATAAACCAAACCATGATCGTTTATTTTAAGTTAAAACGAACCGAACCAACTTTTGGTTCATTCGTTTAAAATAAACCAAACCCTTTGGTTTATTCTCATCCATTGGATTAGAACCAAACCATTTTGGTCCATCCATTATGTCTTCATAAGACACGACCCATCCACGCTTCCATTGCGACTGAAACAATTTCATGCTCGCTTTATGTTTGGTCCAACCAAACATAGTTTCTCTCGGTCTGAGAATCCCATTCTCAAGCTCGTTTTAAATCCTTTGGATTACACTCGTTGTGCGTGTGACCAAATAGGTTCTCGGTTTATGTTGGCCATCTATAATTAACCATTAATTATAGAACGATCATGAGTGGCACCTAGTAGTA
Organism: Wurfbainia villosa; assembly: GCA_025175895.1. Classification (NCBI taxonomy): domain Eukaryota; kingdom Viridiplantae; phylum Streptophyta; class Magnoliopsida; order Zingiberales; family Zingiberaceae; genus Wurfbainia; species Wurfbainia villosa. The sequence continues at coordinate 104,683,488 of CM045991.1, forward strand.
CATCATGATCCCCAATTAACCGAAAAGATCAACGGTTGATCCAGAACTATTTCTGAAACCCTTCAGTAGCTCGAATGAATCGTGCCTCATTCCCTTCACTCATCTTATACCCACTTGGTTCAGGACATGGTCTATTGTGTCAGTCCCCACTAGGCTGACTACGTCACACCTAGCCCAAGTATTATTTCCTCGTCCTACGGATTCTAGTTACTCCACATGTATCGAAGAGTACCTTGCTCTAAACATGTAATGCTTTGGCCAAAGACTTTAGTAACAATCCGATGAGAGGCCATGGGTATACATCTCCTCGCAAGGAGTGGTGAATCCTTTATAGGCTATTCAAACACCTTCGATCACTTCGACTTATACCCAATCATCCCGGGTCCACATCTCCTCGGAGATGTTTGCTTAAGATGTCAAAGCATAAGTCTCCATGATCAAGATGACTTGAATACCGCAAGTCAAAGGAACATCGCACTTAAGCCACAGTAAGAACTTCATTGACATATCTATATATGCAGAGAACCATATGAAGTCTTACGGCTGGTCACTCCAATGAACTAGTTACAATAACTAGCATCCACGATTAACTCCGGACATCACAATGTCTCCAGCCAGTGAGAATCAGCTGCTTGGATACACCAAGGAGTATACCTCGTGCTAGTCTCGACAGAATTGATGGTGTCCAAATCCATCAATTCATCGACTAGGGATAATTCCGATACATCACAATTACACATGTAGAGATACTCACTAGTTGTGATCCAATTACAAATTCTCTCATGCTGTGAATCGTATCGTGGACATTCAGTAAATGAGTTTAAGATCCAATCAAATACATAAAACATGTATACTCAAATAGTGAATCTTCATTTATCATATAAATGGTTCATATATAAGGCGATTGCCTTAGGACATCTCTCATATATATTACTAACAGACTCCCACTTGGCCTAATGCCAATCGCTACGGTATCCAATACCATAAGCTCGAACATGACCCTCAAACTTATTTTGAGGTAATGCCTTAGTCAAGGGATCCGCTAAGTTCCTTTCAGTGGGAATTTTCTCGATTTGTATTTCGTTCCTACTGATGATCTCTCTGATAAGATGATAGCGGCGAAGCACATGTTTGGATCATTGATGAGACCACATCAAGTTCATAGATGAACTACTTGATCCAAACTGCTTCCTTTGCTGCTTCCAAAGCTGCAACGTATTCTGCCTTAGTGGCAGAATCCGCTATAGTGTCAAGCTTGGAACCTTTCCAACTTATTGCGCCTCCATTCTAGGTGAATACGTATCCAGACTGAGACCTGGAATCATCCTTGTCTGTCTGGAAGCTGGCATCCGTATACCCGCGTATCACCATGTCCCCTTCTCCATATATTAGGAACACATCCTTAGTTCTTCTCAAGTACTTAAGGATCGTCTTAACAGCCGCCCAATGATCCATTCCTGGATCGGATTGGTATCTGCTCGTGACACTCAGAGCGTACGATACATCGGGCCTCGTACATAACATAGCATACATGATAGATCCTATTGCGGATGCATAGGGAATCTTACTCATGCAAATCCTCTCGTCTTCTGTGCGCGGACACATAGACTTCGAAAGGTGTACCCCATGCCTAATGGGCAGATAACCTTTCTTGGATTCCGACATGCTAAACCTCTTTAGCACTCGGTCTATATATGTAGACTGCGAAAGACCAAGCAACCGTTTCGATCTATCTCTATAGATCTTAATCCCAAGGATGTAGGTTGCTTCTCCCAGGTCTTTCATGGAGAATGTCTTAGATAACCAAACCTTAACTGACTGTAAGATTGACACATCATTTCCTATAAGTAATATGTCATCGACATATAATACTAGGAACACGACTGCACTCCCACTAACCTTCTTGTACACACAAGGTTCATCTGGATTTTGTGAGAAATCAAACTTTTTGATCGTCTCATCAAAACGGATATTCCAACTCCTGGATGCTTGCTTCAATCCATAAATGGATCGTCGCAATTTGCATACCTTGGTTTTATCAACCGATGTGAAACCCTCAGGCTGTATCATATACACGTCCTCGAGCAGGTTTCCATTAAGGAAAGCTATTTTCACATCCATCTGCCATATCTCATAATCATAATGAGCCGCTATGGCCAGGAGCATCCGAATGGATTTAAGCATAGCTACAGGCGAATAGGTTTCGTCATAATCAACACCTTGTTTTTGACGATATCCTTTCGCCACCAATCTAGCCTTATAGGTAATCACATTACCATCCATGTCGGTTTTCTTCTTAAAAACCCACTTGCACCCTATAGGCTTTATGCCTTCAGGTGGGTCAACCAAGTTCCAAACTTGGTTTTCATACATGGAATCCATTTCCGACTTCATGGCATCAAGCTACTTATCCCTTTCTGAACTTGTCAGCACTTCTTCATAACTAGTAGGCTCCTCATCATCAATGAGTAACACGTCGTTCGATTCACTTATGAGAAATCCATATCTCTCAGGAATATTGCGTGTTCTACCAGATCTACGAAGATGTGGTGTTACAATAGGTCCAGCCGATTGCTCATCACTATGAGTTGTCGACTTTTGTGCTTCACCAGGTATCTCATCAATGTCTATTTGAGTCTCTCGAGCCTCCTCAAGCTCGACGACACTCCCACTATTTTCTTGCAAGAGAAACTCTTTCTCTAGAAACACAGCATGCCTTGAAACAAACACCTTTTGTTCCACAGGATGAGAGAATTGGTAACCCCTTGTTTCCTTAGGGTATCCAATAAATAGACATTTATCAGACTTAGCATCCAGTTTGTCTGATACAGTCCGCTTCACATAAGCAGGACAACCCTCATATCTTCAAGTAAGATACATGAGGTTTCTTACCATTCCATATCTCATATGGAGTAGTTGAGACTACCTTGGTAGGCATTCTGTTTAACAAGTAAACAGCTGTCTGAAGTGCATAACCCCAAAAGGACTTGGGAAGAGTCTCATGATTCATCATTGACCTGACCATATCCAACAAGGTCCGGTTACGCCTCTCAGATACACCATTATGCTGTGGTGTATAGGGCGGAGTCCATTAAGACAATATACCATTGTCTCTTAGATAATCAAGAAACTCTTGACTTAAGTATTCACCACCTCGATCCGATCGAAGTATTTTAATACTCTTGTCATGTTGTTTCTCTACTTCATTTCTGAATTCTTTGAACCTTTCAAAGGCTTCAGACTTGTGTTTCATCAAGAACACATACCCAAACCATGAGTGATCATCGGTGAAGGTAATGAAGTAGCTATAGCCTCCTAAAGCTTGAGTTGACATAGGTCCACATACATCAGTATGTATTAGACCTAGTAACTCTCCCACTCGTTCACCTTTTCGATAAAGGTAACTTAGTCATCTTGCCTTTTAAGCATGATTCGCATGTATCGTATGAATCCAATTCAAACGATTCCAGAATTCCACATCGGTGTAATTCGGACATGCGTTTCTTGCTTATATAGCCAAGACGACAATGCCACATATAGGAGTCTATTTGATTATCCTTTCGAGCACGCTTGTTGCTCGCATATTGAAAATGTCACCGATACGCCCAACGATAAACACCATTGCTTAAAGTTCCAATCCCATAAAGAACTCCATTCAAAGTTATGTAACAACAATTGTTACTAAAAGTCAAATGGAACCCATTTCTATTTAGACAAGAAATAGAAATGATGTTCTTTATCAACGAAGGAACATAAAAGCAATTGTCCAGTTCTAAGACAAGTTCTACAGGGAGTTCCAACAAATACGTTAGATGGCGAGCAGAACCGTTGCTCCATTCCCAACACGTAAATTTGACTCTCCCCTTGACGAGTCTTCTTCTATTCCTTAGCCCATGTATGTCATTACATATATGTGAGCCACACCCAGTATCAAATACCCAAGTGTCTGAGGAAATAGAATGACAATCAATAAAGAAGATTGAAGAAGATGGGGCATCCGATGCCTTATCCTTCTTCACGGACTCAAGATAAATCTTGCACTTTCTTCGCAAATGGCTCTCCTTGCCATAATGATGGCAAGTTTCCTTTTGTGCTAGTTCTACCTTCTTAGCCTTTCTCTTCTTTCCTTCTACGCTTCTCCTTTGACTTCCTCTTAGAACCTTTCTTCGAGGAATCAACTAACACAAGACCGCCCCTCGCTCATGCTTCTCGAAGACTCCACGCCTTGATATTGAGCAAAGACCACGAATGAACCTCCTAGCATCTCAGAGGTGAAGAGGAGCTTTGAGACTTCGAACCTTTCGAATCTCACTTGCTCATCAACCAACTCACAAAGATGAAAGACTACGATATGAGCATCCATATGCTCATGCTGCTTTCGTAGCTTGGGTTCCATCGTGGCTAGCATGATGCAACTCATTTGTTCAGAATCACTCACATGTTTCTGATAGGCCAACAATTGGTCCAGAGTTGCATCGTCACTAGGACGGCGGAAGAGGTCGAGACATTTGCAAGCTTTTCAACCTTGAGAACAATTCTCAAGCTTCTAAGCCGCCCATTAAGTTCGCCCACTAATTTATTCGAATCCAAAATGAAATGCAAATTCAAACACATCATGATCAATCTTAGAAATACAAACGAGCATATATGATAAAGATGATTTTAAAATGCATCAATATACATTTATAAATCCCATTCATTTTTTGAATTTCAAAAACCCCAAAATCACTTCGGGAGATCGTAGGTCCATCTCCGAATGGGCTGATATCCATCATAGTTATGAACAACCTTGGAGAGAGTCCAACAAGCCATTCATAACTACGACGGTAGGTATCTTCTATACCGATTGCATATCACGTATATGCAACTATCACAATGTGCTATCAACTAATTGAATGTTCACACATACATCGGGTTGTTAACACATTAACAAGTATGCATCATATGCATAGCACCCTACTTCACCTCCCTTTACATCGACCTTGGAGAGAGTCCAACAAGCCGATGCTCCAGGTTAAAGCCAACCCATTAATCAGGACATAGTTTTAATATGGTTAGAGCGCATTCAACCAATTAGCCCAGCTTGGAGAGAGTCCAACAACCAAAGCTAACGATTGACCTCTGACTCTTACCATATTAGTATTAAACTATTCCATGGTTTGAACATATTCAGGTTCGAGCCGGGCTTAGAGAGAGTCCAACAACCCAAACAAGAAACAGAACTCTGGTTCTAACCATATTAATGGAAGGTGTAGGCTTTAATATTGATTAAGGGTTTTTATGTCTCATCCTCTTTGCATGCAAATAACTATTATCTACATGACATGGCATACATCTACATGTCACGACACGCATGGCATAATGATATGCATCTAATGCAATTACATGGCATACAATTATGTCATGTATATATTTCCTTATATGTCATAACTATTTATGGAAATAAAATATGTTTAAGATTTGATTCTCCAAATCAAATCATAATTAAATTAGGAAACAAATTTCCAAATCTAATCACATATTTTATTCATGGAATTATTTGATTAAGGAAAATCTATTTAGGAAACAAATTTCCTAAATCATTAAAACTACTTATGGAAATAAAATATTTTAAGATTTGATTTCCCAAATCAAATCATGATTAAATTAGGAAATAAATTTCCAGAATCTAATCAAATATTTTATTTATGGAAAATATCAATTTCCATAAATACTTCCAACTTTCCAAAAGTGGAAGATTTCCATAAATACTTCTAGACTTTCCAAAATTGAAAAATTTTCATAATTACGTATTGCTATTTCCAAAATTAGAATTTCCAGAACATTATGACTATGTAAAACCATTTTTACGATTATGTGAAACACAACCACTCTGATACCCTTTGTTGGGTTTTTTGCATGGCGTGTGTGTTTTCTATCATGTTTCGTAAACATGAGCACAGCGGAAGCAATTAAAAATAATAAATACTCCTATTTATTACAACACACACAACACACGCATGCTATTACAACAAGTGTAGACATAACCGTAAATTAAAATTGCAATAAAAGGAAATTTATCTACGTTATACCTTTCGTATGGCGTGTAGCGGGAGCGACATCAACGGAGCGATCCTCGTAGAATCGTCTCTATCCGTATCACGCCGAGCTCCTCGGGATGACTTGCTAAGTCACGAGCCGTCTTCGTGCGGGTTACTAGCCTCGTGTTGAAGGCGGCGTGATCGAGAGATGATCACGATCGAATCCAAATTCGGATCCTAAAGCAGTTCTCAAAACTCGCTTCTCCGGAGAGGTATTCGTCAACCGTTTGGCCGAATCGCCGTCCTCCACCTCAGAGGATTACCGGAGATCAAATCCCCGGTAAGTTACCCGCTGTCGGAGCACTAACCGTCGTCCAAACGACGCTCCGGCAACAAAGAAACAAGCTGTCCAGAAAAACTGGACAGCTTTTGGTGGAGGAATAGAGGCCGGCCAAAGGAGATGTGGAGCTCACCTTATCACCGAACCCACAAGAGATCAGGAGGAGTCGCGAACATGCGCGCGGATGAAGCTTGGAGCCGGCAGGAGGTGGCAGCGGCTCCATGAAGTTGGCGGCAACACCATGTTGGCGGCAACAACCTAGGGTTGGGCGGCCTTAGGGTTTTTGGGTTAGGGTTTAACCCCTATTTTATAGAGAACTAATTCTCTTAATGGTTAATGGATCATATCCATAAAGCCCGTTAACCGCTCCATTAAGATAAGTTAAAATAAACCAAACCATGATGGTTTATTTTAAGTTAAAGCGAACCAACTTTTGGTTCATTCGTTTAAAATAAACCAAACCCTTTGGTTTATTCTCATCCATTGGATTAGAACCAAACCATTTTGGTTCCATCCATTATGTCTTCATAAGACACGGCCCATCCACGCTTCCATTGTGGTGAAACAATTTCATGCTCGCTTTATGTTTGGTCCAACCAAACATAGTTTCTCTCGATGCGAGAATCCCATTCTCAAGCTCGTTTTAAATCCTTTGGATTACACTCGTTGTGCGTGTGACCAAATAGGTTCTCGGTTTATGTTGGCCGTCTATAATTAACCATTAATTATAGAAGCGATCATGAGTGGCACCTAGTAGTACATCATGATCCCCAATTAAGAAAAGATCAACGGTTGATCGAACTATTTTTAGAAACCCTTGATGGCTTGAATGAATCGTGCCCCATTCCTTTCACTCATCTTATACCCACTTGGTTCAGGACATGGTCTATTGTGTCAGTCCCCACTAGGCTGACTACGTCACACCTAGCCCAAGTATTATTTCCTCGTCCTACGGATTCTAGTTACTCCACATGTATCGAAGAGTACCTTACTCTAAACATGTAATGCTTTGGCAAAAGACTTTAGTAACAATCCGACGAGAGGCCATGGGTATACATCTCCTCGCAAGGAGTGGTGAATCCTTTATAGGCTATTCAAACACCTTCGATCACTTCGACTTATACCCAATCATCCCGGGTCCACATCTCCTCGGAGATGTTTGCTTAAGATGTCAAAGCATAAGTCTCCATGATCAAGATGACTTGAATACCGCAAGTCAAAGGAACATCGCACTTAAGCCACAGTAAGAACTTTATTGACATATCTATATATGCAGAGAACCATATGAAGTCTTACGGCTGGTCACTCCAATGAACTAGTTACCATAACTAGCATCCACGATTAACTCCGGACATCACTATGTCTCCAGCCAGTGAGAATCAGCTGCTTGGATACACCAAGGAGTATACCTCGTGCTAGTCTCGACAGAATTGATGGTGTCCAAATCCATCAATTCATCGACTAGGGATAATTCCGATACATCACAATTACACATGAAGAGATAATCACTAGTTGTGATCCAATCACAAATTCTCTCATGCTGTGAATCGTATTGTGGGCATTCAGTAAATGAGTTTAAGATCCAATCAAATACATAAAACATGTATACTCAAATAGTGAATCTTCATTTATCATATAAATGGTTCATACATAAGGCGATTGCCTTAGGACATCTCTCATATATATTACTAACACCACCATCGGTATGGCTCCCTATGCAGCGCTATACGGAAGAAGGTGTAGAACCCCATTGCATTGGGAAGAGGTGGGAGAGAGGGCAGTTTTGGGTCCCGAGATTGTGGCACAAACTGTGGAATTGGTGGCAAGGATCCGAGACAGAATGCAGTCAGCCCAAAGTCGCCAAAAGAGTTACGCAGATTGTCGAAGGAGGGACTTGGAGTTCACAGTGGGAGATCATGTATTTCTCAAAGTGTCACCTATGAAGGGGGTACTGAGGTTTGGCAGGAAGGGCAAACTCAGTCCGAGGTATATTGGGCCTTTTGAGATTCTAGACCGGATTGGGACCAGGGCATACCGGGTTGCACTACCACCCAACCTGGCAGGAGTTCATAATGTGTTCCATTTATCCATGCTCCGGAGGTACCTATCCAACCTTGCACATGTAATTGGGCATGAGGCCATACAGTGGACACCAGACCTATCTTACGAGGCAATACCAGAAAAGATACTGGATCATCAAGTACGGAAGCTGAGAAATAAAGAAATCCGAATGGTGAAAGTTTTATGGAAAAATCAGCAAAAGGAGGAAGCTACTTGGGAGACTGAGCAGGACATGCGCGACCGTTACCCCGAATTATTTGGTAAGTCGAAGTTCGAGGACGAAATTCTTCTAAGGGGAGGAGAGTTGTCAGGTCTCGGAAAAATAAATAAATAAATAAATAAAATATCTAGATATATATATATATATAACAATAATATAAATAAACGGGTATTATAGTCGGAAGGGGAAGTCTCAGTTAAAAAGGGGTTCATATGATCGGTTCGGAGAAAGATTTGGGCCTGAAGGGGGTGTTTAGATTAACTGAGGTTAGCCTAGGTTAAATATGGGTTAAATATGGGTTAGCCTAGGTTTGGTTTAACTTGAGATGGCTTAACCCATCGGAAACGACATTTATAAGCCGCAAACCGATCCATTTCTTTCCCCTTCTCTTCCGCGAGCTATTTCCTCCGTCGCGTATTCGCCGCCAGCTCCCAGATAAGCTGTGCTCGACGATTTCTTTGGCCGAAGATCGTCTCAACGTTGCCGGTGGCCATCCAATCGTCCTCCATTGACTGTACATTCCCTCCGTCGCCTATTCGCCGCCAGCTCCCAGATAAGCTGTACTCGGCGATTTCTTCCGCCGAAGATCGTCTCAACGCTGCCGGCAGCCATCCGATCGTCCTCCATCGGCTGTACAGTAAGTAAATCTCTGGAAAAGGCCTGCCGATAGAGGGAGGTAGATTGGTTTTAGAGGGTTGAATCCGTGGAGTTTGAACTGGGGATTTCAGTGTTGTTCGTGCTTATGATTTGGGGTTTTGTTGTTGAATGGATTTCTGGGTATATGTAGCTAGTTTAGGCATTTAAACCAGTGTTAATTGAGCTAAGGATTTCTGCTAGTTACGTGGGTTTACGCTGGGCATTTTCCAGGGATGGACTGCTAGATGTTGTTAGGGATTTACCTTGGTGGGTTTAGGGGCAGAGGGCACGGTAGACACTGGATGAATATTGCCATCTGGTTGGATTGGGAATCGGCACAGATGGTTCTGCATTGGTGAACGGCGTGTGGGATTGAACGATTCTGTTGGATCCTTTGCAGAGATGGGAAGAGGGTGCAGTCCGGTTGTTGCTAGGGTGTAGGACAACTCCAGTTAAGGGTCTCGGAGGGGCTGTTTTATGGTTCCTGGAAACTCTCTTAGCTCTACCGATGGATGTAACAGTGAAATCGCTTTAGGTAGGAGCTAATTGTTAGTATAAAATGATGGAATCATGGGGAAAGATGGGATTGCTGGTTTATAGATGAGACTTCAATGTTAGTATATGAATTCTGTTATATTCTTTATCCCTCTACATGCTTAGCTAACGGTTCGGAAGAGTTTTCTTTATGTTGAAGATGCTATGTAAAATATTATAATTATCATCTACCTGTGTATGAGGTTAGATGCTATATGTAAATGGGTGTCATTACCATCTACCTGTGTATGAGTGTAGATGCTATATGTAAATGTGTGTAATTACCATCTACCTGTGTATGAGGTTGGATACTATGTATAGATATTTATGATCATCCATGATGTGCCATGTTATTAGTTTAGTTCATTGTTCATCAAATCTTTCAAATGCCTATCTGCTGGGTGAATCGGTTATAACTAACATCTACCTGTGTATGAGGTTAGATGCTATATATATATATATATATATATGCATGTTCATTCATCTGTACTTAAAGTTAGATGCTAATTTATAATGTTCTGTGATATCATCCATCTGTATACTGGGTTAAATTTTAGCTTAAAATGTTCAACGGTATATGAAGTGACAAATATGATTGACTATGAGAAGAAATGATAGATGTTATTTATCTAGCTAATTGTATGTACATGAGTATTAGTGATGCCTGGACGGGTTGGGCTTCCCGGGATGAGCTCCGGGAAGGGCCCACCAAATTGATGATTGATGATGATGGTGATCCTTAGTTCTTTCTAGAGGTACCTCAGGATTGCACAAGACAAATAAGGTTTTTGACTGGCTCCGCATTTAAAATGCAGAAAAATGTGAGGTACCACGAAGATTTATGATATATACAGTTAGCATGATAGATAAACATGAATTCGGTTACTGTTTTGTTACATTTACATGTTCTTTTATAGGAATTGGTTGCGCTCCATGTTATATACAGAAAGTGAACTGGGAATTTGATGTTGAGCCTACCATGGTGCTACATTTGCATGTCTTGTTATGAGTTATTGATGCTAGGCCTGAGTTGCATGCTAGATATATATATATTTAACTTTACGGTTCATGTTTTGAGTTTTGTTTTTATTTCCCTCCTCTCTATGCCGTGTATTTATCCTTGATTTACTTTCTGGGCTGTGAACTCATGATGTCACTAAATGCTTACAGGTAGGGAGCTGAGCTCTCAGATAGAGTTGTAAGAATCGGGGGTGGTGTAACTGAGGAGATGACGATGAGCATGCCACACACTGTCCGGGACTTCAATGATGCAGGACTGTCTGAGTTGTAGGGTTGGAATGGATGAATTACTTCAGTGAGGTGCTGAGTGAAGAGGCTGTAATCGAGACTCATACTTGAAATTGAATAAAATAAAGAGAATTATCCAATCATGTGTATGTGGGTTATCTGATAATTATTAGGGGTCGGGCTAAGAGTATATATATATATATATATATATATATATATATATATATATATACATATGTATCAGGTTGGGTCCTTTCATTTGGTCCTTGGGAACCTAGTACTGGTTCGATCCTAAGTTTGAAATCAAGGCGGTCTTAGAGACCCATGCTTGGACACATTTTTTTATGTCAAATTACAATCGACATATACGACTTGTTGGTCGTATTTGAGCTAAACCCTAGCACGACCTAGTTGTACACGACCCTTTGCGATCCAAGTAGGAGGTCAAGTCCTTTGGATCCCAAAGTAAATCTTTCCAACGTGTTCCTAAGATCTTCGACTTGACTCTTCAAGATTGAGTTCTCAACTTCGAGCTTTTCAACCCGAGTTGAGTCCTCCTCTCGAACTCGACTAGTCGAAGAGGTTAGGGAGACCTCGTGTTTGAGGAGTTTAACTTCCTCAGCCAGGGTCTCGACCTTGGACTCGAACTTAGCTAATTTCCTAGTTAAAAACTTAATTGCACTATAAAGTGTACTAATGAGGGATCGACTTACCTTGAGTGTATCTTTTGAACCGGATGTGTATCCGTGGCTTGTCTTGAATAGTGCTTCGCAGTCCGACTCATCTTCGATTTTCGATTCATGTTCTGGTTTCGACTCCGTCTTCGATTCCACGAGTTTATCCATGAGGACACGATCATTATCTTCTTCCTCAAATGCTTCTTCCCAAGTAGCATTGAGTGCCTTTTTGTGTTTTGGTGCTTTGCTCTTGCGTTTTGGGCATTCGGACTTGATGTGTCCAAACCTATTGCATTCGTAACATATAATATTCGAAATTTTAGGCTTACCTTCGTTGGGTCGAATGCCCTTGACTATCCTCTGAACTAGGTTGACTAGTTCAGCCTCCATTTCCGAGTCGACCTCTGAATCGGACTCATCCTCTTCTTCGTTTGGGGGTGGCTTGCTTGCAGTTTTCTTCCTCGAACCTGCAAAAGTGCTATACCCTTCTCGGGTTCCGAGTTAGATTGCTCATGAAGTTCATAATCAGAAAATAACTCATCTAACCTAAGTTTTGAAAGATCCTTGGAGACCTTGTAGGAATCGACCATGGATGCCCACAAGGTAGTCCTTGGAGAAGAGTTAAGAACATACCTTATAAGGTCGCAGTTTTTTACCTTTTGCCCGATCGCGTGTAGGTTATTGACTATGTCTTGAACGCGAGCGTGAAGTTGTGTCACCATTTTGTGTTCCTGCATTTTTAGATTATATAATTTATTAAACAAAAGATCGCGCTTACATACCTTGGCTTCATCGGTCCCTTCGTGTAGCTCCACTAGCTTTGTTCAAAGGTCCTTTGCGCTGATGAAGGGCCCGACACGATTAAGCTCCTCCTTGGACAAACCGCATTGGAGGATTTGAGTTGCCTTGGCGTCGGTTTCGACTTGTCATTTTGTCGCAATGGTCCATTGGTCATAATCCAAGGATTCACCCACTTCGTTAGTCGGAAGTGTGAATCCTGTTTGGATTATGATCCACATCTCGATTTGAGTTTTAAGAAAGCATTCCATCCGACCCTTCCAATAACGGAAGTCATCTACGTTGTAAAACAGAGGTTGGACAGTGCTAAAACCCTCGAGATGGGCCATTGATACAAAATAAACAAGGAGATGAAGACGAGAAACCTAACAACGACAAAAACACACGAAATGTACCAAGATTCGCATCTTGGATTAGTAGTGCGGGAAAAAGGCTAACCAAATGAAATATAGAAATAAACAGAAACAAAAGGAAAAAAAAATCTGTATAAAGCTAGATCGGTGGTTTCACCAAATCATAGCACCCCTGACTCTGATACCAATTGTTGGATCGAAGCGAATCGCTAGAGGGGGGGGGGAATAGCGATAAACCTTTTTTTTTCGAATTTGTTTCAAAACAATTATACGCAGAGGAAAGATAAATGCAAAGTAAATTGGACAAGAGAATTTTATTTGGTTCGTAACCTTCAGCTACTACTCCAAGGCCCTAGTGGTCCTTGACCACGCACGGAGGGCAAATCACTAAAGAACTCCTCCTCGTTAGAGGTAGGAGTTAATTGATACAAGAACACACCAAAAGCTTGAGGTAGAGGGACACTCCCCCTCTCCTCGTTACGATAAAAACTCTGAGAAAGTAAAGCAATAAACTGAAGTAAAGATTATACCGACGTAACAAAATAAAAACAATTTAAACCTAGACGTCGAAGAAGAAGCACTTCGTTGTCGGAGAGTTGTAGCTTTGCGGAGGCTTTTGGAAGCTTAGAATTGATGATGAAACCCTAGGATAGGCCCTCCTTTTATAGCCTTTGAGCTCCTTTTCAAGAGGAACTTTAGCCAATCAAAATTGAGCACCACTCCCCTTGAAATAAGGTGATAAGCCTTGACTCTACGAAGCTGATCCTTGACCATCAGTCGACTGATAGCCATCATCGCTGATCGATGGCAAGATCGATCGAATGCGTCGCCCACTGCATGATCGAAATGACAAGTTAGCTAAATAAAAACATTATTTCGACGACGTCTCGACCTAGACCACCGATGGAATGTCTTGGGTTGGATCTATACTTAATCCTATCCCCCTAAGGTGGATACGACCTTACTTACACTCGCACACACACGAGCTTACCTCGATACTTACTGTGTTTCTTTCGATTCCAGCCCTCCACTCGATTCCTTCGGTGTTGGGTTTCCGGCACCGCGGCGTGTGTGTGTTCGATCACGTTTCGTAAACATGAACACAACGGAAGCAATAAAAATAATAAATCTACATTTATTACAACACACAAAACACACGCATGCATATTACAACAAGTGTAGACATAACCGTAAATTTAAATTTGCAATAAAAGGAAATTTATCTACGTTATACCTTTCGTATGACGTGTAGCGGGAACGACATCAACCGGAACGATCCTCGCTAGAATCGTCTCTATCCGTATCCACGCTGAGTTCCTCGGGATGACTTCGCTAAGCCATGAGCTTCATCTTCGTACGGGTTACTAGCCTCGTGTTGAAGACGACGTGATCGAGAGATGATCACGATCCGAATCCAAATTCGGATCCTAATACGAGTTCTCAAAACTCGCTTCTCCGAAGAGGTATTCGTCAACCAATTGAGGAATCCTTCGTCCTCCACCTCAGAAGATTACCGGAGATCGAATCCCCGATAAGTTAGCCACTGTCGGAGCTCTAACAGTCGTCCAAATGATGCTCCAATGAGAGGAGAACAAGCTGTCCAGAAAACTGGACAGCTTTGGTGGAGGTGATAGGCGCCGGCCAACCAAGGGAGATAGAGCTCACCTTGATGCCAAACTTGAAGGAGATCACCGGAGCACTAACCGGCAGCAGCTCGACGCCGGCGAGGGGGAAGGAAGCAGCCTTCTGGACGCCAGTTGGAGGAGCTTTGGGCGGCGTCAATAGGTTGGCGCCGAGAGCTCCAAGGAGGAGGTGGGCGGCAACCATAGGGCTAGGGTTTTTTTGGATTAGGGCTTAAACCATCCCTTAAGCCCTCTTTTATAGAGAACTAATTCTCTTAATGGTTATTGGATCATAACCATTAGGCCCGTTAACCCGCTCCATTAAGATAAGTTAAAATAAACCAAACCATGATGGTTTATTTTAAGTTAAAACGAACCGAACCAACTTTTGGTTCATTCGTTTAAAATAAACCAAACCCTTTGGTTTATTCTCCTCCATTGGATCAGAACCAAACCATTTTGGTTCATCTATTACGTCTTCATAAGACTCGGCCCATCCACGCTTCCATTGCGACTGAAACGATTTCATGCTCGCTTTATGTTTGGTCCAACCAAACCTTGTTTCTCTCGGTCTGAGAATCCCATTCTCAAGCTCGTTTTAAATCCTTTGGATTACGCTCGTTGTGTGTGTGACCAAATAGGTTCTTGGTTTATGTTGACCGTCTATAATTTACCATTAATTATAGAACGATCATGAGTGGCACCTAGTAGTACATCATGATCCCCAATTAACCAAAAAGATCAACGGTTGATCCAGAACTATTTCTGAAACCCTTCAGCAGCTCGAATGATTCGTGCCCCATTCCCTTCACTCATCTTATACCCACTTGGTTCAGGACATGGTCTATTGTGTCAGTTCCCACTAGGCTGACTACGTCACACCTAGCCCAAGTATCATTTCCTCGTCCAACGGATTCTATTTACTCCACATATATCGAAGAGTACCTTACTCTAAACATGTAATGCTTTGGCCAAAGACTTTATTAACAATCCGACGAGAGGCCATGGGTATACATCTCCTCGTAAGGAGTGGTGAATCCTTTATAGGCTATTCAAACACCTTCGATCACTTCGACTTATACCCAATCATCTCGGGTCCACATCTCTTTAGAGATGTTTGCTTAAGATGTCAAAGCATAAGTCTCCATGATCAAGATGACTTGAATACCGCAAGTCTAAGGAACATCGCACTTAAGCCACAGTAAGAACTTCATTGACATATCTATATATGCAGAGAACCATATGAAGTCTTACGGCTGGTCACTCCAATGAACTAGTTACCATAACTAGCATCCATGATTAACTACGGACATCACAATGTCTCCAGCCAGTGAGAATCAGCTGCTTGGATACACCAAGGAGTATACCTCGTGCTAGTCTCGACAGAATTGATGGTGTCCAAATCCATCAATTCATCGACTAGGGATAATTTCGATACATCACAATTACACATGTAGAGATACTCACTAGTTGTGATCCAATCACAAATTCTCTCATGCTGTGAATCGTATCGTGGACATTCAGTAAATGAGTTTAAGATCCAATCAAATACATAAAACATGTATACTCAAATAGTGAATCTTCATTTATCATATAAATGGTTCATACATAAGGCGATTGCCTTAGGACATCTCTCATATATTACTAACAGACTCCCACTTGGCCTAATGCCAATCGCTACGGTATCCAATACCATAAGCTCTAACATGACCCTCAAACTTATTTTGAGGTAATGCCTTAGTCAAAGGATCCGCTAAGTTCCTTTCAGTGGGAATTTTCTCGATTTGTATTTCGTTCCTACTGATGATCTCTCTGATAAGATGATAGCGGCGAAGCACATGTTTGGATCGTTGATGAGACCTTGGCTCTTTCGCCTGTGCAATTGCTCCATTATTGTCGCAGTAGACCGGTATTGCTTCAACAATGGCCGAAATCACACCAAGTTCATGAACGAACTTCTTGATCCAAACCGCTTCCGCTCAAGGCGCAATGTATTCGCCTCGGTAGAATCCGCTACAGTCTCTTGTTTGGAACTTTTCCAACTCACTGCGCCCCCATTCAAGGTGAACATGTATCCAGACTGAGACTTGGAATCATCCTTGTCTGTCTGGAAGCTGGCATCCGTATACCCGCGTATCACCATGTCCCCTTCTCCATATATTAGGAACACATCCTTAGTTCTTCTCAAGTACTTAAGGATCGTCTTAACAGCCGCCCAATGATCCATTCCTGGATCAGACTGGTATCTGCTCGTGACACTCAGAGCATACGATACATCGGGCCTCGTACATAACATAGCATACATGATAGATCCTATTGCGGATGCATAGGGAATCTTACTCATGCAAATCCTCTCGTCTTCTGTGCGCGGACACATAGACTTCGAAAGGTGTACCCCATGCCTAATGGGTAGGAAACCTTTCTTGGATTCCGACATGCTAAACCTCTTTAGCACTCGGTCTATATATGTAGACTGCGAAAGACTAAGCAACCGTTTCGATCTATCTCTATAGATCTTAATCCCGAGGATGTAGGTTGCTTCTCCCAGGTCTTTCATGGAGAACGTCTTGGATAACCAAACCTTAACTGACTGTAAGATTGAAACATCGTTTCCTATATGTAATATGTCATCGACATACAATACTAGGAATACGACTGCACTCCCACTAACCTTCTTGTACACACAAGGTTCGTCTGGATTTTGTGAGAAATCAAACTTTTTGATTGTCTCATCAAAATGGATATTCCAGCTCCTGGATGCTTGCTTCAATCCATAAATGGACCGTTACAATTTGCATACCTTGGTTTTATCAACCGATGTGAAACCCTTAGACTGTATCATATACACGTCCTCGAGCAGGTTTCCATTAAGGAAAGTTGTTTTCACATCCATCTTCCATATCTCATAATCATAATGAGCCACTATGGCCAGGAGCATCCGAATGGATTTAAGCATAGCTACAGGCGAATAGGTTTCGTCATAATCAACACCTTGCTTTTGACGATATCCTTTCGCCACCAATCTAGCCTTATAGGTAATCACATTACCATCCATGTCGGTTTTCTTCTTGAAAACCCACTTGCACCCTATAGGCTTTATGCCTTCAGGTGGGTCAACCAAGTTCCAAACTTGGTTTTCATACATGGAATTCATTTCCGACTTCATGGCACCAATCCACTTATCCCTTTATGAACTTGTCAGCACTTCTTCATAACTGGTAGGCTCCTCATCATCAATGAGTAACACGTCATTCGATTCACTTACGAGAAATCCATATCTCTCAGGAATATTGCGTGTTCTACCAAATCTACGAAGATGTGGTGTTACAATAGGTCCAGCCGATTGCTCATCACTATGAGTTGTCGGCTGTTGTGCTTCACCAGGTATCTCATCAATGTCTATTTGAGTCTCTCGAGCCTCCTCAAGCACGACGACACTCCCATTGTTTTCTTGCAAGAGAAACTCTTTCTCTAGAAACACAGCATGCCTTGAAACAAAAACCTTTTGTTCCACAGGATGATAGAATTGGTAACCCCTAGTTTCCTTAGGGTATCCAATAAATAGACATTTATCAGACTTAGCATCCAATTTGTCTGATACAGTCCGCTTCACATAAGCAGGACAACCCCATATCTTCAAGTAAGATACATGAGGTTTCTTACTATTCCATATCTCATATGGAGTAGTTAAGACTACCTTGGTGGGCATTCTGTTTAACAAGTAAACAGCTGTCTGAAGTGCATAGCCCCAAAAGGACATGGGAAGAGTCGCATGATTCATCATTGACCTGACCATGTCCAACAAGGTCCGGTTACGCCTCTCAGATACACCATTATACTGTGGTGTATATGGCAGAGTCCATTGAGACAATATACCATTGTCTCTTAGATAATCAAGAAACTCTTGACTTAAGTATTCACCACCTTGATCCGATCGAAGTATTTTAATACTCTTGTCATGTTGTTTCTCTACTTCATTTCTGAATTCTTTGAACCTTTCAAAGGCTTCAGGCTTGTGTTTCATCAAGAACACATACCCAAACCGTGAGTGATCATCGGTGAAGGTAATGAAGTAGTTGTAGCCTCCTAAAGCTTGAGTTGACATAGGTCCACATACATCACTATGTATTAGGCCTAGAAACTCTCCCACTCGTTCACCTTTTTCCTATAAAATGTAACTTAGTCATCTTGCCTTTTAAGCATGATTCGCATGTATCGTATGAATCCAATTCAAACGATTCCAGAATTCCACATCGGTGTAATTCGGACATTCGTTTCTTGCTTATATGGCCAAGACGACAATGCCACAGTAGGAGTCTATTTGATTATCCTTTCGAGCACGCTTGTTGCTCGCTTCGATAGTGCAAATGTCATTGGATACGTCCAACGTATAAATACCATTGCTTAAAGTTCCAGTCCCATAAAGAACTCCATTCAAAGTTATGTAACAACAATTGTTACTAAAAGTCAAATGGTACCCATTTCTATTTAAACAAGAAATAGAAATGATGTTCTTTATCAACGAAAAAACATAAAAGCAATTGTCCAATTCTAAGACAAGTCTGTGGGAGTTTCAACAAATACGTTCCGATGACGAGTGTAGCAACCTTTGCTCCATTCCCAACACGTAAATTTGACTCTCCCTTGACGAGTCTTCTTCTATTCCTTAGCCCATGTATGTCATTACATATATATGAGCCACACCCAGTATCCAATACCCAAGTGTCTGAGGAAATAGAATGACAATCGATAACGAAGATATTTGAAGAAGATGGGGAATCCGATGACTTATCATTCTTCACGGACTCAAGATAAATCTTGCAATTTCTTCGCAAATGGCCCTACTTGCCATAATGATGGCAAGTGCCCTTTTGAGCTGGTTCTGCCTTTTTAGCCTTTTTCTTCTTCCCCTTCTGTTGTTCCTTTGACTCCCTCTTAGAACCTTTCTTCGAGGAATCAACTAACAACACCGTCCCCTGCTCATGCTTCTCAGAAGGCTCCACAGTCTTGACATGTTGGCGATACCACAGATGAACCTTCTTGCATCTCAGAGGTGAAGAGGAGCTTGGAGACTTCGAACCTTTCGAATCTCACTTGCTTATCAAACAACTCATAAAGATGAAGGACT
This sequence comes from Wurfbainia villosa, assembly GCA_025175895.1. NCBI lineage: Eukaryota > Viridiplantae > Streptophyta > Magnoliopsida > Zingiberales > Zingiberaceae > Wurfbainia > Wurfbainia villosa. The sequence goes on from CM045991.1 coordinate 104,703,125, forward strand.
ACGATATGAGCATCCATATGCTCATGCTGCTTTTGTAGCTTGGGTTCCATCGCGGCTAGCATGATGCAACTCATTTGTTCAGAATCACTCACATGTTTCTGATAGGCCAACAATTGGTCCAAAGTTGCATCGTCACTAGGACGGGCGGGAAGAGGCGCTTCGAGGACATACACAAGCTTTTCCACCTTGAGAACAATTCTCAAGTTTCTAAGCCAGTCCAAGAAGTTCGGCCCAGTCAATTTTATTCGAATCCAAAATGGAACGCAAATTCAAAGACATCATGATCAATCTTAGAAATACAAAACGAGCATATATGAGAAAATGATTTTAAAATGCATCAATATACATTTATAAATCCCATTCATTTTTTGAATTTCAAAAACCCCAAAATCACTTCGGGAGATCGTAGGTCCATCTCCGAATGGGCTGATATCCATCATAGATATGAACAATCTTGGAGAGAGTCCAACAAGCCATTCTTAACTACGACGGTAGGTATCAACTATACCGATTGCATATCACGTATATGCAACTATCACAATGTGCTATCAACTAATTGAATGTTCACACATACATCGGGTTGTTAACACATTAACAAGTATGCATCATATGCATAGCACCCAACTTCACCTCCCTTTACATCGACCTTGGAGAGAGTCCAACAAGCCGATGCTCGAGTTAAAGCCAACCCATTAATCGAGAAATAGTTTTAATATGGTTAGGCGCATTCAACCAATTAGCCCAGCTTGGAGAGTCCAACAACCAAAGCTAACGATTGACCTCTGACTCTTACCATATTAGTATTAAACTATTCCATGGTTTGAACATATTCGGGTTCGAGCCGGGCTTGGAGAGAGTTCAACAACCCGAACAAGAAACGGAACTCTGGTTCTAAGCATATTAATGGAAGGTGTAGGCTTTAATATTGAGTTAGAGTTTTATGTCTCATCCTCTTTGCATGCAAATAACTATTATCTACATGACATGACATACATGACATACATCTACATGTCACGACACGCATGACATAATGTTATGCATCTAATGCAATTACATGGCATACAATTATGTCATGTATATAATTTCCTTATATGTCATAACTATTTATGGAAATAAAATATGTTTAAGATTTGATTCTCCAAATCAACTCATGATTAAATTAGGAAACATATGTTCACATCTAAGCACCTATTTTATTTATGGAAATAGTTGATTAAGGAAAGTCAATTTAGGAAACCAATTTCCTAAATCATCAAAACTACTTATGGAAATAAAATATTTTAAGATTTGATTTCCCAAATCAAATCATGATTAAATTAGGAAACAAATTTCCAGAATCTAATCAAATATTTTATTTATGGAAAATATAAATTTCCATAAATACTTCCAACTTTCCAAAAGTGGAAGATTTCCATAAATACTTCTAGACTTTCCAAAATTGAAAAATTTCCATAAATACTTCTAAATTTCCAAAATTAGAAAATTTCAGAAATAACATTATGACTATCATAAAACCATTTTACGATTATGTGAAAACACAACTGGGCTCGATACCTTTGTTGGGTTTAGCACATGGCGTGTGTGTGTTCGATCACGTTTCGTAAACATGAACACAGCGGAAGCAATAAAAATAATAAATCTACATTTATTACAACACACACAACACGCGCATGCATATTACAACAAGTGTAGACATAACCGTAAATTTAAATTTGCAATAAAAGGAAATTTATCTACGTTATACCTTCCGTATGACGTGTAGCGGGAACGGCATCAACCGGAACGATCCTCGCTAGAATCGTCTCTATCCGTATCCACGCCGAGTTCCTCGGGATGACTTCGCTAAGCCACGAGCTTCGTCTTCGTACGGGTTACTCGCCTCGTGTTGAAGACGACGTGATCGAGAGATGATCACGATCCGAATCCAAATTCGGATCCTAATACGAGTTCTCAAAACTTGCTTCTCCGGAGAGGTATTCGTCAACCAATTGACGAATCCTTCGTCCTCCACCTCAGAGGATTACCGGAGATCAAATCCCCGGAAAGTTAGCCGCTGTCGGAGCTCTAACCGTCGTCCAAACGACGCTCCGACGAAAGGAGAACAAGCTATCCAGAAAACTGGACAGCTTTGGTGGAGGTGATAGGCGCCGGCCAACCAAGGGAGATAGAGCTCACCTTGATGCCAAACTTGAAGGAGATCACCGGAGCACTAACCAGTAGCAGCTCAATGCCGGTGAGGGGGAAGGAAGCAGCCTTCTGGACGCCGGTTGGAGGAGCTTTGGGCGGCAGCAATAGGTTGGCGCCGAGAGCTCCAAGGAGGAGGTGGGCAACAATCTTAGGGCTAGGGTTTTTTTGGATTAGGGCTTAAACCATCCCTTAAGCCCTCTTTTATAGAGAACTAATTCTCTTAATGGTTATTGGATCATAACCATTAGGCCCGTTAACCCGCTTCATTAAGATAAGTTAAAATAAACCAAACCATGATGGTTTATTTTAAGTTAAAGCGAACCGAAAAAACTTTTGGTTCATTCGTTTAAAATAAACCAAACCCTTTGGTTTATTCTCTTCCATTGGAACAGAACCAAACCATTTTGGTTCATCCATTATGTCTTCATAAGACTCGGCCCATCCACGCTTCCATTGTGACTGAAACGATTTCATGCTCGCTTTATGTTTGGTCCAACCAAACCTAGTTTCTCTCGGTCTGAGAATCCCATTCTCAAGCTCGTTTTAAATCCTTTGGATTACGCTCGTTGTGCGTGTGACCAAATAGGTTCTCGGTTTATGTTGGCCGTCTATAATTAATCATTAATTATAGAACGATCATGAGTGGCACCTAGTAGTACATCATGATCCCCAATTAACCGAAAAGATCAACGGTTGATCCAGAACTATTTCTGAAACCCTTCAGCAGCTCGAATGATTCGTGCCCCATTCCCTTCACTCATCTTATACCCACTTGGTTCAGGACATGGTCTATTGTGTCAGTCCCCACTAGGCTGACTACGTCACACCTAGCCCAAGTATCATTTCCTCATCCTACGGATTCTAGTTACTCCACATGTATCGAAGAGTACCTTACTCTAAACATGTAATGCTTTGGCCAAAGACTTTAGTAACAATCCGACGAGAGGCCATGGGTATACATCTCCTCGCAAGGAGTGGTGAATCCTTTATAGGCTATTCAAACACCTTCGATCACTTCGACTTATACCCAATCATCCCGGGTCCACATCTCCTTAGAGATGTTTGCTTAAGATGTCAAAGCATAAGTCTCCATGATCAAGATGACTTGAATACCGCAAGTCAAAGGAACATCACACTTAAGCCACAGTAAGAACTTCATTGACATATCTATATATGCAGAGAACCATATGAAGTCTTACGGCTGGTCACTCCAATGAACTAGTTACCATAACTAGCATCCACGATTAACTCCGGACATCACAATGTCTCCAGCCAGTGAGAATCAGCTGCTTGGATACACCAAGGAGTATACCTCGTGCTAGTCTTGAAAGAATTGATGGTGTCCAAATCCATCAATTCATCGACTAGGGATAATTCCGATACATCACAATTACACATGTAGAGATACTCACTAGTTGTGATCCAATCACAATTTCTCTCATCATGTTGTGAAACGATCGTGGACATTCAGTAAATGAGTTTAAGATCCAATCAAATACATAAAACATGTATACTCAAATAGTGAATCTTCATTTATCATATAAATGGTTCATACATAAGGCGATTGCCTTAGGACATCTCTCATATATTACTAACATTCTGGCTCCCTCCGAAGTCACTGAGTGTCGCCCCGACCACCGCTTCCTCCGGTGTCGCTAGCCTTCACTCAAAGATTGTTTTTTACACTCGATTTTGCTCGTGAGATAACAATATAAGCTTAACTTTGTTTCGTTTACTATAATCAAAACTCATGTTCAACTTAGGTGCCTCGCAACAATTCGACAATCGATCGATGCCTTCATCGATGACTTGTCTCGCAATGATCAATCTATGGCGTCGGCACATGAACCGGAACTCAACACTAGTCAAGTCACAGTCGACTTAGAGTAGTCGACTGCCATGACATGGCAATCGACTGATGTCGGGAAATTCCATCCGACACTTAGCCAATTTGCCAAGTTTCACCTAAGAGCACTACCCCTTCCCGGGTTACATTCGCTCACTCTCATCCCTTGGAGTCCCTCGCCTTTGAAGTTTTCTTCATCTGGCCACATCCCTCGGATGCGCCAAGTGCACGGCTCTACAGCGCCATCCTTCGCGCCTTGCCCTGAAGTCTACTTCCTCCATCTTCACTCCAATATCCTCATCCGGTGGTCCCTCGGATGCTCCAAGCCGCACTTCCGAAGCTATCCTTCACCGACTCAAGGACCGAGTCATGAGAGGTGAAACTCGCCAATGATCCATGTGCGAATTACTATATCCTTCAAGACTCCAACGCACATATCAAATCCAAACATCCTAACTTAAACCCTTTGCCATACACATCAAAACCTTATCACGAGTTGATTGCACTAACAATGACTATATGCCTTTTGATTTTAATGATGCATGCATTGAGGAAAATAGAATGTTAAGGGAAAAGGTAGATCATTTGACCAAGGCCCTAGTTACCATATCTATATATGCAGAGAACCATATGAAGTCTTACGGCTGGTCACTCCAATGAACTAGTTACCATAACTAGCATCCACGATTAACTCTGGACATCACAATGTCTCCAGCCAGTGAGAATCAGCTGCTTGGATACACCAAGGAGTATACCTCGTGCTAGTCTTGAAAGAATTGATGGTGTCCAAATCCATCAATTCATCGACTAGGGATAATTCCGATACATCACAATTACACATGTAGAGATACTCACTAGTTGTGATCCAATCACAAATTCTCTCATGTTGTGAAACGTATCGTGGACATTCAGTAAATGAGTTTAAGATCCAATCAAATACATAAAACATGTATACTCAAATAGTGAATCTTCATTTATCATATAAATGGTTCATACATAAGGCGATTGCCTTAGGACATCTCTCATATATTACTAACATTCGGCTCCCTCCGAAGTCACTCGAGTGTCGCCCGACCACCGCTGCTTCCTCCGGGTGTCGCTAGCCTTCAGCTCCAGCATTGGCACTTTTCTGCACACTCGATTTTGCTCGTGAGATAACAATATAAGCTTAACTTTGTTTCGTTTACTATAATCAAAACTCATGTTCAACTTAGGTGCCTCGCTTGCACCAACGCGATCGATGCCTTCATCGATGGACACTTATCTCGGATCGCAATCTATGGCGGTCATGACATGAACCAGACTCGAACACTAGTCAAGTCACAGTCGACTTAGAGTAGTCGACTGCCATGACATGGCAATCGACTGATGTCGGGAAATTCCATCCGACACTTAGCCAATTTGCCAAGTTTCACCTAAGAGCACTACCCCTTCCCGGGTTACATTCGCTCACTCTCATCCCTTGGAGTCCCTCGCCTTTGAAGTTTTCTTCATCTGGCCACATCCCTCGGATGCGCCAAGTGCACGGCTCTACAGCGCCATCCTTCGCGCCTTGCCCTGAAGTCTACTTCCTCCATCTTCACTCCAATATCCTCATCCGGTGGTCCCTCGGATGCTCCAAGCGCACAGCTTCCGCAAAGCTATCCTTCACCGACTCAAGGACCGAGTCATGAGAGGTGAAACTCGCCAATGATTCATGTGCGAATTACTATATCCTTCAAGACTCCAACGCACATATCAAATCCAAACATCCTAACTTAAACCCTTTGCCATACACATCAAAACCTTATCACGAGTTGATTGCACTAACAATGACTATATGCCTTTTGATTTTAATGATGCATGCATTGAGGAAAATAGAATGTTAAGGGAAAAGGTAGATCATTTGACCAAGGTCCTAGAAAAATTTACAATTTGCTCCAACACCCTTAATATGATTATAGGGAGCCAAAGGGCTAGTTTTTTTAAGAAAGGCCTATGATATAATGGAAAGACAAATCAAAAGGCCTATAATTGTTTAATTGCTAGGGGTCAAAGAAAAAATAAGACAATTGCTAGAAAATGGATCCCTAAGGAATATTTAGTGAACCCCATAGGAAAGAACTTGTATTGGGTTTTTAAATCCATCCTTAAGGGTTAGAAAAACCCTAGGTTAGTCAACCATAGTGGACTTGACTTATATCATATTATTTGGTTGACTTAGGATGGCGGGACTTAATTTTTGAAATCATATTGGGTGATGATAATGCACCCATAAATAGTATAAATCATGCTTGACTTATTATCATGATTTTATATCCAATGCATGATTACAAATTGATTGATACATGTGTTTAATGATCATAATATAAAATCAATGCATATATGTTTTTATGATCATGTGGCATGATAGGATGATACTTAACCATTGATAGAATTGCATGAAATTGAAGGTTAAGTACATAAATACCTTTAGGAACATCTCACATTCACCATAAAGATAACTTTGATTGAAAACATAGTATGGGTGAGATGATAGGATGATACAAATGGTCCACTAATGCCTATGGCATTTAGATGGTCATTTTGAGTATCAAAATAGCAATAATAGACCAATCATGGGGAAGACTTATGTTTAATTCATAGACATATTGCCCAAAGATCATGGTTGGATATTTCTTATGTTTTCAAAATCATTTCTTACTTTAAAATCTATGCTTTGATGTTTTGAAATAAATTAAAGAAAAACTAGGTGTTAAAATTGATACCAACTTGATCAAAACACTAATTGTTTTTAAAACTTTTGGATTTTTGGAAAATCATTTAAAATATAAATAATTTTAATGAAAACTCATGTTTCATTGATAAAGGACCTTAAAAGAAATGTGTTTTCAAAATTTCACGATTTTTTGATTTTTCTGGAATTTCTAATCCTTTTCTAAATTTCGTCCAGAAAAATCATAAAACTTGTATTTTGTGTGCCAGTCGACTGGTAGTCTGAACCAGTCAACTTATGTACTATGCACGAGCACAATAACTTGATTTCATTAGGTTTTGTTTTGGTTTTTGATATTTTTTCCTCCTTAGAGTTGATACCTTGAATTATAACATTTAGATAATGTTTTTGATGGTGTCAAAGGGGGAGAAATAGGAAAGTTTAAGTTAATCATGCTAAGAGGAAAATTTTAGCATGTCTTAAGGGGGAGCTGCATGTTCAAGGGGGAGTTGTTATACTCATGTTTTTACTTACATGCTTTCCTTACTTATGTTTATTGATTTTTGTTTACCTAACTTAAACGGATTGCCACACATCAAAAAGGGGGAGATTGTTGTTGGTGCAGTAGGCACCTAAGTCGAACCTGAGTTTTGATTATAGCAAACGATACAAAGTTAAGCTCATGTCGTTATCTCACGAGCTGAATCGAGTATGCAGAAGATTGATATAGCTAGAGCTGAAGGCTAGCGACACCCGGAGGAAGCCGCGGTGGTCGGGCGACACTCGAGTGACTTCGGAGGGAGCCGAAGGAATCGAGTGGAAGGCCGGAAGCAAAAGCAACATGTAAGTGTCGAGGTAAGCTCGTGTGTGCGAGCGTAAGTGAGGTCATATCCTCTTTATGGGGATGATCTTAAGCGTAGATCCGACCAAAGACATCTTATAGATGGTCTAGGTCGAGATCGGACGGTCGACGACCGTCAAAATTATGTTTTTGTTGAGCTAACTTTGACTTGCAGCAAGCATCAGTCGACTGCTAGCTTGGAGGACTCGACTGCCGAAGGTCAGCACTCAACTGATGCTGCCATCAGTCGACTGATGATGGCCATCAGTCGACTGATGGTCAATGATCAGATTCGAGGAGTCAAGGCTTATCACCCCATTTCAAGGAGTTTTTGTGTCCATTTGTGATTGGTTGAAGACCCATTCGATGAGGGGCTCAAAGGCTATAAAAGGAGGGATTGTCTTAGGGTTTTTCATGAATTAAAAAAAAAGCTTTCAAGTGCTTCCGATACGCTCCGACTCTCCGACATCCCTATGACGAAGCGCTGCCGAGACGACGACTAGAGCTTCAACCTCCATCCTTTGAAGTTGTCGGTAACGAAAGTTTGAATCATATTTTAGTTTATAAGTTGTTCTTATTTCGAGCTTTAAATCATATCAAGGAGAGGGGGAGTGTCCCTCTACCTTGAGCTTTTATCATCTTGTGTATCCGTCTAACTCCTACCTCCAACGAGGAGGAGCTTTTTAGTAGTTTGCCCTCCGTACATGGTCAAGGATGACTAGGGCCTTGGAGTAGTAGCCTTCGGCTACAAACCAAGTAAAACCTTTGTGTCTATTGTCTCTTTTATTTTTTGTTTATCTTTCCGCTGCATATAAGTTTTTCTTTAAAAACGAATTCGTATGATAAATTTCTATCGCTATTCACCCCCTCCTCTAGCATTTCAAATCGATCCAACAATTGGTATCAGAGCCGGGGGTTGCTAAGATTTGTTGAAACCACCAATCTAGCCATTTTTACAGATTTATTTTTCTTTTAATTCTGTTTTTTTTATTATTTATTTCGCTTTGTTAAGTTTTTCTCCCGCACTAGTAATCCAAGATGCGAGTCTTGGTACTTGTGTTTGTGTTTTTATCGTTGCTAGTTTCTTCGTCTTCGTCTCTTTGTGTCTTTCGTGTTAATGGCCCATCTCGAGGGTTTTAGCACCGTCCGACCACCGTTTTACAACGGTGACGATTTCCGTTACTGGAAAGGTCGGATGGAGTGCTTCCTAAAAACCCAAATAGAGATGTGGATTGTGATCCAAACCGGGTTCACCCTTCCTACTAATGAAGAAGGTGAATCCTTGGATTACAATCCGTCCATTGCCACTAAACGACAAGTCGAGGCGAATGCAAAGGCGACTCAAATCTGCTATGCTATCCAAGGAGGAGTCAACCGAGCCTGACCCTTCATCATCGCAAGAGATCTCTCGGACGAGGCTGATCGAGTTACACAGATCGGATCAAGCTAAGGTTTACAACGCGATTTGTTGTTCAATAAATTGTACACACTAAAAATGCACACACGGCAACACAATTGCACGCCGCCCGTGACATCGCCAAACCTACACGCAATCGGGCAAAAGGTCAAAACCGCAACCTTATAAGGTATGTTCTAAACTCTTTTCCGAGGACTACCTTGTGGGCATCCATGGTCGACGACAAGGTCTCCAAGGACCTTTCTAAAGTTAGAATAGACGAATTATTCTCGATTTTGAATTACATGAGCAGCAACTCGTAACCCGAGAGGGTATAGCCTTGTTTGCGGTTCAAAGAAGAAGAAAATCGCAAGCAAGCCACCACCAACCGAGGAGGAAGACGAGTCCAAGAAGAAGTTGACCCGAGTTGACTAATGGAACTAATGAACCTAGCTCAAGGATAGCCAAGGGACGAAAGCAACCATGACAACCAAGGTAAGCCTAAAAGTTCTAATATTAGGTGTTATGAGTGTAACAGGTTTGGAATTATCAAGTCCGAGTGCCCCAAGCTCAACCACCAAGCACCTAAGCACAAGAAGGCCCTCAACGTGACATGGGAAGAAGCGTCATCCGAAGAAGACGAAGACCACGTCTTCATGGCAAAATCGATTGAGTCGAACGTCAACGAGGATGACTCGACTACGTTACCTTCAAGTCAAGCCACGGATCTCAAAAGATACCCACCCTTAAAGTGAGTCCAACTTTATTTAATACTTTACATAATACGGTTAGGTTTTTGTCTAGGAAATTAGTTAAGTCCGAGTCCAAGGTCGAGACCCTGATTGAGGAGGTCAAACTCCTCAAACACAAGGTCTCCCTAACCTCTTCGACTAGTCAAGTTTGAGAAGAGGACCCAACTCTGTTGAGAACTCTCTCTTGAAAAGTCAAGTTGAAGATCTTAGGAACACGTTGGAAAGGTTCACTTCGGGATCCAAAGGACTTGACCTCCTACTTGGATCTCAAAGGGCCGTGTACAACAAGGCTGGACTAGGGTTTAACTCAAACACGACTAATAGGTCGTATATGTCGATTGTAAGTCGACATAGGAAACATGTCCAAGCATGGGTCCCTAAGAACTTTTTGATTTCAACTCTAGGATCCAACCCGTACTGGGTTCCCAAGAACCAAATCCACTATGTGGATAGACCGAACCGATTCAACGGTCTAGGGGGAGCCAGTCCAAAACATGTTTGTGCTTTAACTTAGAAATTACATGCTTTAACTTAGAAAATTTATGCTTTAAAACTTGTGAACTCACTTAGAACACGTACATAACCAACTAAAATCCTTCGAAAAGATTGAGCCTCGGGGAGCCTCTTTTCAAAAATAACCAGTTAGACTAGGAAATAGTCTTAGGTGAGTCAAGTCATCATTTTCTTGAAAATGGCTTTGTCTAAGGAAGTGGTCGATGATCCGATAAAAGAAGGCCCCTATGCCTCGCCACGACCTGGAAGCCATGATCTGGAAAAGGTAAACTTGACAAGCCTAGGGTCAAATCCAAATCTAACATAAAATTACTTGAACCTAAATGCACTTAATCAACTTAATTGGAAGTCATCTCACAAAAAAAACACATAAGTATAACATGCTTGATCATATAGACACAGGTGAGATGACCTAGGTTTAAACACTTACAACCAATCGTTCAGTTTACATATTGCTATCAATCGACCACCTTGTGTATAGGATCAATGGATGTTGGACGGTGATTGCTCGACACATGACCGGGGATCAACTCAAATTCACGAAGCTTCGATTCAAACGACAAGGATCGGTAGCCTTTGGGAATAACGACAAGCTCAAAATCATCGGATCAGGTGATATTGAGCTTAACTCGAATTTTGTTATTAAAAGTGTATTACTTGTAGAGAATTTTGAATATAACCTGCTTAGCGTAAGCCAATTATGTGACAATAACTATAAGGTCGTATTTTTAGAAAATGAATGTGTAATTAAAACAAATAAAACAGCTAAAACAATAATCAAAGGAACTAATAAAAATAACATTTATACAATTAACTTAATCAAATCCTCAGCCAAATGTCTTATGACACAGGAAGAGGAATCATGGTTGTGGCACCGACGAGGCTTCAGTCACTCGCAAGACTCATCCACATGAGATGAGTCGAGTGGCTTAGTCGAGAGGCTTACATCATATGATGATTGTTGTATGGACTTTATTGTATCATATTCCTATTTATAAAGGCATGGTTATTATATTTACTTGTATTGGTGCCAAATAACTAAATATAATAATGTCCTTGAGTAGTAGGTTCTTATCTATATCAATCGATTGGTTGAATCGATAATGAGATGATATAGAGAACACTACTCTTAATCATTCCTAGTCGAGTATTAACATTCAGGTACAATGTTAATGCGTAGAGACTAGCATGTAGGTCAACAAGATGACTTGATCTCACAAGTCATGGATATGAGATATCAAGTTGACACATGGGTATGCATTGGAGAATGTATACTGAATGACCCGCCATGAGAAAGTATCATGGATCGTTATATGAGTGTCATATACTTTCTCTCTATGGCTATTAGTATGACTATTAGTCCTTAGACCTGAAGTCACCATGGTTCCCTACATAAGGAGTTGCATACTTTGGCTTCACAAACGTCACCCGTAAATGGGTGGACTATAAAGGCGACTTGGGTATGTAACGAATTATGCGGAGGGATGTGAGTGATGTAGATGGGATCTATCCCTCCTATATGACGGGGGTGACATCGATATTCTTGATAGAGTGAGACCACGAAGTGCATGGCCATGCCCAAATGATTCAATATGAGATATTGAGCTCATTTGATTAGAGTGAGTCTACTTGGAGTTCAAGATTTAGATTGTACCGAGGATGACACGGTCTATGCCTCGATTGGTCAATCTAGATGTCAAGGATAGAGGGACATTGTCACATATTGTGAGAGTCACAATTAGTAGTCACAAAGGTGATGTTGGAGCTCAACATTCTTGTAACTTGGGTAGCAATGATGTGTTGCTAGATACCGCTCATTGCTTATGTTCCTAAATCGGTTTAGGGACATTGCCAACGTTACAAGAACCTATAGGGTCACACACATAAGAGCAATTAGATGGAGATTAGGTTCATATGATGAACCATGAGGATTAGGTTCATGGGATGAACCAAATTGGATTAAGAGTAATCCAAATTAGACTAATTGAGTTAGACTCAAGTTGATTCAAGTGTTGAATGAGTCTAATTGAGATTTGATTCATCAAATCAATTTAAATTAATGAATAGAGATTCATTATATTAAATTGACTTGAGTCAAGTGGTTAGATTTGATCAACCATGGGAAATTAGAGGTCAAGTTTGACTTGACTTGAGAGGGAAGATGAAAGGTCAAGTTTGACTTGACCAAATGCCATGTCATGATGATGACTAGGCAAGGCCGGCCAATGATGGTGCTCCACATCATCATTGACTTGGTCAATTGGTGCCACATCATGAGGGAGACCAAGGGTCATGGGAGTTACATGCATGCAGGTACCCCCCCCTCCATGAAGTGGCCGGCCAACACCATTAGGGGTTATGTGGATGAATTCATTTTGTAGAGTTATTACAATTACTTCATCTTCAACCTTGGAACTTTTTCTCTCAAGCTCTCCCTCTCCAACCTCATCTTGCCGAGACACCATAGAGGAGTGCTAGCACACTCAAGTGTCTTTTTCTCCACCTATTGCTTGTGTGGATACCATAGAGGAGTGTGCACTTGACACTCTCGAGTTCCGGCGGACTTTTGGACGAGCGGGATAAGCAAAGGGCGTCGCTATGAGGGTAACGTTCTAACCTCATAGATCTAAGGTAGATCTAGGATTTCTGTAAGCACATACATGTAATTATAATTTTTATACTTGCGGATCCGTGGCGAGGCTTCCGAGGTTTCACGCAAAGCGGTTTTGCGGCTGGAAACCCAACAATGTATCTGAATCGCATGTATGTGTTTCGTTTTTGTAGTTTTTATATTAGATATAAAAATTACAGATTTATATGTTTCTGTAAATTTTCTTATTTTATAGAATTTTTGGGTATTTTTCTCGTAGAGTCGAAGCAACGAGTGTTGGGACACTCGTAGGCTTCAACCGTCGAGAAAAACTCTCCGAATCGGCGAGTTCTCGCTTTAGGTTTTTGGGACAGCAACTTAAGTCGCTGTAAGATCATTGTAGGGACACTCGCGAAGTTTATTTTTTAAGTAGGCGCTGCCCTATCCCGAAGGGGCCATGTCCGATCGCTGCTTAAACCGCTTAGGGACCGTTTGGAGGGTGACTCATAAATTCAAAATAAATTAGGAAAAATTATAGAAATTTTCTGTAAAAATACATAATTTAGAATTATGTATAATTCTGTGATTGTCATGGCCCAATAACCCAATGGATTATGGATTATGTAATTCATACTGCGTGCGTTTTGTTTTTGTGTTGTAAAGTGTTTGCGACACTCGTTTCTTTTAATATTCTAGTTGTAAATAGTTTTAGACTCGAATGTAACTCTTTCTGAGTTTCATATTTGTAATGTACAAAAATGGAAAGTCCGGTGGAAAGTCCACTTGAAGGCGAGAGGGTGACGACACATGGCGGTCAAAGGAAGCGCTTGGAGAAGCCGCTAGCCTTAGGTTGACCGTCCGATCTTCTCATTGGCTTGAGAAGATCGTAGTAGGGCCATGACTATATCACATTTAATGATATATATATATATATATGTTGATATATATATATGTATATTTAATTGATTTTGGTTGTATGTATGTATGTATGCATAGAGAAAATGTTTGTATGTATATGATGCATGCTAGGTTAATTTTTTTGTATGTATATGATGCATGCTAGAATAATTAATGTATGTATATGATGCATGCTAATATAGGATAATAAAGGCCTAAATGCGTATAAGATACACATTACGATTAGATTAGATCATAATCGAATCAACTCGAAAATGCCTACCGAGCCTTGATACCCATCACTACCTCGATCATTTGTTGTTGTTGAATCTGCCAAAGCAGACCAACGCATATTATCTTGGTAGGGTGCGGAGGGACAATCTTGGTCCCGCCTATCACGACTCGGGTTAGAGTAAGCTAAATTAGATTGAGCAAAACTAGTTAACTCAATTGGATCGAGTAGAACTATAGGCATATTCCAATCGTTGGAAAGATAGGTTAAGATCGCATTTACACTAAATCTTGGGCGATTTAGCCAAAGCTAACTCAAGGTCTTTTGTAAATGTGGGTCTTAATCCTATAAACAAGAGTTGCATAGAGATGTATGTTGGGAGTATGGGGAATACAATCAAAGTCCCACATTGGTAAGACATGGAAAAGATCATGTGCTTATAAGAAAAAAGATATCTCCATTGGCATGAGGCCTTTTGGGTAAAGCCCAAAAACAAAACCATGAGGGCTTGGGCCCAAAGTGGACAATATCATACCATTGTGGAGATATGTGGATCTTATATGCACTAACAATTGGTATCAGAGCCGTGGTCCATGTCAAGCCATGAACCTCGAACGAAGGAAGTTGAGCTCCCACGTCCGGATCAAGAGAACCAGACATCAGGAAGGAAGTCTAGTTGGGTCGGGGGGACCGAACAACTGGCAGGAAGTCCTGGTGGGTTGAAGATCGGACATCAAGCAGAGAAAATCCTTCGAGGAGGGATAGGCTTGAGGGGGGGCCCAATGTGGTCCTTCGTTTGAGGGGGGGATTGTTGGGAGTATGGGGAATACAATCAAAGTCCCACATTGGTAAGACATGGAAAAGATCATGTGCTTATAAGAAAAAAGATATCTCCATTGGCATGAGGCCTTTTGGGTAAAGCCCAAAAACAAAACCATGAGGGCTTGGGCCCAAAGTGGACAATATCATACCATTGTGGAGATATGTGGATCTTATATGCACTAACAATGTAATCGGTAATGTGTTACCCACCGATCGTACTAAGTCTTGGGCGATTTAGCCAAAGCTAACTCAAGGCTTAGTATGATGTGGATCTTGTCCCACAAGAATTATAGCTAGTTTGTTTGAATCTAATAATGTGGTTTGACCACATCCATAACTTGATTCTACAAAATTCCTATAATTCAGTGGGAGCATCATTTGATTAAAGGCCTAATTAAATGATAAAAGGAATATGATATTAATCCTCTGCATTGTATGTTGTAGATTACTATGTCAACAAACGAACACTCACGAACACTCTCTGAGAAGGACAAGCTCGCAAGCAAATTGGGGACTGCATGGGAACTTGAAATTGTTCTCACCCAAGAAAGGAAGTTGTATGCGTCTGGAGCAGCATTGAGGCACCTCCGCCAATGCCTCGCGATGACGAAAGATGCTTACAAGAAGCATCAAGATGATGCATTAGATGTGTCATGTGCTCATGACCATGAACTACGAGCTTGAAGCAACGTTCATGACACTTCATGAATGCTTATGATATGGTTGGACATCTTCGGAAGTCTCTAGGCATTATTTGGGTATGAGAAGGACTCTAGGTACATATGTACTCAAGATGATTGGAGTGTAGAAACCTACAAATGATAGACACCACTTGGCCAAGAGCTGGCCACTGACCTAATCTTGCAATCTTTGCCACAAGCCTTCAATCAATTTGTCATGAATTATAACATGAATGAAATTGATAAGCCATTGCCTGAAATGCTCATGTTGAGAATCAGAGAGCTTAACCTTAAGAAGGGTAAATCGACACCATTTTGATGGTGCAAAAGAAGAAAGGCAAGGGCAAGGTGAGGGAAAGTCCCAAGCCAAGGGAAAAGGCAAAGAACTTAAACCCAAAGGAGAGGATAGAAGGAAGGGCTTGCTTGCAAGGAAGCAAGACACCGAAGCGTAGCAGGCATACCTGGAAGATCTTAAGAAGAAGAGAAGTGAGACTTCTACTTCAGGTATAAATGTTATGGAAGTCAATCTATCTATTTCTTCATCATGGGTATTAGATACCGGATGTGCATCTCACATTTGTACCAATGTGTGTGAGAAATAGAAATAGGGCATTGACAAAGGCGAGGTGGACCTCTGAGTAGGCAATGGAGCAAGGGTTCATTCTTCTTTGAACTTTGGGAACTTATGATCTATCTCTGCCCTCTGGGCTTGTACTAGAATTAGATGAATGTTGTTATGTGCCTGCCTTAACTAAGAACATCATTTCAGTTTCTTGTTTGGACAAGAAAGGTTTTTCATTTATAATAAAGAACAAATGTTGTTCAGTTTATTTAAATGATATGTTCTATTGTAGTGCACCTCTAATGAACGGACTCTACTTTCTAGACTTAGAGAGCCCTATCTATAACATAAGTACCAAGAGGTTCAAGTCAAATGAGTTGACCAAACCAAACCTATCTCGGCATTGTCTTAAGGTCACATAAATGAGAGTCGCTTATCTCTCTAGGATGGGATGCTAGACTCATTTGATTTTGAATCATATGAGACATCATGCGAGTCTTGCCTTTTACAAGATGACCAAGACTCCCTTTAGTGGACATAGCGAAAACAGATTTGTTAGGCCTTATACATAGTGATGTATGTGGTCCTTTCAATGTTGCTAGAGGTGGTTACATTTACTTCATTACATTTATTCGATGACTTGGTAGATATGGTTATGTGTATCTTATGACACATAAATCAATCCTTTGAAAAGTTCAGAATTTTGAAGAATGAAGTAACAAATGAGCAAGAGTATTAAGATACTTTTAATCGGATCGAGGTGGTGAATACCTTAGCCATGAGTTTCATGACTATCTAGCCGAGTGTGGGATTCTATCCCAACTCACTCCTGGAACACCACGGTGGAATGGTGTATCCGAAAGGAGGAATCATACCCTATTAGATATGGTACGATCTATGATGAGTCACATGATCTTCCTATATCCTTTTCCTTTGGGATATGCTCTACAACCACCTACTGTTACTCCTAAAGGTACCATCCAAGGTAAAGACACCATATATACGATATGGAAAAATCCCAAGATGTCTTTTATGAGGATTTGGGGTTGTGAGGCTTACGCTCGACGCCAAGTCTCGCAAAGCCGACCCAAATCGATAGGTGCTATTTTGTTGGATATCCCAAGGGATACAAAGGATATTACTTTACATTCTCAAAGTGTTTGTTTGGTAAAAGTGGGGTTTTTCTAGAAAGGGATTTTGTTTCTAGAAAAACTAGTGGGAGTACCTTCGGTTAAAGAAATTCAAGATAAGGACCATAGCACTTGAGGCCTTGATGGAGGTTGAGCAGGTTGAACAGAACCACAAAGTGTTGTGGTGATGAGGTTGTTGTGGAACAACCACCTAAGTAGACCACCTTTCAGTGCGACTCGAGTGAAACGTCGTCGCTGAGAGATACTCATTCTCTTGTCACCATGATGACGCTATGCTCATTGAGAATGAGCCTACCTCCTATCGTGATGAGCCCAGTGATTTCGAGAAATGGAGATCAGAGAGATGATGGTCATGTACACTAAGGATAACGGATTTTTATCAGGGCCATTGCGAAGTGGACTTTAGGAGATGATATGGATGATACCTATAAGGGTGGCTAAAGGTTTCAAGCAAATTCATGGTATCACTATGATGAAACCTCTTCTCCAAAGGGCGGTTTAAGTCCATTCGATCTTGCTATTGCTCAGATACCATGATTGAGAATGGATGTCAAAACCAATGGAACTTACATGTGTACATGACACAACTCGAGGGTTTTGTAGATCCAGATGTATATCTTGAAGGTATCAAGCATTTTGGGCTAAAGCAAGCTTCTGAGCTCGAATCTTCGATTCGGCGATGCTATCGAAGGACTTAGTTTGTTTCATCATAGATGAAGATGAACTCTGTCTACAAGACATGATTTATATCGTGGATTACATGCTTTGGGAATGACATCCTTCGCCTACCATCAAGACTTTCGCTTCAACGGCGACTTGTTGTATTCTAGGCATCAAGATCTATAGAGGATCGGATTGCTTGGCCTAAGTCGCATACATTAACATCAGGACTTCTTCCGTAGATTGTATGGACTTTATTGTATCATATTCCTATTTATAAAGGCATGGTTATTATATTTACTTGTATTGGTGCCAAATAACTAAATATAATAATGTCCTTGAGTAGTAGGTTCTTATCTATATCAATCGATTGGTTGAATCGATAATGAGATGATATAGAGAACACTACTCTTAATCATTCCTAGTCGAGTATTAACATTCAGGGACAATGTTAATGCATAGAGACTAGCATGTAGGTCAACAAGATGACTTGATCTCACAAGTCATGGATATGAGATATCAAGTTGACACATGGGTATGCATTGGAGAATGTATACTGAATGACCCGCCATGAGAAAGTATCATGGATCGTTATATGAGTGTCATATACTTTCTCATGTGGCTATTAGTATGACTATTAGTCCTTAGACCTGAAGTCACCATGGTTCCCTACATAAGGAGTTGCATACTTTGGCTTCGTCAAACGTCACCCGTAAATGGGTGGACTATAAAGGCGATTACTGGGTATGTAACGAATTATGCGGAGGGATGTGAGTGATGTAGATGGGATCTATCCGTCCTATATGACGGGGGTGACATCGATATTCTTGATAGAGTGAGACCACGAAGTGCATGGCCATGCCCAAATGATTCAATGTTGGGTTTCCGGCACGGCGGCGTGTGTGTGTTCGATCATGTTTCGTAAACATGAGCACAGCGGAAGCAATAAAAATAATAAATACTCCTATTTATTACAACACACACAACACACGCATGCTATTACAATAAGTGTAGACATAACCCTAAATTAAAATTGCAATAAAAGGAAATTAAACTACGTTATACCTTTCGTATGACGTGTAGCGGGAACGGCATCAACCGGAACGATCCTCGTAAGAATCGTCTCTATCCGTATCCACGCCGAGCTCCTCGGGATGACCCGCTAAGTCACGAGCCGTCTTCGTGCGGGTTACTAGCCTCGTGTTGAAGGCGGCGTGATCGAGAGATGATCACGATCGAATCCAAATTCGGACCTAAAAACAAGTCCTCAAACTTGCTTCTCGGAGAGGTATTCGTCAACCGATTGGCGAATCGCCGTCCTCCACCTCAGAGGATTACGGAGATCAAATCCCGGTATAGTTAGCCGCTGTCGGGCACTAACCGTCGTCAGCAGCGCTCCGGCGAAGGAGAAGAAAGCTGTCAGAAAACTGGACAGCTTGGTGGAAGAGATAGGCACGGCCAAAACAAGGAGACAAAAGCTCACCTTGATGCCGAACCTTTTAGGGGATCACGGAGGGTCGCGGAGGTTCACGGCTGGAGCTTGGGCCGGCAAGAGTCTTGTGGCGGCACACATCAATGAGGCGGCAAGGAGCTTAGGCGGCACAAAGGTTAGGCGGCAACTCCTTGGAGGCTAGGGTTTTGATTTTGGATTAGGGTTTAACAATCCCTTAAGCCCACTTTTATAGAGAACTAATTCTCTTAATGGTTAATGGATCATATCCATAAAGCCCGTTAACCGCTCCATTAAGATAAGTTAAAATAAACCAAACCATGATGGTTTATTTTAAGTTAAAAGAACCGAACCAACTTTTGGTTCATTCGTTTAAAATAAACCAAACCCTTTGGTTTATTCTTATCCATTGGATTAGAACCAAACCATTTTGGTCCATCCATTGTCTTCATAAGACCGCAGCCCATCCACGCTTCCATTGCGAAACAATTTCATGCTCGCTTTATGTTTGGTCCAACCAAACATAGTTTTCTCGATGCGAGAATCTCATTCTCAAGCTCGTTTTAAATCCTTTGGATTACACTCGTTGTCGCGTGTGACCAAATAGGTTCTCGGTTTATGTTGGCCGTCTATAATTAACCATTAATTATAGAGCGATCATGAGTGGCACCTAGTAGTACATCATGATCCCCAATTAGCAGAAAGATCAGCGGTTGATCGAACTATTTACGAAACCCTTGATGGCTCGAATGAATCGTGCCCCATTCCCTTCACTCATCTTATACCCACTTGGTTGGGACATGGTCTATTGTAGCCGATCCCACTAGGTGACTCGTCACACCTAGCCCAAGTATCATTTCCTCGTCCTCAGTTCTAGTTACTCCACATGTATCGAAGAGTACTTTACTCTAAACATGTAATGCTTTGGCAGACTTTAGTAACAATCCGACGAGAGGCCATGGGTATACATCTCCTCGCAAGGAGTGGTGAATCCTTTATAGGCTATTCAAACACCTTCGATCACTTCGACTTATACCCAATCATCCGGGTCCACATCTCCTTAGAGATGTTTGCTTAAGATGTCAAAGCATAAGTCTCCATGATCAAGATGACTTGAATACAAAGTCGAAGGAACATCGCACTTAAGCCCGCAGTAAGAACTTCATTGACATATCTATATATGCAGAGAACCATATGAAGTCTTACGGTGGTCACTCCAATGAACTAGTTACCATAACTAGCATCCACGATTAACTCGGACATCACTATGTCTCGGCCCGGTGAGAATCGGTGCTTGGATACACGAGGAGTATACCTCGTGCTAGTCTCGGAATTGATGGTGTCAAATCCATCAATTCATCGACTAGGGATAATTAGATACATCACAATTACACATGTAGAGATACTCACTAGTTGTGATCCAATCACAAATTCTCTCATGCTGTGAATCGTATCGTGGACATTCAGTAAATGAGTTTAAGATCCAATCAAATACATAAAAACATGTATACTCAAATAGTGAATCTTCATTTATCATATAAATGGTTCATACATAAGGCGATTGCCTTAGGACATCTCTCATATATTACTAACAGACTCCCACTTGGCCTAATGCCAATCGCTCATTATCAATACCATAATCTCTAACATGACCCTCAAACTTATTTTGAGGTAATGCTTTAGTCAAAGGATCCGCTAAGTTCCTTTTAGTGGGAATTTTCTCGATTTGTATTTCGTTCCTACTTATGATCTCTCTGATAAGATGATAGCGGCGAAGCACATGTTTGGATCATTGATGAGACCACATCAAGTTCAGAGATGAACTTCTTGATCCAAACCGCTTCCTTTCTTTGCTTCCAAAGGCTGCAGCGTATTACGCCTTAGTGGCGAGAATCCGCTATAGTGTCAAGCTTGGAACCTTTCCAACTTATTGCACCTCCATTCTAGGTGAATACATACCCGGAGAGACATGGAATCATCCTTGCATGCGGAGGTGCATCCGTATACCCACGTATCACCATGTACCCTTCTCCATATTAGGAACACATCCTTAGTTCTTCTCAAGTACTTAAGGATCGTCTTAACATGCCCAATGATCCATTCTGGATCGGGTGGTATCTGCTCGTGACACT
The DNA here is from genome assembly GCA_025175895.1 of Wurfbainia villosa. Taxonomy (NCBI): domain Eukaryota; kingdom Viridiplantae; phylum Streptophyta; class Magnoliopsida; order Zingiberales; family Zingiberaceae; genus Wurfbainia; species Wurfbainia villosa. Next base: position 104,724,531 of record CM045991.1, read on the forward strand.
CAGAGCATACGATACATCGGGCCTCGTACATAACATAGCATACATGATAGATCCTATTGCGGATGCATAGGGAATCTTACTCATACAAATCCTCTCGTCTTCTGTACGCGGACACATAGACTTCGAAAGGTGTACCCCATGCCTGATGGGCAGATAACCTTTCTTGGATTCCGACATGCTAAACCTCTTTGCTTTTCGGTCTATATATATGTAGGCTGCGAAAGACCAAGCAACCGTTTGATCTATCTCTATAGATCTTAATCCCAGGATGTAGGTTGCTTCTCCCGAGTCTTTCATGGAGAATGTCTTGGATAACCAAACCTTCATGTTGTAAGATGGACACATCGTTTCCTATAAGTAATATGTCATCGACATACAATACTAGGAACACGACTGCACTCCCACTAACCTTCTTGTACACACAAGGTTCGTCTTGATTTTGTGAGAAATCAAACTTTTTGATCGTCTCATCAAAACGGATATTCCAGCTCCTGGATGCTTGCTTCAATCCATAAATGGATCGTCGCAACTTGCATACCTTGGTTTTATCAACCGATGTGAAACCCTCAGGCTGTATCATATACACGTCCTCGAGTAGGTTTCCATTAAGGAAAGTTGTTTTCGCATCCATCTGTCATATCTCATAATCATAATGAGCTGCTATGGCCAGGAGCATCCGAATGGATTTAAGCATAGCTACAGGTGAATAGGTTTCGTCATAATCAACACCTTGTTTTTGACGATATCCTTTCGCCACTAATCTACCTTCATAGGTAATCACATTACCATCCATGTCGGTTTTCTTCTTGAAAACCCACTTGCACCCTATAGGCTTTATGCCTTCAGGTGGGTCAACCAAGTTCCAAACTTGGTTTCCATACATGGAATCCATTTCCGACTTCATGGCACCAAGCCACTTATCCCTTTCTGAACTTGTCAGCACTTCTTCATAACTGGTAGGCTCCTCATCATCAATGAGTAACACGTCGTTCGATTCACTTACGAGAAATCCATATCTCTCGGGAATATTGCGTGTTCTACCAGATCTACGAAGATGTGGTGTTACAATAGGTCCAGCCGATTGCTCATCACTATGAGTTGTCGGCTATTGTGCTTCACCAGGTATCTCATCAATGTCTATTTGAGTCTCTCGAGCCTCCTCAAGCTCGACGACACTCCCACTGTTTTCTTGCAAGAGAAACTCTTTCTCTAGAAACACAGCATGCCTTAAAACAAACACCTTTTGTTCCACAGGATGATAGAATTGGTAACCCCTTGTTTCCTTAGGGTATCCAATAAATAGACATTTATCAGACTTAGCATCCAGTTTGTCTGATACAGTCCGCTTCACATAAGCAGGACAACCCCATATCTTCAAGTAAGATACATGAGGTTTCTTACCATTCCATATCTCATATGGAGTAGTTGAGACTACCTTGGTAGGCATTACATTTAACAAGTAAGCGGTATGCAAGTGCATAACCCCAAAGGACTTGGGAAGAGTCGCATGATTCATCATTGACTGACCATGTCCAACAAGGTCGATTCGCCTCTCGGATACACCATTATCTTTGTGGTGTATAGGCGGAGTCCATTGAGACAATATGCCATTGTCTCTTAGATAATCAGAAACTCTTGACTTAAGTATTCACCACCTCGATCCGATCAGTATTTTAATACTTTTGTCATGTTGTTTCTCTACTTCATTTCTGAATTCTTTGAACCTTTCAAAGGCTTCAGACTTGTGTTTCATCAAGAACACATACCCAAACCGTGAGTGATCAACGGTGAAGGTAATGAAGTAGCTATAGCCTCCTAATGCTTGAGTTGACATAGGTCCACATACATCAGTATGTAATAAACCTAGTAACTCTCCCACTCGTTCACCTTTTCCAGTAAAAGGTAACTTAGTCATCTTGCCTTTTAAGCATGATTCGCATGTATCGTATGAATCCAATTCAAACGATTCCATAATTCCACATCGGTGTAATTCGGACATGCGTTTCTTGCTTACATGGCCAAGACGACAATGCCACATGTAGAGTCTATTTGATTATCCTTTGAGCACTCTTGTTGCTCGCCGATATTGAAAATGTCCTTTGGATCGTCCAGCGTATAAACACCATTGCTTAAAGTTCCGGTCCATAAAGAACCCCATTCAAAGTTATGTAACAACAATTGTTACTAAGCGTCAAATGGAAACCATTTCTATTTAAACAAGAAATAGAAATGATGTTCTTTATCAGAGAAGGAACATAAAAGCAATTGTCGATTCTAAGACAAGTCCTACACGGAGTTTCAACAAATACGTTCGATGGCGAGTGCGGCGAACCTTTGCTCCATTCCCGACACGTAAATTTGACTCTCCTTGGCGAGTCTTCTTCTATTCCTTAGCCCATGTATGTCATTACATATATGTGAGCCACAGTATCAAATACCCAAGTGTGAAATAGAATGACAATCAATAAAGAAGATTTACGAAGAAGATGGGGCATCATGCCTTATCCTTCTTCACGGACTCAAGATAAATCTTGCACTTTCTTCATAAATGGCTCTCCTTGCCATAATGATGGCAAGTTTCCTTTAATGCTAGTTCTACCTTCTTAGCCCTTCTCTTCTTTCCCTTATGTTGTTCCTTTGACTTCCTCTTAGAACCTTTCTTGAGGAATCAACTAACGACCGTCCCTGCTCATGCTTCTCGAGAAGACTCCACGGTCTTCAACATATTGGCGATACCACGGATGAACCTCCTAGCATCTCGAGGTGAAGAGGAGCTTTGAGACTTGAACCTTCGAATCTCACTTGCTCATCAACCAACTCACAAAGATGAAGGACTACGATATGAGCATCCATATGCTCATCTTTGCTTTCGTAGCTTAGGTTCCATCGCGGCTAGCATGATGCAACTCATTTGTTCGAGAATCACTCACATGTTTACGATAGGCCAACAATTGGTCGAGTTGCATCGTCACTAGCAGGCGGGAAGAGGCGCCGAGGACATTTACAAGCTTTTCACCTTGAGAACAATTCTCAAGTTTCTAAGCGATCCAAGAAGTTCGGCCCGATCAATTTATTTGAATCCAAAATGGAACGCAAATTCAAATTCAAACACATCATGATCAATATATTAACTTAGAAATACAAAGCGAGCATATATGAGAAAGATGATTTTAAAATGCATCAATATACATTTATAAATCCCATTCATTTTTCGAATTTCAAAAACCCCAAAATCACTTCGGGAGATTGTAGGTCCATCTCCGAATGGGCTGATATCCATCATAGTTATGAACAACCTTGGAGAGAGTCCAACAAGCCATTCATAACTATGACGGTAGGTATCATCTATACCGATTGCATATCCCGTATATGCAACTATCACAATGTGCTATCAACTAATTGAATGTTCACACATACATCGGGTTGTTAACACATTAACAAGTATGCATCATATGCATAGCACCCAACTTCACCTCCCTTTACATCGACCTTGGAGAGTCAACAAACGATGCTCCAGTTAAAGCCAACCCATTAATCAGACATAGTTTTAATATGGTTAGGCGCATTCAACCAATTAGCCCGGCTTGGAGAGAGTCCAACAACCAAAGCTAACGATTGACCTCGACTCTTACCATATTAGTATTAAACTATTCCATGGTTTGAACACGTTCGGGTTCGAGCCGGGCTTGGAGAGAGTCCAACAACCCAAACAAGAAACGGAACTCTGGTTCTAACCATATTAATGGAAGGTGTAGGCTTTAATATTGTTTAAGGGTTTTTATGTCTCATCCTCTTTGCATGCAAATAACTATTATCTACATGGCATGGCATACATGGCATACATCTACATGTCACGACACGCATGGCATAATGTTATGCATCTAATGCAATTACATGGCATACAATTATGTCATGTATATATTTCCTTATATGTCATAACTATTTATGGAAATAAAATATGTTTAAGATTTGATTCTCCAAATCAAATCATAATTAAATTAGGAAACAAATTTCCAAATCTACTCACATATTTTATTCATGGAATTATTTGATTAAGGAAAATCTATTTAGGAAACCAATTTCCTAAATCTTTAAAACTACTTATGGAAATTAAATATTTTAAGATTTGATTTCCCAAATCAAATCATGATTAAATTAGGAAACAAATTTCCAGAATCTAATCAAATATTTTATTTATGGAAAATATCAATTTCCATAAATACTTCCAACTTTCCAAAAGTGGAAGATTTCCATAAATACTTCTAGACTTTCCAAAATTGAAAAATTTCCATAAATACTTCTAAATGTCCAAAATTAGAAAATTTCCAGAAATACATTATGACTATCGCAAAACCATTTTACGATTATGTCGAAACACAACCTGGGCTCGATACCCTTTGTTGGGTTTCGCATGCAGGCGTGTGTGTGTTCGATCATGTTTAAGTAAACATGAGCACAGTAGTGAAGCAATAAAAATAATAAATACTCCTATTTATTACAACACACACAACACACGCATGCTATTACAACAAGTGTAGACATAACCGTAAATTAAAATTGCAATAAAAGGAAATTAAACTACGTTATACCTTTCGTATGACGTGTAGCGGGAACGGCATCAACCGGAACGATCCTCGTAAGAATCGTCTCTATCCGTATCCACGCCGAGCTCCTCGGGATGACTTCGCTCACGAGCCGTCTTCGTGCGGGTTACTAGCCTCGTGTTGAAGGCGGCGTGATCGAGAGATGATCACGATCCGAATCAAATTCGGATCCTAAAACGAGTTCTCAAAACTCGCTTCTCCGGAGAGGTATTCGTCAACCGTTTGACGAATCCTTCGTCCTCCACCTCAGAGGATTACCGGAGATCAAATCCCCGGTATGTTATCCGCTGTCGGAGCACTAACCGTCGTCCAAACGACGCTCCGACGAGAGGAGAAGAAGCTGTCCAGAAAACTGGACAGCTTGGTGGAGGAGATAGGCGCCGGCCAAAACAAGGAGACAAAAGCTCACCTTGATGCCGAACCTTTTAGGGGATCACCGGAGGGTCGCCGGAGGTTCACCGGCTGGAGCTTGGATGCCGGCAAGGGTCTTGACGGCACAATCAAGCTGGGCGCAAGGAGCTTAGGCGGCACAACAGGTTGGGCGGCAACTCCTTGGAGGCTAGGGTTTTGATTTTGGATTAGGGTTTAACAATCCCTTAAGCCCACTTTTAGAGAGAACTAATTCTCTTAATGGTTAATGGATCATATCCATAAAGCCCGTTAACCCGCTCCATTAAGATAAGTTAAAATAAACCAAACCATGATGGTTTATTTTAAGTTAAAACGAACCGAACCAACTTTTGGTTCATTCGTTTAAAATAAACCAAACCCTTTGGTTTATTCTTATCCATTGGATTAGAACCAAACCATTTTGGTCCATCCATTACGTCTTCATAAGACGCAGCCCATCCACGCTTCCATTGCGGTGAAACAATTTCATGCTCGCTTTATGTTTGGTCAACCAAACATAGTTTCTCTCGATGAGAATCTCATTCTCAAGCTCGTTTTAAATCCTTTGGATTACACTCGTTGTCGTGTGACCAAATAGGTTCTCGGTTTATGTTGGCCGTCTATAATTAACCATTAATTATAGAACGATCATGAGTGGCACCTAGTAGTACATCATGATCCCCAATTAACCGAAAAGATCAACGGTTGATCTAGAACTATTTCTGAAACCCTTCAGTAGCTCGAATGAATCGTGCCTCATTCCCTTCACTCATCTTATACCCACTTGGTTCAGGACATGGTCTATTGTGTCCCACTAAGTGACTCATCGTCACACCTAGCCCAAGTATCATTTCCTCGTCCCACTGATTCTAGTTACTCCACATGTATCGAAGAGTACCTTACTCTAAACATGTAATGCTTTGGCAAAGACTTTAGTAACAATCCGACGAGAGGCCATGGGTATACATCTCCTCGCAAGGAGTGGTGAATCCTTTATAGGCTATTCAAACACCTTCGATCACTTCGACTTATACCCAATCATCCCGGGTCCACATCTCCTTAGAGATGTTTGCTTAAGATGTCAAAGCATAAGTCTCCATGATCAAGATGACTTGAATACCGCAAGTCAAAGGAACATCGCACTTAAGCCACAGTAAGAACTTCATTGACATATCTATATATGCAGAGAACCATATGAAGTCTTACGGCTGGTCACTCCAATGAACTAGTTACCATAACTAGCATCCACGATTAACTTCGGACATCACTATGTCTCCAGCCAGTGAGAATCAGCTGCTTGGATACACCAAGGAGTATACCTCGTGCTAGTCTCAACAGAATTGATGGTGTCCAGATCCATCAATTCATCGACTAGGGATAATTCCGATACATCACAATTACACATGTAGAGATACTCACTAGTTGTGATCCAATCACAAATTCTCTCATGCTGTGAATCGTATCGTGGACATTCAGTAAATGAGTTTAAGATCCAATCAAATACATAAAGCATGTATACTCAAATAGTGAATCTTCATTTATCATATAAATGGTTCATACATAAGGCGATTGCCTTAGGACATCTTTCATATATTACTAACATTCAATATGAGATATTGAGCTCATTTGATTAGAGTGAGTCTACTTGGAGTTCAAGATTTAGATTGTACCGAGGATGACACGGTCTATGCCTCGATTGGTCAATCTAGATGTCAAGGATAGAGGGACATTGTCACATATTGTGAGAGTCACAATTAGTAGTCACAAAGGTGATGTTGGAGCTCAACATTCTTGTAACTTGGGTAGCAATGATGTGTTGCTAGATACCGCTCATTGCTTATGTTCCTAAATCGGTTTAGGGACATTGCCAACGTTACAAGAACCTATAGGGTCACACACATAAGAGCAATTAGATGGAGATTAGGTTCATATGATGAACCATGAGGATTAGGTTCATGGGATGAACCAAATTGGATTAAGAGTAATCCAAATTAGACTAATTGAGTTAGACTCAAGTTGATTCAAGTGTTGAATGAGTCTAATTGAGATTTGATTCATCAAATCAATTTAAATTAATGAATAGAGATTCATTATATTAAATTGACTTGAGTCAAGTGGTTAGATTTGATCAACCATGGGAAATTAGAGGTCAAGTTTGACTTGACTTGAGAGGGAAGATGAAAGGTCAAGTTTGACTTGACCAAATGCCATGTCATGATTATGACTAGGCAAGGCCGGCCAATGATGGTGCTCCACATCATCATTGACTTGGTCAATTGGTGCCACATCATGAGGGAGACCAAGGGTCATGGGAGTTACATGCAAGCATGTAACCCCCCCCCCCTCCATAATGTGGCCGGCCAACACCATTAGGGGTTATGTGGATGAATTCATTTTGTAGAGTTATTACAATTACTTCATCTTCAACCTTGGAACTTTTTCTCTCAAGCTCTCCCTCTCCAACCTCATCTTGCCGAGACACCATAGAGGAGTGCTAGCACACTCAAGTGTCTTTTTCTCCACCTATTGCTTGTGTGGATACCATAGAGGAGTGTGCACTTGACACTCTCGAGTTCCGGCGGACTTTTGGACGAGCGGGATAAGCGAAGGGCGTCGCTACGAGGGTAACGTTCTAACCTCATAGATCTAAGGTAGATCTAGGATTTCTGTAAGCACATACATGTAATTATAATTTTTATACTTCGCACGGATCCGTGGCCGGGGGCTTCCGAGGTTTTCGCAACGCAAAAAGCGGTTTTTGCGGCTCGGAAAAACCCAACATTACCCAACCTCAACAATTTGGTTAATAAAATCTGTAATGCTTGTTAACAAGGAAAACAACCTAGGACACAACACAAGTTAACTAACCAAGAATGAACCTCAAGTGTACTTGAGCTCCTGCACATGGATCTATTCGATTCACATGGAGCCAAGTCACTCAATAGAAGTCAATATTGCTTATTCATAATTGACGACTACTCCAGGTTTACCTGGGTTAGGTTCATCAAATATAAAAATGATACCCTAGATCAATTAATCAATCTATTCAAATTAATCGAGAATAAAAAAAACCTTAAGGTTAAAAGACTTAAAAGCGATCATGGTGGTGAATTCGAAAATCAAAGGTTCACCGACTTCTGTAACCTAAACGGATACCACCATGAATTCTCTTGCCCTAGGACCCCTCAACAAAATGGCCTAGTGGAGCGGAAAAAACGAACTCTACAAGAAGCCGCTAGGACCATGTTGAACGAATACGACCTACCCGATAGGTTTTGGGCAGAAGCCGTTAGCACGGCTTGCTATGTCCAGAATAGGATCCTTATGGTAAAGAGGCACCTTAAGACCTCCTATGAGATTTATCACAATAAAGTGCCCAACATCAAGTACTTTAGGGTATTTGGATGTAAGGTACATATCTTAAACACTAAGAACCACCTAGGGAAATTCAAATCCAAAACCTCCACCGGAATCTTCTTAGGATACTCAACCACGAGTAGGGCCTATAGGGTATATAACCACGATACCCTTAAAGTCGAAGAGACTATTAATGTAGTGTTCGATGAAGTACGAACCTACAAAACCCTTAATGACCCCAAGTGTTGAGCCCACGATACCAAACTGTCTCAGGCCACGAGATCGAGTCTAATCCAAATCAACCAACTTCTCTAGTCGACCAAGTTACAAGTGATCCGAGTCAAACTAGTGTTCATCCAAGTCACCCCATTGATCAAGCATTAGGTGACACAAACCCAACCCAATCTAGGATTCAGACTAACCACCCTATCGATCAAGTGATAGGAGATCCTAATCTAGGAGTTCGAACTAGAGCATCCTATAGGAACCTTAGTCAAATTTCCTTAATTTCAAAGATAGAACCCAAATCAATTGAACAAGCTCTTCTTGATCCCGATTGGATTATTGCAATGCAAGAAGAGCTAGCTCAATTAACTAGGAATGAAGTGTGGGAATTAGTACCACCACCTAAAGACAAAACGATAATTGGAACAAGGTGGGTGTTTCGAAATAAGCTTGATGATAAAGGTGAAGTAGTTAGAAACAAGGCTAGGTTAGTCGCCAAAGGGTTTAGTCAAGTCGAAGGCTTAGATTACGATGAAACCTATGCCCTAGTAGCTAGACTTGAATCCATTCGAATGTTGCTAGCTTATGCCGCACATCGAGGATTTAAGCTGTTTCAAATGGATGTTAAGTCAGCATTCCTAAATGGATACATTAAAGAAGAAGTTTATGTTAGCCAACCCCCCGGATTCAAAAATCTAGATAAACCCGACCATGTTCTAAAACTTAAGAAAGTTCTCTATGGACTTAAACAAGCTCTTCGAGCTTGGTACGAGAGACTTTCAATCCATCTTAAGTCAAAAGGGTTTAACCAAGGCTTAGTTGACCCAACTCTCTTCGTAAAAACCTTAGGTAAAGAAATATTCATAGCTCAAATTTACATAGACGATATAATTTTTGGAACCTCTAACTCAGCCTTACTAAACGAGTTCGTTTCACTCATGGAAAGTGAGTTCGAAATGAACTTGGTAGGCGAGTTAAGTTTCTTTTTAGGTCTACAAATTAAACAAACTAAGGATGATATATATCTATATCAACAGAAATACACTAAGGAGTTAATTAAAAGATTTGGAATGCAAGACGCTAAGATAATAAACACCCCAATGGCGATTAATGTTAACATAGGAGAAGACCCAGAAAGTAAGTCCATTGACTTAAAGTACTATAGGAGCGCGATAGGAAGTCTCCTATACTTAACTGCGAGTCGACCCGACATCCTATTCGCAGTAAGTATGTGCGCCAGGTTTCAAACCTGTGCTAAGGAGTCTCACCTAACCATAGTTAAGCGTATCCTTAGATATCTTAAGGCTACACTTAACGTTGGTATTTGGTACCCTAGATCTACGGAATTCGAACTAATCGGCTACTCCGATTCGGATTATGCCGGTAGTAAACTCGATAGAAAGAGCACGAGTGGTTGTTGTCAACTATTCGGCTCGAGTCTAGTAAGTTGGTGCAGTAGGAAGCAACATTGTGTTGCCTTATCTACCACCGAAGCCGAATACGTTGCGATGGGTGAGTGTGTAACTCAGCTTCTTTGGATGAAGCACACTCTCCGAGACTTTGGGTTGGACTTCACCAAAACTAAAATTTTTGTAGACAACATAAGTTCGATAAATCTAACTAAGAACCCTATATGCCATTCAAGGACAAAGCATATAGAGGTAAAATACCATTTCATTCGAGAACATGTAGCCAACGGCTCCATACAACTCGAATATGTTGACTCGAAATCTAACCTAGCAGACCTATTTACTAAACCCCTACCCGAAGCCGAATTTAGTCTATTAAGACGAAAATTGGGCATGTGCGTAATAGAATAGGTACTTACAAATTATATGTTCTTACTACTATTTATTTAATTTCATTATTATGGAACTAGCATAGGACATACCTTAGATATCATGCACCTATAGATTTAAGGAGTCAATACATCTCACAACACATAGGACTAATGTGTTTGTGTACTTAGCCACGTAGATGGGTGTGAGATGTTAGGACCTTACTCCTGGTTCCAGATGTAAAGCTAGTGCATCGCTATGAACCACAGAGTATAATCATACATACTAACCGACTCTGACCATGACTGGTTGATCCTTCAAATCAATCAAGCCAAATATGAGTTGAACATTTTATAGATGAACCTATTTTCAGTATATTATTTTCAAAATAATGTGGAACATTCTTGGACTTTAAATTAAAACTTATTTTTTATTCCACACACATCCTCACTCTTTTCGATATATGGAAAAAGGGGGAGAAAAAGGCCAAAGTTAAGGGATCAATTTTTTTTTTATGGCCAAGGCTTACTTAACTTTAAGTTAACAAAACAAGTTAAGGGAACTCTTAACTTAAACACATTTAGTTAACTTGTTTTCGTTAACAATACAATAATTTACTTAACTCTTACTTAACTTGTTAACAAAAAGTAATTTACTTAACTTGTTAACAAAATAGAAGTAAAGGCCAAGGTTAAGAAATCAATTTTTTTCTTAACTTAAAACTTATTTTAAACACTATGGCCAATATTAAGTAATTTCGGTCACTTAATTTTTTTTAGTAGCAAATATCAAGGGGGAGAGTTAAAACCCTTTCTCAAGTACTCACCCTCGGTCAAGGGGGAGGATTCCTCAAGGGGGAGCACTTGAAAAAGAGTTTTTACTCCTACACATTCATGCATATCTCTTGCTCATTTTAATTAATGCACTTAATTTGTTTTTTTTTCCTTAACTTTGTATGTGGGTTTGCCATAAATCAAAAAGGGGGAGATTGTTGGTGCAGTAGGCACCTAAGTCAAACCTGAGTTTTGATAATAGCAAACGATACAAAGTTAAGCTCATGTCGTTATCTCACGAGCTGAATCGAGTATGCAGAAGATTGATATAGCTGGAGCTGAAGGCTAGCGACACCCGGAGGAAGCCACGGTGGTCGGGCGACACTCGAGTGACTTCGGAGGGAGCCGAAGGAATCGAGTGGAAGGCCGGAAGCAAAAACAACATGTAAGTGTCGAGGTAAGCTCGTGTGTGCGAGCGTAAGTGAGGTCGTATCCTCTTTATGGGGATGATCTTAAGCGTAGATCCGACCAAAGACATCTTATAGATGGTCTAGGTCGAGATCGGACGGTCGACGACCGTCAAAATTATGTTTTTGTTGAGCTAACTTTGAGGACTCATTTGCCCGGCTTGGAGGACTCATTGCCGTCAATCGATCATTGCCGAAGGTCGACTCGTGATCGCCATCGATCGGTGATGATGGCCATCAGTCGACTGATGTTCAATGATCAGATTCGAGGAGTCAAGGCTTATCACCTTATTTCAAGGAGTTTTTGTGTCCATTTGTGATTGGTCGAAGACCCATTCGATGAGGGGCTCAAAGGCTATAAAAGGAGGGCTTGTCTTAGGGTTTTTCATGAATTAAAAAAAAAAAGCTTCCAAGTGCTTCCGATACGCTCCGACTCTCCGACATCCCTATGACGAAGCGCTGCCGAGACGACGACTAGAGTTTCAACCTCCATCCTTTGAAGTCGTCGGTAATGAAAGTTTGAATCATATTTTAGTTTATAAGTTGTTCTTATTTCGAGCTCTAAATCATATCAAGGAGAGGGGGAGTGTCCCTCTACCTTGAGCTTTTATCATCTTGTGTATCCGTCTAACTCCTACCTCCTACGAGGAGGAGCTTTTTAGTAGTTTGCCCTCCGTACGTGGTCAAGGACCACTAGGGCCTTGGAGTAGTAGCCTTCGGCTACGAACCAAGTAAAACCTTTGTGTCTATTGTCTCTTTTTATTTTTTGTTTATCTTTCCGCTGCATATAAGTTTTTCTTTAAAAATGAATTCGTACGATAAATCTCTATCGCTATTCACCCCCCCTCTAGCGTTTCAAATCGATCCAACAATTGTTAGGGCAATCAACCCATGGGATATGGTTTTGATGTGTGTGGCAAAGGGTTTAAGTTAGGATGATTGGATTTGATATGTGCATTAGAATCTTGCATGACTTAGTAATTCGCACATGAAGCTTAGGCAAGTGTCACCACTCACAACCTCGTGCTTGAGTCGGAGAAGGAGCATTGCAGAGTCGTGCACTTGATGCTGCCGAGGGGATGCCGGATGAGATGACTTGAATTAAAGGCAAGGAAGCAGACTTCGAGGGTAAGAGATGCGAAGGAGCATTGTAGAGTCGTGCGCCTGATGCTACCGAGGGATGTGGTCGCGAATGAAGAAAGCTTCGGCGAGGGACTTCGAGTGAGATGAGAGAATGAGTGAATTGTAAGTATCTCATTAGGTGAAATTGGCTGAATGGTTGAGTGTCGGAGGCTCGACCACAAGGGTTGAGGTTTACCTGACCGCCGGAAGCTAAAACGGATGTAAGGTTTGAGTTTTACTCGGCACGAGTCGACTGCCATGTCATGGCAGTCGACTGCTCCAAGTCGATCGTCGATCGACTGGTGTGGCTGATGAATTAAGTCAACATCAGTTGACTTCTTAAGGGAAGCAGTCGACTAATAGCACTATGCATGGGCACAGAAGCTAGTCGAACTCGCGGGTCACTCGACTGATGAAAGCATCAGTCAACTGATCATATGACTATTGGAGAATCGGCCATGGATCCTGTGAATCTGACCTGGTCAGGTGCCGTTGGAGTTGACATCAGTCGACTGATCATGGCCAACAGTAAGAAATCCCCTTTCTCTATAAAGAGAAGGGGTGAGGGCTTTTGGGAGGCTAATGCTTGAACTCCTAACAACTCCCAAAGTGCCCTAAACGTTTTCCACTCTTCTACTTGTGCTAATCTTCATTCTATTGTAAGAAGAGTGATTCTTGTGTAAAAGGTTACCTCCACCTAGCTTGGTGCAAATGAGAGAATAGTGGAAAGCTTGAGGCGTGATTCACCTTAGACGAATCGGACCGTGGATTAGCGGCGAGGCCGTGAACCACGTTACATTGTGGTGTTAGCATTTGTGCTTTCTATTCTTTACTTTGCCTTGTCTTAATTGTTTATTTTATTATATTCCACTTACGATAATTATGTTTGTAGACGATTAAGAATGATTTCCGCTCATACGACGAAAGAGGGCTATTCACCCCCCTCTAGCCAACCACCATCTTTCCTACAGTTATAAGGGATCGTAGGAAAAGGATGTTTTGCTTATCTCAAGATTCACACATAGACACTATTTTGGCTCGTTTTAGCATGCAGAACTCCAAGAAAGGTTTTCTACCTTTTAGGCATGGAGTACTATTATCTAAAGAGATGTGTCCTAGAACATCAAAGGAGATAGAGGAGATGAAGGCGATTTTCTATGCTTCGGCGGTAGGAAGCCTCATGTATGCCATGTTATGTACTAGGTCGGATATCTGCTTTGTTGTGGGCATGGTTAGCAGATATCAGAGTAATCTAGTACAGGGACATTGGATTGCGATAAAGCATATATTGAAATACCTGAGAATGACTAGGTATTTTATGCTCGTATACCAGGCAAATCAATTACTCCCTGTGGGTTACACAGATTTTGACTTTCAATCAGATAGGGATAACAGTAAGTCTACCTCAAGTTTTGTGTTTACTTTGGAAGGTGGAGCCATTGTATGGAGGAGTGTCAAGCAAAAATGTGTGGCGGACTCCACCATAGAAGCTGAGTATGTGGCAGCCTCTGTGGCAACCAAAGAAGTTGTATGGCTCAGGAACTTCTTGATGGACTTGGATGTGATTCCTGGTTTGCCCAGAACTATCACAATTTTTTTTGATAACAGTGGTGCAGTTGCAAACTCGATGAAACCACGAGCCCATAAGGCAAGTAAACCCATAGAGCGTAAGTACCACCTGATACGGGAGATCGTAAAGCGGGTAGAAGTTGTTGTTGCCAAGATTGCATCAGAGGATAACCTGGTAGATCCCTTCACTAAGACCCTTCTAGCGAGAGTTTTTGATAGGCATGTGGAGGGAATGCAAATCAGATATATGGCAGAATGAGGACAACATAATCTTTTAGTATAAGTGGGTGATTGTTGGGATGTATACTGAAAAGTCTATTCTTTGTATGAACATATTTATTTTTGAAATAAGAATCATATGATCATTGTTCAAGAGGAATTGGCCAGATAAAAAAAATTTATCCTTGACAAGAGGAATTGGCCAAGCAACCTTGTCATCGTCGTGCTATTCGATTAGAGTGGTCACTTGAACATACTTGTTGTTCAAGCGACCAACCGCTATTCTACGAATAGCTGCTGAATAGACGATGTACGGATCGCCGACTTTTGTGTTTATGTCCGGGGTCCAAGTTATATTAGCCACAAAACAGAATATAACATTCATATAATTGAAAAAAAATATAAACATGTTACACATGAAGATAGATAAGTGATATACCTCTCGATCTTCTATTGTATGACCTTCCTCCTTTCGGACGTCGTGTGGCCGATGAACTACCAAAAGTTGAAGCTCCTAGATCACCAATCTTCCTTCCTTGCTCGTCCCGAGCAAGAGGAAGAATATAAACAAGACTCTTTTCCATCTTTCAACCAACCACCAAACTACAAGGTTGGTGCTTGCTGCCGGCCAAGAAGAAAGAGGAGAATAGGATGGAAACCGGCCAAGACTCTAAGGGAAGGCCCTAAATCTTGTTTCCACCGGCCTAGGAGAAGGAGAAGGGATGGATTGGATGTCGGCCAAAAGCTGGAAAGGGCTGCTGGACACTGGCCACCTTGAGGAAGAAGAAGATATGGAATAAGTTTCCTTATTTGGTGCCGCCAAGTCCAAACCCTAGCACCAAGCCTCTTGCCGCCCAAAACCGTAATCCTATCTCAAATTGGATTCAACTTGCCGCCCACCCCTTGCTCTCCTTTTATAGAGTTAGGGATAAGCCTTGTTTTAATCTCCACCATTGGTTCTAGGGATTTAATCTCAACCGTCGGATCTAGAGGTTTAATCTCAACCATCCGATCTAGATGTTGGAATGTATACTGAAAGCCTAGCTCTTTTTGTATGAACATTTTATTTTGAAATAAGAATCACATGATCATTGTTTGCACTTTATATATTTATTATATGTGTGTGCATATTGTCTACTATTTTACATTGTAGATAACATGGTGCTTGGTGTGGCACAGAAGATCATGTTATCAGTCCCTTGTAAAATATAAGTAGAGGCTCACAACCAAGATGGTTTTGGACAAACCATTGGCATGGTTGCAGTGTAGCTTGGTATTGTTTTATCTTGAACATAGAGTTACACTAGTACACTTAGGTGTATTGAGTAGGACCGACATAGAGGTGATTCAATTAATTGCTGACTACATAATTGAATCGGACCTCGGATATTATGTTGTACATGCTCTTAATCCCGATATAATAATGGGCACATGTACTTAGTAATTTTCTTTGATTTACAAGAGGGTGAGATTTAGATGGATTAAATCAATATGCCCGATAAGTTGGGAAATAATATTATTTACATGGTGTGCCGTTGATTATAGGAGGAAATCGTGTCCTATATATTAGGTTGATGATGTCCCCTTGAGGAGCTCATAAGGTTCATCATGTAAACCCAGCTGATTGACTTAGTCAACATGATGATAAGGTTGAGTGGTACTACTCGAGGAATTAGATGTTAATTAATTGATGGTCAGTAAATCAATTAATTGACGGACATTCGATATCTAAAACACGGGGAGATGAATGTACAAATAATATATGGATCCCATATTAATTTATGGGGGTTGATGAGGTAGTTCAATGATGATCCTCTAGTGGAATGGAACAACATTGATGGATCAAGTTTGTGTGGTTCCGATCCATCGGGTGGCCAAGATCCAACTCCTCCTTATGGTCCCTATCATAGCCTAATATAATCCTTGTGAAGTCTAGATCCAAGAATGTAAAACAAAACCCTAGAACCAACGGTTGGGATTAAATTCCTAGATCCGATAGTTAGGATGAAACCCTAGAACCAACGATTGGGATGAAATCCCTAGATACGATGGTTAGGATGAAACCCTAGAATCGACGGTTAGGATGAAACCCTAGATCCGACGGTTGGGATGAAATCCTAGATCCGACGGTTGGGATGAAACCTTAGATCCGACGGTTGGGATAAAACCCTAGATCCGACGGTGGAGATTAAAGGAGGCTTAAGCCCAATTCTATAAATAGAGGGCTTAGGCTTGGGCGGAAAGCAATTAGAATTGGAGTTAGGGTTTGGCTCTTCTCAAAGTGGGCGGCTAGGGTTTGGAAGCTAGGGCTTGGGCGGCAATCTTCCTCCATCAAATTGTTGCCGGCGCCCATCTTCCTCCATCAAGACTTGGCCGGCGCCCACCCTCTAGGCCACTCTCTTATTCCTTGGCCGGTGGTTCTCCTTCCATTGGTGGCCGGCGTTCACTCCTTCAATCTCTCCAAGGTGGCCGGCGGTTCTCCTTCCATTGGTGGCCGGCGCTTCATCCACTTGTTCCTTGGCTGGCGGTTGCATCAAATTCCCTAATTTGGTGGTCGGTTCTAGAAAGGATAGGTATTTGTTGGTTCTTCTCTTTGTTCGCAGCGGACAAGGAAGGGAAGAACGCGATCTAGAAGGCTTCTACTCGTGGAGGATCTTCGTCCACACGTCGTCCACGAGAAGGATAGGACATACGGTAGAAGATCGTAAGGTATAAAGTTTTACAACTTTATTTTTAGATCTGAGCATGTTATTTAATGTGTTGATTATACATGTGTGCGTATGTATATATTTTGTATAATCATGGACCCCGAAGACAAACACAAAAACCGGTGATCCGTCCGTCGTCTCTTCCGCGGCTAACCAACTAGAAGAGTTGTGTTGCTTGAACAACTAGTTTGTTCAAGCGACCACTCAAGTTGTTAGCACGACGACGAATTGGTTGTGCTAAGGAAACTCATCCCATCCGGATTAATTCTTTCATTAGTAAAAATTTTTAATCCGGGGATATGGGAGCCAATGAGCCTCCGAAGCAACTCCCTACAAGTGGTATCAAAGCCACGGTTTCCAGTTTTGTGTGTTTGGGATTCGGTTAATTTTTTATGCACTTTTTCATATATTATATGTGCCGGATAATAGTAGGATATGCGTATTTTAACTCTTTGGATGTAGACATAAGATCCGACTATTATGGCCATATGTGTGTATGTGATTGGATGTGTGTAAATATTTATTATTTGAATCCTCGGGGTTGACGAGGCTAGATTAGTATTTAATTTTTGTAATTAAATACGACATTGTTTAGCCGCTCATTTTAGTTTACTTTCGATCTAGATTATTTGTACACTCCTTCGTGGAGTATAGGATTGATGGATGTAAATTAAAATAGCTTAATCTCGGCTCGGATCTCTTTGGTGACTTGCACACGGGAAAAGATGGAGCGGACGAGGTGGCGACACGACGGGATGCATATTGGAGGACAATGCCATAATAGTTGGAAAAATTCTGTTTTTTTCCATATTTATTGCTGATTTGTTTTATATGCATGTTGTGTATGTTTTAAAATTCCTCATTTTCAATTTACTAAGTGGGAGAGGGACATTTTAATTAATTCCCGCGGCCTCCATTACAATTTGACGTGTGATGCAACAAACTTGTGCGTTGGCTCTGAGTGCCTTCCTCCCCATCGGATGGGTTTGTTTGCGGATCACTAGGTCAAATAATGGTTATAGGAAATTATTAAGGAGCGTGTGTACTTCCCCATCGGTAAGGCACATAATTCGAAATAATTCCCTTAGTATCGTGTAATGGTGCACACTTAGATGCAAATAAAAAGTATCCTCCCCATCGGAGTCACTGCTTTTATTTGTAGGGCCAAAGAGGAACCAACTATTAATTTTATTTGTCAAAAAGTAAGGTTGACAAGATAATAAAATTAATGGGTAAAACCTCCTCTTACAAATGTAGAATTCGTTTACGTCCACATTATCGCGGCATGCGATATTCTCGGTGTTTTGAGGTGTTGGTTGATTTCGGAATTTTATTATTTTTGAGGAATCAATAATATTTGAAATCTAATATTTTGATCATTGTGATTTTTAGGATTTTCAAATGGCTTTCAACCCACTTACTGTGATTTTAAAAGAAAATAAGCTTACTGGACCAAACTACATTGATTGGAAAAGAAATCTGGATATTGTCTTAACTGCGGAGGAGTACATATTTATACTCTTCGAGGTCTGTCCTCCTAAGCCCTCCGATGACTCTGATGAAAACGAGAAAGAACGTTATAAGAAATTGGTCAAGGCAGATGAGATGGCGCGGTGTTACATTTTGGCATCTATGTCAAATGTGCAGCAACATCAGCAGGCCATAGCCATAGCTTATGACATGATGTTCAATCTCAAGGAACTTTTCGGACATCAGAGTAGGGCGGCTAGACAGGAGGCAATGAGAAACTTGATGACGACCACCATGATCGAGGGAACACCCGTAAGGGATCATGTTCTCAAGATGATGGCTCATCTTAATGAGATGGAAGTCCTTGGAGCTGAGATCGATGGGGAAACCCAGGTCGATATCATTCTCCAGTCTCTGCCTAGGAGTTTTGAGCAGTTCCGCCTCAATTACAACATGAACAAAAGGTTGTATTCGTTGGCGGAGCTTCTGACAGAACTCCAGGCGGCAGAGGGGATTTTTCGTCAAAGTGCTCAAGCCATGGTCGCTCAGAAGGTTTCTTCCTCTAAACCGAAAGATAAGAAGAAGAAGAAGCAAGGTGGAGCGAAGAAAGTGGCAGTGGGACCTCAGGCAGGAGTGAAGAAGCCGAAAGGCAAGTGCTTCACTTGCAAGCAGACTGGACATTGGAAGGCGGACTGTCCTCGCCGAAAGAACAAAGGTATATCTTCTTGTTTAGTTGTTGAAACATGTTTAGCGGTGTTATCTACCAGTGCCTGGTGTGTAGATACAGGAGCCACTGATCATGTCTGCAATACTTTGTAGGGGTTCCAGGAAACCCGACGACTAGCTGAGGGAGAGATTACCGTCTTCATGGGCAATGCTTCAAAGGTGGCGGCTATTGTAGTGGGAGATGTTTATTTATCTTTTGATAGGAATAAAGTTTTGGTTTTGAGAAATTGTCTTTATCTACCTACTTTTAGAAAGAATTTAATTTCAGTTTCTAAATTGTTTATGGATGGATATTCTATTTCTTGTAATGACAAAGTGGTTATAAAAAGGAATAGGGAGATTATCTGTTCTGGTACATTGGTTGGCAATTTATATACTCTTGAACCGAAAACTCCCACGATGCATATAGAAGTAAATAACTCATCTTCTAAATCTAATAAGAGAAAAGAACCTTCGCAAATGAACCAAACATATCTTTGGCATCTAAGGCTTGGTCATATTAACCTAAGTAGAATTCAAAGGTTGATAGCTGATGGACCTTTGGGTTCATTAGTGGTGGAGGATCTCTCAACCTGCGAATCTTGCTTGGAAGGTAAAATGACCAAGAGGCCTTTCAAGGCCAAGGGGTATAGAGCCAAAGATGTGTTAGAATTGGTTCATTCTGATTTGTGTGGTCCTATGTCTATCCAGGCAAGAGGTGGTTTTGAATTTTTTGTCTCTTTTATAGACGATTATTCAAGATATGGATACATTTACTTGATGCGCCGCAAGTCTGAATGCTTTGACAGGTTCAAAGAATTCAAGGCTGATGTGGAGAACCGTCAAGGTAAAAGTATCAAGACATTACGATCTGATCGTGGTGGTGAGTACCTCTTGGGAGAGTTTAGGAGTTACTTATCAGAGGCTGGGATTCATTCCCAATTGTCTGCACCTGGCACACCCCAGCAGAATGGTGTGGCGGAGCGAAGGAATAGGACTCTTATGGAGATGGTCAGATCGATGATGAGTTATTCTGAGTTACGATTCGTGGGTTTGCTCGGGAAACAACGACACATTACGAACTTGGTTCCATCTAAGTCAGTACCCTCTACTCCCACAGAGTTGTGGACTGGGCGAAAGCCTAGTCTAAGACATATTCGGATTTGGGGTAGTCCAGCACATGTGCTGAAGGGAGATGCTGGTAAGTTGGAATCTCGTACAAAAGTACGCTTGTTTGTTGGCTACCCTAAGGGAACGAAGGGTGGTTTATTCTATAGTCCTAGAGATCAGAAGGTGATCGTGAGTACGAATACTAGATTTCTAGTGGAGGACTATGTGATGAACCACAAGCCCACGAGTAGGATTGTTCTTGAGGAGTTAACAGGGGAAGTCCCGACTTCAGTACCACCGGTACAAGAGGAGACACCACAAGTCACTGCACCGCGTGTCACAGAGTATACACAAGAGGCACCTCGTCGTAGTGGGAGGGTTGTTAGACAACCCGAGAGATTCATGTTTTTGGGAGAGTCTTCGGACTTAGTCCCTGATGAACATGAACCAGATCCCTGGACATATGACGAGGCACTCCAAGATAGAGATGCGGTATCTTGGCAAAGTGAGATGAATTCAGAGATAGAATCTATGGATTCTAATCAGGTTTGGGAGATAGTAGAACCACCCGATGGTGTAAAAGCCATTGGATGCAAGTGGATCTACAAGAGAAAGAGAGGAGTAGACGGGAAGGTTGAGACCTTCAAAGCTAGGCTTGTTGCGAAAGGGTATACTCAGAAAGAGGGTATCGATTATGAGGAGACCTTTTCGCCGGTAGCTATGCTTAAGTCTATCCGGATTCTCTTATCTATAGCTGCTCATATGGATTATGAGATTTGGCAGATGGATGTCAAGACGGCTTTCCTTAACGGAAGTCTTGAGGAGAACATCTATATGCGGCAACCAGAGGGATTCATTGCTAAAGGCAAAGAGCATCTTGTATGTAAGCTTAATCGGTCCATTTATGGATTGAAGCAAGCTTCTATATCTTGGAACATCCGCTTTGATGAGGTAATCCAGTCATATGGATTTATTCAAAGTCCGGATGAGCCTTATGTATACAAGAGATGTGATGGAAACGTAGTGGTGTTTCTTGTACTATACGTAGATGACATTTTATTAGTTAGCAACAATATCAAAGTGTTATCAGACGTAAGGGTATGGTTGTCCAAACAGTTTGATATGAAGGACTTGGGAGAAGTGGGACACATCCTTGGGATCAAAGTTATAAGGGATCGCAAGAAAAGGATGTTGTGCTTGTCTCAAGCTTCATACATTGACACTATCCTTGCTCATTTTAGCATGAAGAACTCCAAGAAAGATTTTCTACCTTTTAGGCATGGAGTTCCTTTATCTAAAGAGATGTGTCCCAAAACATCAAAGGAGATAGAGGACATGAAGGTGGTTCCTTATGCTTCGGCAGTAGGAAGCCTCATGTATGTTATGCTGTGTACGAGATCGGATATCTGCTTTGCCGTGGGCATGGTTAGCAGATATCAGAGTAATCCTGGACAGGGACATTGGACTAAGGTAAAGCATATATTGAAGTACTTGAGAAGGACTAGGGATTATATGCTGGTTTATCGGGCAGATCAATTAGTCCCTGTGGGTTACACAGATTCGGATTTCCAATCAGATAGGGACAAGAGTAAGTCTACCTCGGGGTTTGTGTTTACTTTTAGAGGTGGAGCCATAGTATGGAGGAGTGTCAAGCAGAAATGCGTGGCGGACTCTACCATGGAAGCTGAGTATGTGGCAGCCTCTGAGGCAGCCAAGGAAGCTGTATGGCTCAGGAACTTCTTGATGGACTTGGATGTGAGTCTTGGTTTGCCCAGAACTATCACAATTTATTGTGATAACAGTGGTGCAGTTGCAAACTCGAAGGAACCATGAGCCCATAAGGCGAGTAAACACATAGAGCGCAAGTACCACCTTATACGAGAGATCGTAAAGCGAGGAGAAGTTGTTGTCGCCA
Source organism: Wurfbainia villosa (assembly GCA_025175895.1). Classification (NCBI taxonomy): domain Eukaryota; kingdom Viridiplantae; phylum Streptophyta; class Magnoliopsida; order Zingiberales; family Zingiberaceae; genus Wurfbainia; species Wurfbainia villosa. The sequence goes on from CM045991.1 coordinate 104,746,943, forward strand.
AGATTGCATCAGAGGATAACCTGGCGGATCCATTCACTAAGGCCCTTCCAGCGAAAGCTTTTGATAGGCATGTGGAGGACATGGGGATCAGATGTATGGCAGAGTGATGATGGCATAGTCTTTTAGTATAAGTGGGAGATTGTTGGAATGTATACTGAAAGCCTAGCTCTTTTTGTATGAATATTTTATTTTGAAATAAGAATCACATGATCATTGTTTGCACTTTATATATTTATTATATGTGTGTGCATATTGTCTAATATTTTACATTGTAGATAACATGGTGCTTGGTGTGGCATAGAAGATCATGTTATCAGTCCCTTGTAAAATATAAGTAGAGGCTCACAACCAAGATTGTTTTGGATAAACCATTGGCATGGTTGTAGTGTAGCTTGGTATTGTTTTATCTTGAACATAGAGTTACACTAGTACACTTAGGTGTATTGAGTAGGACCAACATAGAGGTGATTCAATTAATTGCTGACTACATAATTGAATCGGACCTCGGATATTATGTTGTACATACTCTTAATCCCGATATAATAACGGGCACATGTACTTAGTATTTATTTCTTTGATTTACCAGAGGGTGAGATTTAGATGGATTAAATCAATATGCCCGATAAATTGGGAAATAATATTATTTACATGGTGTGTCGTTGATTATAGGAGGAAACCGTGTCCTATATATTAGGTTGATGATGTCCCCTTGAGGAGCTCATAAGGTTCATCATGTAAACCCAGCTGGTTGACTTAGTCAACATGATGATAAGGTTGAGTGGTACTACTCGAGGAATTAGATGTTAATTAATTGATGGTCAATAAATCAATTAATTGACGGACATTCGATATCTTAAACACAGGGAGATGAATGTACAAATAATATATGAAGCCCATATTGATTTATGGGGGTTTAGAGATAGTTCAATGATGATCCTCTAGTGGAATGGAACATCATTGATGGATCAAGTTTGTGTGGTTCTGATCCATCGGGTGGCCAAGATCCAACTCCTCCTTATGGTCCCTATCGTAGCCTAATATAATCCTCGTGAAGTGTAGATCCAAGAATGTAAAACAAAACCCTATAACCAACGGTTGGGATTAAATCCCTAGATCCGATCGTTAGGATGAAACCCTAGAACCAACGGTTGGGATTAAATCCCTAGATCCGATGGTTAGGATGAAACCCTAGAATCGACGGTTGGGATGAAACTCTAGATCCGACGGTTGGGATGAAATCCTAGATCCGACGGTTGGGATGAAACCCTAGATCCGACGGTTGGGATAAAACCCTAGATCCGACGATGGAGATTAAAGGAGGCTTAAGCCCAATTCTATAAATATAGGGCTTAGGCTTGGGCGGCAAGCAATTAGAATTGGAGTTAGGGTTTGGCTCTTCTCAAAGTGGGCGGCTAGGGTTTGGAAGCTAGGGCTTGGGCGGCAATCTTCCTCCATCAAATTGTTGCCGGCGCCCATATTCCTCCATCAAGACTTGGCCGGCGCCCACCCTCTAGGCCACTCTCTTATTCCTTGGCCGGTGGTTCTCCTTCCATTGGTGGCCGGCATTCACTCCTTCAATCTCTCCAAGGTGGCCGGCGGTTCTCCTCCCATTGGTGGCCGGCACTTCATCCACTTGTTCCTTGGCCGGCGGTTGCATCAAATTCCCTAATTTGGTGGCCGGTTCTAGAAAGGATAGGTATTTGTTGGTTCTTCTCTTTGTTCGCAGCGGACAAGGAAGGGAAGAACGCGATCTAGAAGGCTTCTACTCGTGGAGGATCTTCATCCACACGTCGTCCACGAGAAGGATAGGACATACGGTAGAAGATCGTAAGGTATAAAGTTTTACAACTTTATTTTCAGATCTGAGCATGTTCTTTAATGTGTTGATTATACATGTGTGTGTATGTATATATTTTGTATAATCATGGACCCCGAAGACAAACACAAAAACCGGCGATCCGTCTGTCGTCTCTTCCGCGGCTAACCAACTAGAAGAGTTGTGTTGCTTGAACAACTAGTTTGTTCAAGCGACCACTCAAGTTGTTAGCACGATGACGAATTGGTTGTGCTAAGGAAACTCATCCCATCCGGATTAATTCTTTCATTAGTGAAACATTTTAATCCGGGGATATGGGAGCCAATGAGCCTCCGAAGCAACTCCCTACACTAGAGATGTAATCTCTACCTTTGGATCTAGAGTTTTGTTTCTATCTATTGGATCTAAGCTTCATGAGGTATTAATAGGCTACAATAGGGACCATGAGGAGGAGTTGGATCTTGGCCACCCAATGGATCAAGCCCACATAAAGTCCGATCCATTAATGATAATTCAATCCACTAAAGGATTATCATTGATCTACCTGACCAACCCCCATAAGTTAATATGGGCTCCATATATTAAATCTACATTTTCTCCCCGTGTTTAAGATCTCGAATGTTCGTCGATTAATTAATTTACTGACCATTAATTAATCAACATCTAACTCCATGAGTAGTACCACTCAACCTTTTCATCAAGCCGGACCAAGTCCACCTGCAGGGTTTACATGATGAACCTTATGAGCTCCTCAAGGGGACATCATCATCCTAATATTTAGGACACGATTTCCTCCAATAATCAATGACACATCATATAAATAATATCATTTCCCAACTTAACGAGCCTATCGATTTAATCCATAAATCTCGCCCATTGGTAAATCAAAGAATTGAATACTAAGTATATGTGCCCGTTATTATATCGGGATTAAGAGTATATAAAATATAATATCTGAGGTCTGATTCGATTATGTAGTCAGCAATAAATCGAATCACCTCTGTGTCGGTCCTGCTCAATACACACAAAGTGTACTAGTGTGATTTTATGATCAAGACAAACCAATACCAAATCACACTACAACCATACCAATGGTTTGTCCAAAGCCATCTCGGTTGTGAGCCTATACTTATACTTTACAAAGAGCTGATAACATGATCTCCCATGTGACACCACACACCATGTTATCTATAATGTAATGTATTAGACAATATGCATAACCATAAAATATGCAAACAATGATCATGTGATTCTTATTTCAAAATAAAGTTGTTCATATAAAAGATAGACTTTTCAGAATACATCCCAACAATCTCTCACTTATACTAAAAGACTATGCTGTCCTCAATCTGCCATACATCTGATCCCCATTCCCCCCACATGCCTATCAAAAGCTCTCACCGGAAGGACCTTATTGAAAGGATCTACCAGGTTATCCTCCGATGCAATCTTGGTCATAGCAACTTCTCCTCTCTTTAAGATTTCTCGTATCAGGTGGTACTTGCGCTCTATGTGTTTACTAGCCTTATGGGCTCTTGGTTCCTTCGAGTTTGCAACTGCACCACTATTGTCACAATAAATTGTGATAGTTCTGGGAAAACCAGGAATAACATCCAAGTCCATCAGGTAGTTCCTAAGCCACATAGCTTCTTTGGCTGCCTTAGAGGCTGCCATATACTCAGCTTCCATGGTGGAGTCCGCCACGCATTTCTGCTTGACACTCCTCCATACAATGGCTCCACCTCCCAAAGTAAACACAAAACCTGAGGTAGACTTACTGTTATCCCTATCTAATTGGAAGTCGAAATTTGTATAACCCATAAGGAGTAATTCGTCTGCCTGGTATACTAGCATATAATCCCTAGTCCTTCTCAGGTACTTCAATATATGCTTTATCGCAGTCCAATGTCTTTGTCCTAGATTACTTTGATATCTGCTGACCATGCCCATGGCAAAGCAGATATCTGGTCTCATACATAGCATCGCATACATGAGGCTTCCTACTGCCGAAGCATAAGAAACCGCTTCATATCCTTTATCTCCTCAGACGTTCTAGGACACATCTCCTTAGATAAAGGATCTCCATGCCTAAAAGGTAGAAAACCCTTCTTGGAGTTCTGCATGCTAAAACGATCCATAATGGTGTATATGTATGAAGCTTAAGACAAGCACAACATCCTTTTCTTACGATCCCTTATAACTTTGATCCCAAGGATGTGTCCCACTTCTCCCAAGTCCTTCATATGAAACTGTTTGGACAACCATACCCTTACATTCGATATCACCTTGACATTGTTGCCAACTAACAAAATATCATCTACGTATAGTACAAGAAATACCAATACGTTTCCGTCACATCTTTTGTATACACAAGACTCATCCGGACTTTGAATAAATCCATAAGACTAGATTTCCTCATCAAAGCGGATATTCCAAGACCTCGAAGCTTGCTTCAATCCATAAATGGACCGATTAAGCTTACACACAAGATGCTCTTTGCCCTTTGCAATGCATAAGAGAATCCAGATAGACTTAAGCATGGCTACCGACGAAAAGGTCTCCTCATAATCAATACCCTCTTTCTGAGTATACCCCTTTGCAACAAGCCTTGCTTTAAAGGTCTCAACCTTCCCGTCTATTCCTCTCTTTCTTTTGTAGATCCACTTGTAACCAATGGGTTTTACACCGTCGGGTGGTTCTACTAGCTCCCAGAACTGATTTGAATCCATAGATTCAATCTCAATATTCATTGCACTTTGCCAAGATACTACATCTTTATCTTGGATTGCCTCGTCATATGTCCGGGGGTCATGTTCATGTTCGTCAGGGATCAAATCAGAAGATTCTCCCAAGAACATGAATCTATTAGGCTGTCTAACAACCCTCCCACTACGACGAGGTATCACCTGTGTATCCTCTGTGACACGCGGTGCAGTGACTTGTGGTATATCCTCTTGTACCGGTGGTACTGAAGAAGTGACTTCCTTTTAATTCCTCCAGAATAATCTTACTCATGGGCTTGTGGTTCATCACATAGTTTTCCTCTAGAAATCTAGCGTTCGTGCTAACGATCACCCTCTAATCTCTAAAACTATAAAATAAACCACCTTTCATTCCTCTAGGATAGCCAACGAACATGTGCACTTCTGTACGGGGTTCCAACTTACCAGCATCTGCCTTCAGCACATGTGCTGGACTACCCCAAATCCGAATATGTCTTAGACTAGGCTTTCGCCCAGTCCACAATTCTGTGGGAGTAGAAGACACTGATTTAGTTGGAACCAAGTTTAGAATGTATACTGCCTTGTCTAGAGCATATCCCCATAATGAATCTGGCAACTCAGAATAACTCATCATCGATCTAACCATTTCCATAAGAGTCCTATTCCTTCGCTCTGCTAAAATATTCTGCTGGGGTGTGCCAGGTGCAGACAATTGGGATTGAATCACAGCCTCTAATAAGTAATTCCCAAACTCTCCCAAGAGGTACTCACCACCACGATCAGATCGTAGTGTCTTGATACTTTTACCTTGACGTTTCTCCACATCAGCCTTGAATTCTTTGAACTTGTCAAAGCATTCAGACTTGCGGCACATCAAGTAAATGTATCCATATATTGAATAATCATCTATAAATGAGACAAAATACTCAAAACCACCTCTATCCTGGATAGACATAGGACCACACAAATCAGAATGAACCAATTCTAACACATCTTTGTCTCTATACCCCTTGGCCTTAAAAGGCCTCTTGGTCATTTTACCCTCCAAGCAGGATTCGCAGGTTGGGAAATCTTCCACCACTAATGAACCCAGAGGTCCATCAGCTATCAACCTTTGAATTCTACTTAGGTTAATACGACCAAGCCTAAGATGCAAAAGATATGTTTGGTGTTAGTAATATATGAGAGATGTCCTAAGGCAATCGCCTTATGTTTGAACCATTTATATGATAAATGAAGATTCACTATTTGAGTATACATGTTTTCATGTATTTGATTAGATCTTAAACTCATTTACTGAATGTCCATGATACGATTCACAGCATGAGAGAATTTGTGATTTGATCACAACTAGTGAGTATCTCTACATGTGTAATTGTGATGTATCGGAATTATCCCTAGTCGATGAATTGATGGATTTGGACACCATCAATTCTGTCGAGACTAGCATGAGGTATACTCCTTGGTGTATTCAAGCAGCTGATTCTCACTAGCTGGAGACATTGTGATGTCCGGAGTTAATCGTGGATGCTAGTTATGGTAACTAGTTCATTGGAGTGGCTAGCCGTAAGACTTCATATGGTTCTATGCATATATAGATATGTCAAAGAAGTTCTTACTGCAGCTTAAGTGCGATGCTCCATTGACTTACGGTATTCAAGTCATCTTGATCATAAAAACTTATGCTTTGACATCTTACTCAAGCATCTCTGAGGAGATGTGGACTCGGGATGATTGGGTATAAGTCGAAGTGATCGAAGGTGTTTGAATAGCCTATAAAAGATTCACCACTCCTTGCGAGGAGATGTATACCCATGGCCTCTCATCGGATTGTTACTAAAGTCTTTGGCCAAAGCATTACATGTTTAGAGTAAGGTACTCTTCGATACATGTGCAGTAACTAGAATCCATAGGACGAGGAAATGATACTTGGGCTAGGTGTGACGTAGTAAACCTAGTGGGGACTGACACTATAGAACATGTCCTGAACCAAGTAGGTATAAGATCAGTGATGGGAATGGGGCACGATTCATTCGAGCTGCTGAAGGGTTTCAGAAATAGTTCTGGATCAACCGTTGATCTTTTCGGTTAATTGGGGATCATGATGTACTACTAGGTGTCACTCATGATCATTTTATAATTAATTGTTAATTATAGACGACCAACATAAACTGAGAACCTATTTGATCACACGCACGACGATCGTAATCCGAAGGATTTAAAACGAGCTTGAGAATGAGATTCTCAGACCAAGAGAAACTAGGTTTGGTTGGACCAAACATGGAGCGAGCATGAAATCGTTTCAGTCGCAATGGAAGCGTGGATGGGCCGTGTCTTATGAAGACATGATGGATGAACCAAATTGGTTTGGTTCTAATCCAATGGAGGAGAATAAACCAAAGTGTTTGGTTTGTTTTAAATGAATGAACCAAAGTTGGTTCGGTTCGTTTTAACTTAAAATAGACCAAATCGGTTTGGTTTATTTTAACTTAAGTTATTGGAGCGGGTTAATGGGTTTCGGTTATGAACCAATAACCGTTAGGAGAATGTGTTCTCTATAAAAACACGGCTTAAGGGTTTTTCCAAAACCTAAGGGAATAAGCCATTGAGTTGCCGCCCAAAAACCCTAGCTCCTCTTTTGTTGTTGCCGCCCAACATGGTGTTGCCACCAACTTCATGGAGCTGCTGCCACCTCCTTGCCGCCGGACAACCACCTACTGCCGCCGGCCACTTGCTACTGCCGGTGATCCTCCGGCGACCCTCCTTGGCTCCGGTGACCAAGGACTAGCCGGTCCTCTTCCCTTTGGCCAGCGCTAACTCCTCCACCAAAGTTGTCCAGTTTTCTGGACAGCTTGTTTCCTTCTTGTTGAAGCGTCATTTGGATGGTGTTTGGAGCTCCGACAGCGGTAGCCTTACCGGGGATTCGATCTCCAGTAATCCTCATAGGTGGAGGACGAAGGATTCGTCAAACGGTTGACGAATACCTCTCTGGAGAAGCGAGTTTTTGAGGACTCATTTTTTATCCGAATTTTGATTCGGATCGTGATCTTCTCTCGATCACATCGTCTTCAACACGAGGCTAGTCACCCGTATGAAGACGAGGCTCGTGACTTTGTGAAGTCATCCCGAAGATACTCGACGTGGATACGGATAGAGACGATTCTTGCGAGAATCATTCCGGTTGATGCCTTTTCCTCTACACGTGATACGTCAGGTATACGTAGTATAAATTTCCTTTTATTGCAAAATTTGAATTTACGGTTATGTCTACACATGTTGTACTATGCATGCATGTGATGTGTGTATTGTAATAAATTAGATTTATTATTTTATTCCTTCCGTTGTGCACATGTTTACGAAACATGTTCGAACACACACTTGCCGCGGTGTCGGAAATCCAACAGTGGTATCAGAGCCCAGGTTGTGTTTCGACATAATCATAAAATTGTTTTGTGATAGTCATAATGGTATTTTTGGAATTTTTCTACTTTTTGAAAGTTAGAAGTATTTATGGAAATTTTTAATTTTGGAAAGTCTAGAAGTATTTATGGAAATCTTCTACTTTTGGAAAGTTGGAAGTATTTATGAAAATTGATATTTTCCATAAATAAAAATATTTGATTAGATTTGGAAATTTATTTCCTAATTTAATCGTGATTTGATTTGGGAAATCAAATCTTAAAATATTTTATTTCCATAAGTAGTTTTGATGATTTAGGAAATTGGTTTCCTAAATTGACTTTCCTTAATCAACTCTTTCCACAAATAAAATAAGTGATTAGATTTGGAAATTTGTTTCCTAATTTAATTATTATTTGATTTGGAGAATCAAATCTTAAACATATTTTATTTCCATAAATAGTTATGCATATAAGGAAATTTTCTACATGACATAATTGTATGCCATGTAATTGCATTAGATGCATATCATTATGCCATGCGTGTCGTGTTATGTAGATGTATACCATGTATGTCATGCCATGTAGATAATAGTTATTTGCATGCAAAGAGGTTGAGACATAAAAACCCTAACTCAATATTAAAGCCTACACCTTCCATTAATATGGTTAGAACCAGAGTTCCGTTTCTTGTTTGGGTTGTTGGACTCTCTCCAAGCCCGGCTTGAACCCGAACATGTTCAAACCATGGAATAGTTTAATACTAATATGGTAAGAGTCAGAGGTCAATCGTTAGCTTTAGTTGTTAGACTCTCTCTAAGCCGAGCTAATTGGTTGAATGCGCTCTAACTATATTAAAAATATTTATCGATTAATGGGTTGGCTTTAACCTGGAGCATCGGTTTGTTGGACTCTCTCCAAGGTCGATGTTAAGGGAGGTGAAGTTGGGTGCTATGCATATGATGCATACTTGTTAATGTGTTAACAACCCGATGTATGTGTGAACATTCAATTAGTTGATAACACATTGTGATAGTTGTATATACGTGATATGCAATCGGTATATTTGATACCTACCATCGTAGTTATGAATGGCTTGTTAGACTCTCTCCAAGGTTGTTCATATCTATGATGGATATCAGCCCATTCGGAGATGGACCTACGATCTCCCGAAGTGATTTTGGGGTTTTTGAAATTCAAAAAATAAATGGGATTTATGAATGTATATTGATGCATTTTAAAAATCATTTTCTCATATATGCTCGTTTTGTATTTCTAAGTTAATCAATTGATCATGATGTCTTTGAATTGCATTCCATTTTGGATTCGAATAAATTGACTGGGCTGAACTTCTTAGACTGGCTTAGAAACTTTAGAATTATTCTCAAGGTTGAAAAGCTTGCAAATGTCCTCGAAGCGCCTCTTTCCACCCGTCGTAGTGACAATGCAACTCTGGACCAATTGTTGGCCTATCAGAAACATGTGACTGATTCTGAAATGGTGAGTTGCATCATGCTAGCCATGATGGTACCTGAGCTGCGGAAGCAACATGAGCATATGGATGCTCATACCATAGTCTTTCATCTTTATGAGTTGGTTAATGAGCAAGTGAGATTCGAAAGGTTCGAAGTCTCCAAGCTCCTCTTCTCCTCTGAGATGCAAGAAGGTTCATCTGTGATACTGCTCAACATGCTGAAGACTGTGGAGCCTTCTATGAAGCATGAGCTGGGGACGGTGCTGTAAGTTGATTCCTCAAAGAAAGGTTCTAAGAGGAAGTCAAAGGAATTGCAGAAGGGGAAGAAAAAGGCTAAAAAGACAAAACCAACTCAAAAGGGCACTTGCCATCATTATTGCAAGGAGGGCCATTGGCGAAGAAATTGCAAGATTTATCTTGAGTTCTTGAAGAAGAATAAGACATCGGATGCCCCATCTTCTTCAGATATCTTCGTTATTGATTGTCATTCTATTTCCTCAAACACTTGGGTATTGGATACTGGGTGTGATTCACATATATATAATGATATACTTGGGCTAAGGAATAGAAGAAGACTCGTCAAGGTAGAGTCAAATTTACGTGTTGGGAATGGAGCAAAGGTTGCTGTACTCGCCATCGGAACGTATTTGTTGAAACTCCCTACAAGACTTGTCTTAGAACTGGACAATTACTTTTATGTTCCTTCGTTGATAAAGAACATCATTTCTATTTCTTATTTAAATAGAAATGGGTACCATTTGACTTTTAGTAACAATTGTTGTTACATAACTTTGAATGGAGTTCTTTATGGGACTGGAACTTTAAACAATGGTATTTATACGTTGGACGTATCTAGTGACATTTTCAATATCGTAGAGAGCAACAAGCGTGCTTGAAAGGATAATCAATTAGACTCCTACATGTGGCATTGTCGTCTTGGCCATGCAAGCAAGAAATGCATGTCCGAATTACACTGATATAGAATTTTGGAATCGTTTGAATTGGATTCATACGATACATGCGAATCATGCTTGAAAGGTAAGATGACTAAGTTACCTTTTACAGGAAAAGGTGAACGAGTGGGAGAGTTGATAGGTCTAATACATACTGATGTATGTGGACCTATGTCAACTCAAGCTTTAGGAGGCTATAACTACTTCATTACCTTCACCGAAGATCACTCACGGTTTGGGTATGTGTTCTTGATGAAACACAAGTCTGAAGCCTTTCAAAGGTTCAAAGAATTCAGAAATGAAGTAGAGAAACAACATGACAAGAGTATTAAAATACTTCGATCGGATCGAGGTAGTGAATACTTAAGTCAAGAGTTTCTTGATTATCTAAGAGACAATGGTATATTGTCTAAATGGACTCCGCCATATACACCACAGCATAATGGTGTATCTGAGAGGCGTAACTGGACCTTGTTGGACATGGTCAATTCAATGATGAATCATGCGAATCTTCCCAAGTCCTTTTGGGGCTATGCACTTCAGACAGCTGTTTACTTGTTAAATAGAATGCCAACCAAGGTAGTCTCTACTACTCTATATGAGATATGGAATAGTAAGAAATCGCATGTATCTTACTTGAAGATATGGGGTTGTCCTGCTTATGTGAAGCGGACTGTATCAGACAAATTGGATGCTAAGTCTGATAAATATCTATTTATTGGATATTCTAAGGAAACAAGAGGTTACCAATTCTATCATCCTGTGGAACAAAAGGTATTTGTTTCAATGCATGCTGTGTTTCTAGAGAAAGAGTTTCTCTTGCAAGAAAATAGTGGGAGTGTCGTCGAGCTTGAGGAGGCTCGAGAGACTCAAATAGACATTGATGAGATACCTGGTGAATAACAACAGCCAACAACTCATAGTGATGAGCAATCGGCTGGACATATTGTAACACCACATCTTCGTAGATCTGGTAGAACACGCAACATTCCTGAGAGATATGGATTTCTCGTAAGTGAATCGAATGACGTGTTACTCATTGATGATGAGGAGCCTACCAGTTATGAAGAAGTGGTGACAAGTTCAGAAAGGGATAAGTGGCTTGGTGCCATGAAGTCGGAAATGGATTCCTTGTATGAAAACCAAGTTTGGAACTTGGTTGACCCACCTGAAGGCATCAAGCCTATAGGGTGCAAGTGGGTTTTCAAGAAGAAAACCGACATGGATGGTAATGTGATTACCTATAAGGCTAGATTAGTGGAAAAAGGATATCGTCAAAAGCAAGGTGTTGATTATGATGAAACCTATTCGCCTGTAGCTATGCTTAAATCCATTCGAATGCTCCTAGCCATAGGGGATCATTATGATTAAGAGATATGACAGATGGATGTGAAAACAACTTTCCTTAATGAAAACCTACTCGAGGACGTGTATATGATACAGCCTGAGGGTTTCACATCGGTTGATAAAACCAAGGTATGCAAATTGCGATGGTCCATATATGGATTGAAGCAAGCATCCAGGAGATGGAATATCCGTTTTGATGAGACAATCAAAAAGTTTGATTTCTCACAAAATCTAGACGATTTTTGTGTGTACAAGAAGGTTAGTGGGAGTGCAGTCGTGTTCCTAGTATTGTATGTCGATGACATATTACTTATAGGAAATAATGTTTCAGTCTTACAGTCAGTTAAGATTTGGTTGTCCAAGACATTCTCCATGAAAGACCTGGGAGAAGCAACCTACATCCTCGGGATTAAGATCTATAGAGATAGATCGAAACGGTTGCTTGGTCTTTCGTAGTCTACATATATAGACCAAGTGCTAAAGAGGTTTAGCATGTCGGAATCCAAGAAAGGTTTCCTACCCATCAAGCATGGGGTACACCTTTCGAAGTCTATGTGTCAGTGCACAGAAGACGAGAGGATTTGCATGAGTAAGATTCCCTATGCATCCGCAATAGGATATATCATGTATGTTATGTTATGTACGAGGCCTGATGTATCGTATTCTCTGAGTGTCACGAGTAGATACAAGTCTGATCCAGGAATGGATCATTGGGTGGTTGTTAAGACAATCCTTAAGTACTTAAGAAGAACTAAGGATGTGTTCCTAATATATGGAGAAGGGGACATGGTGATACGTGGGTATACGGATACCAGCTCTAGACAGACAAGGATGATTCCATGTCTCAGTCTGGGTATGTATTCACCTAGAATGGAGGCGCAATAAGTTGGAAAGGTTCCAAGCTTGACACTATAGCAGATTCTACCACTAAGGCAGAATACATTACATCTTTGGAAGCAGTAAAGGAAGCGGTTTGGATCAAGAAGTTCATCTCTGAACTTGATGTGGTCTCATCAATGATCCAAACATGTGTTTCGCCGCTATCATCTGATCAGAGAGATCATTAGTAGGAAGGAAATACAAATCGAGAAAATCCCCACTGAAAGGAACTTAGCGGATCCTTTGACTAAGGCATTACCTCAAAGTAAGTTTGAGGGTCATGTTAGAGCCTATGGTATTGGATACTGTAGCGATTGGCATTAGGCCATGTGGGAGTTTGTTAGTAATATATGAGAGATGTCCTAAGGCAATCGCCTTATGTTTGAACCATTTATATGATAAATGAAGATTCACTATTTGAGTATACATGTTTTCATGTATTTGATTAGATCTTAAACTCATTTACTGAATGTCCACGATACGATTCACAGAATGAGAGAATTTGTGATTGGATCACAACTAGTGAGTATCTCTACATGTGTAATTATGATGTATCGGAATTATCCCTAGTCGATGAATTGATGGATTTGGACACCATCAATTCTGTCGAGACTAGCATGAGGTATACTCCTTGGTGTATCCAAGCAGCTGATTCTCACTAGCTAGAGACATTGTAATATTTGGAGTTAATCGTGGATGCTAGTTATGGTAACTAGTTCATTGGAGTGACCATCCGTAAGACTTCATATGGTTCTCTGCATATATAGATATGTCAATGAAGTTCCTATTGCAGCTTAAGTGCGATGTTCCTTTGACTTGGCGTATTCAAGTCATTTTGATCATAAAGACTTATGCTTTGACATCTTAAGCAAGCATCTCTGAGGAGATGTGGACCCGGGATGATTGGGTATAAGTCGAAGTGATCGAAGGTGTTTGAATAGCCTATAAAGGATTTACCACTCCTTGTGAGGAGATGTATACCCATGGTCTCTCGTCGGATTGTTACTAAAGTCTTTGGCCAAAGCATTACATGTTTAGAGTAAGGTACTCTTCGATACATGTGCAGTAACTAGAATCTGTAGGACGAGGAAATGATACTTGGGCTAGGTGTGACATAGCCAACCTAATGGGGACTGACACTATAGACCATGTCCTGAACCAAGTGGGTATAAGATGAGTGAAGGGAATGGGGCACGATTCATTCGAGCTGCTGAAGGGTTTCAGAAATAGTTATGGATCAACCGTTGATCTTTTCGGTTAATTGGAGATCATGATGTACTACTATGTGCCACTAATGATCGTTCTATAATTAATGGTTAATTATAGATGACCAACATAAACCGAGAACCTATTTGGTCACACGCACAATGAGAGTAATCCGAAGGATTTAAAACGAGCTTTAGAATGAGATTCTCAGACCGAGAGAAACTAGGTTTGGTTGGACCAAACATGGAGCGAGCATGAAATCATTTCAGTCGCAATGGAAGTGTGGATGGGCCGTGTCTTATGAAGACATGATGGATGAACCAAATTGGTTTCGTTCTAATCCAATGGAGGAGAATAAACAAAAGGGTTTGGTTTGTTTTAAACAAATGAACCAAAGTTGGTTCGGTTCATTTTAACTTAAAATAGACCAAATCGGTTTGGTTTATTTTAACTTAAGTTATTGGAGCGGGTTAAGGGGTTTTGATTATGAACCAATAACCGTTAGGAGAATCTGTTCTCTATAAAAACACGGCTTAAGGGTTTTTCCAAAACCTAAGGGAATAAGCCATTGAGTTGCCGCCCAAAAACCCTAGCTCCTCTTTTGTTGTTGCCGCCCAACATGGTGTTGCCGCCAACTTCATGGAGCTGCTGCCACCTCCTTGCCGTGGGACAACCACCTGTTGCCGCCGGCCACTTGCTGCTGTCGGTGATTCTCCGGTGACCCTCCTTGGCTCCAGTGACCAAGGACTAGCCAGTCCTCTTCCCTTTGGCCGGCGCTAACTCCTCCACCAAAGCTGTCCAGTTTTCTGGACAGCTTGTTTCCTTCTTGTTGGAGCATCGTTTGGACGACGTTTGGAGCTCCGACAGCGGTAGCCTTATTGGGGATTCGATCTCCGGTAATCCTCATAGGTGGAGGACGAAGGATTCGTCAAACGGTTGACGAATACCTCTCTGGAGAAGCGAGTTTTTAAGGACTCGTTTTTTATCCGAATTTTGATTCGGATCGTGATCTTCTCTTGATCACATCGTCTTCAACACGAGGCTAGTAACCCGTACGATGATGAGGCTCGTGACTTTGTGAAGTCATCCCGAAGATACTCGGCGTGGATATGGATAGAGACGATTCTAGCGAGAATCGTTCCAGTTGACGCCTTTTCCGCTACACGTGATACGTCAGGTATACGTAGTATAAATTTCCTTTTATTGCAAAATTTGAATTTACAGTTATGTCTACACATGTTGTACTATGCATGCGTGTGATGTGTGTGTTGTAATAAATTAGATTTATTATTTTATTCCTTCCGCTGTGCACAAGTTTACAAAATATATTCGAACACACACTCGCCGCGGTGCCGGAAATCCAACATTTGGTTCATCTTCGAAGGTTCTTTTCTCTTATTTGAATTAGAAGATGAGTTATTAACTTCTATTTGCATCGTGGGAGATTTTGGTTCAAGTGTGTATAAATTTTCTATTAATGCACCTGAACAGATAATCTCCCTATTCCTTTTTATAACAACTCTGTCATTAAAAGAAATAGAATATCCATCCATAAACAATTTAGAAACCGAAATTAAATTCTTTCTAAATAAAGGTACATAAAGGCAATTCTAAAGAACCAAAACTTTATTTTTCTCAAAAGATAAATAAACATCTCCCACTGCAATAGCCGCCACCTTCGTGGCATCGCCCAAGTAAATGGTAATCTCCCCTTCAGCTAGTCATTGGGTTTCCTGGAACCCCTGCAAAGTATTGCAGACATGATCAGTGGCTCCCATACCTACACACCAGGTGCCGATAGATAACACCGCTAACCCTATTTCAACGACTAGACCAAAGGATATACCTTTGTTCTGCTTCCGATTGGGACAGTCATTCTTCCAATGTCCATCCTGCTTGCAAGTGAAGCACTTGCCTTTCAGCTTCTTCACTTGTCCCTGAGATCCTCCCAAAACCTTTGACTCACCTTGTTTCTTCTTCTTCTTGCCTTTCGGCTTAGAAGTAGAAACATTTTGGGCAACCATGGCCTGAGCCTGAGCAAGCCTTTCTGTGAACTAGAGAATGATATCCACGTGGGTTTCCTCATCGATCTCAGCTCCAAGGACTTCCAGCTCATTCGCAGGCTTAGGAGAACACTCTTCTAAGAGTACATACTTGTACCTCTCAGCAGTTAAGACAATATCTAGATTCTTTTACAATCATCATTATTTGGGTACAGTAAGTTTATTTTCCTTTAGTATCACAGCAAGTGGACTGAAAGTCATTTTTGAAAAAAAAAACTAAGAATCACATAGATCAAAACTTTAGATTTCAAAAAATTATTGATTCCTCAAACAATAAAATTTTAAAATCAACCAACACCTCAAAATACCGAGAATATCGTATGTCACGATCATGTGGACGTATACAAATTCTACATTTGTAAGAGGAGGTTTTACCCATTAATTTTACTATCTTGTCAACCTAACTTTTTGACAAATAAAATTAATAGTTGGTTTCTCTTCAGCCCTACAAATAAAAGCAGTGACTCCGATGAGGAGGATACTTATATTTGTATCTAAGTGTTCACCATTACTCGGTACCAAGATAATTATCTCGGGTTATGTGCCTTCCGATGGGGAAGTACACACGCTCCTTAATAATTTCCTATAACCATATTCGACCTTGTGATCCGCAAACAAACTCATCCGATGGGGAGGAAGGCACTAAGAGCCGATGCACAAGTTTGTTTGCATCACTTGTCAAATCGTAATGGAGGTCGTGGGAATTTATAAAAATTTCTCTCTCCCACATAGTAATTTGAAATTGAGGAATTTTCTAGCCTACGACATGCATATCAAACAATAAGCAATAAATATGAAAAATTAAAAATTTTCCAACTATTACGACTTTTGTCTTCAAAATGTCTCCCGTCGTATCGCCATCTCGTCCACTCCTCCCTATGCCATGTACAAGTCATCCGGAGATCCGAGCCTAGAAAAATAATTTTAATTTACATCCATCGATCATATACTCCACGAGGGAGTGTACATGAAATCTAGATCGAAAGTAAACTAAAATAAAAAGAGTGGTTAAACAATGCCGTATCTAATTACAAAAATTAAATACTAGCCTCATCAACCCCGAGGATTCAACAAAATATACAATTACACACATACAATCACATACACACATATGACCATAATAGTTGGATCCTATGCCTGAAACCAAAGAGTTAACCTACGCATATCCTACTATTATCTGGCACATATAATATATGAAAAGTGCATAAAAGTAACCGAATCCTAAACACACAAAACTGAAAACCGTGGCTCTGATACCACTTGAAGGTTTTGCGGAACCGAAACCGAAGCTCTGATACCACTTGAAGGTAAGAAACATTGCTTCCCACTTCAACTCGGTCGCTTGTTCATGGCGATTCCTTCTATGTCCCGGGATTAAAAAAAATTATCCTTGACAAGAGGAATTGCCCAAGCAACCTTGTCATCATCGTGCTATTCAATTAGAGTGGTCACTTGAACAAACTTATTGTTCAAGCGACCAACCTCTATTCTACGAATATCCGCTGAATAGATGATATACGGATCACCAGCTATTGTATTAATGTTCGGGGTCCAAGTTATATTAGCCACAAAACAGAATATAACATTCATATAATTGAAAAATAAATATAAACATGTTACACATGAAGATAGATAAGTGATATAGCTTTCGATCTTCTATTGTATGACCTTTCTCATTTTGGATGTCGTGTGGGCGACGATCTACCAAAAGTTGAAGCTCCCAGATCACCAATCTTCCTTCCTTGCTCGTCCCGAGCAAGAGGAAGAATATAAACAAGACTCTTTTCCTTCTTTCAACCAACCACCAAACTACAAGGTTGGTGCTTGCCGCCGGCCAAGAAGGAAGAGGACAATAGGATGAAAACCGACCAAGACTCAAAGGGAAGGCCCTAAATCTTGTTTCCACTGGACCAGGAGATGGAGAAGGGATGGATTGGATGCCGAAAAAAAGTTGGAAAGGGCTGCTGGACGCCGGCCACCTTGAGGAAGAAAAAGATAAGGAATAAGTTTCTTTATTTGGTGCTGCCAACTCCAAACCCAAGCTCCAAGCCTCTTGCCGCCCAAAACCCTAATCCTATCTCTAATTGGATTGAACATGCCACCCACCCCTTGCTCTCCTTTTATAGAGTTAGGATAAGCCTTGTTTTAATCTCCACCATTGGTTCTATAGATTTAATCTCAACTGTCGGATCTAGAGATTTAATCTCAACCGTCGGATCTAGAGATTTAATCTCTACCTTTGGATTTAGAGTTTTGTTTCTATCCATTGGATCTAAGATTCATGAGGTATTAATAGGCTACAATAGGGACCATGAGGAGGAGTTGGATCTTGGCCACCCAATTGATCAAGCCCACATAAAGTCCGATCCATTAATGATAATTCAATCCACTAAAGGATTATCATTGATCTACCTCACCAACCCCCATAAGTTAATATGGGCTCCATATATTATATGTACATTTCTCTCCATGTTTAAGATCTCAAATGTCCGTCAATTAATTAATTTACTGACCATTAATTAATCAACATCTAACTCTATGAGTAGTACCACTCAACCTTTTCATCATGCCTGACCAAGTCCACCTGCAGGGTTTACATGATGAACCTTATGAGCTCCTCAAGGGGACATCATCATCCTAATATATAGGACACGGTTTTCTCCTATAATCAATGGCACACCATATAAATAATATCATTTCCCAACTTACCGAGCCTATCGATTTAATCTATAAATCTCGCCCATTGGTAAATCAAAGAAATGAATACTAAGTATATGTGCCCGTTATTATATCGGGATTAAGAGTATGTACAATATAATATTTGACGTCTGATTCGATTATGTAGTCAGCAATAAATCGAATCACCTCTAAGTTGGTCCTTCTCAATACACACAAAGTGTACTAGTGTGATTTTATAGTAAAGACAAACCAATACCAAATCACACTACAACTATACCAATGATTTGTCCAAAGTCATCTCGGTTGTGAGCCTATACTTATACTTTACAAGGAGCCGATAACATGATCTCCCGTGTGTCACCACACACCATGTTATCTACAATGTAATGTATTAAACAATATGCATAACCATAAAATATGCAAACAATGATCATGTGATTCTTATTTCAAAATAAAGATGTTCATACAAAAGATAGATTTTTCAGTATACATCCCAACATCCTCATGGTCCCTATTGTAGCCTATTAAAACTCTCATGAAACCTAGATCCAACATACAGGATTAAAAGGAGGTTTGGGCAAAATCTATAAATAGGAGGCCTTGGCTTGGGTGGAAACTAAGATTTGGAATTCTAGGGTTTGCTCCTTGGCTTGGGCGGCAACTAATCATTGAAATTAGGGTTTGCTTCAAAGGGTTGGGCGGCTAGGGTTTGGAGAAGTTTTTTGGGTGGCAACAAGTGGAAGTTTTTCCTCTCTTCCTAAGGTTTAGCCGATGCCCCTCTTCTTCTTTCTCTCTTGTTCGGCGCCCATATCTCTGTTGGATCGAAGCGGATCGCTAGAGAGGGGGGGGGTGAATAGCGATAAAAACTTTTCTTTTAAATCGTTCGATAGACAATTAAACGCAGCGGAAATGTAAATAAAAACTAAATGAGACAAATAGTTTTTTTACTTGGTTTGTAGCCTTCGGCTACTACTCCAAGGGCCTAACGGTCCTAGACCGTGTATGGAGGGCAATTCACTAAAACACTCCTCCTCGTTGGAGGTAGGAGTTTTACGATTACAAAAGCCTTCAAAGCAAAAAGATAGAGAGACAAACCCTCTCTTCTATTAAAGTAAAATGCAACGAAAAGCCTCGATTAAAAAGAATTGCAATATTGAAAGCAATAACAAATTAAGATTATACTAACAACTAAACAAAAGAAACTTTAAGCTAGGGTTGTTGGCAGCACTTCGTTGTTGTAGAGTCGTCGGAGAGTTGCAGCGTAACGGAGGCTTTTGAGCACTTAGAATTGAGGATGAAACCCTAGGTTTGGCCCTCCTTTTATAGCCTTTAAGCCCCTCAACGAATGAGTCTTCAACCAATCACAAATGGGCACAAAACTCCTTGAAAAATGGTGATAAAGCTTGACTCCTCGAGGCTGATTTTTGACCACCGATTGAACTGGCCGGTTGAACTGATGGCTAGGATTTTTGACTACAATAAAGAGTTAGCTCAAAATATAAGTGGATTCGACGGCCACTTGCCGTCCGATCTCAACATAGACCTTCCATGGGGAGTCTTGGGTCGGATCGTTGCCTAAGATCATCCCCGTAAAGAGGATACGACCTCACTTACGCTCGCACACACGAGCTTACCTCGATACTTACGTGTCACTTTTGCTTTCGGCCTTCCACTCGATTCCTTCGGCTCCCTCCGAAGTAACTCGAGTGTCGCCCGACCACCGCGGCTTCCTCCGGGTGTCGCTAGCCTTCAGCTCCAGCATTAAGACTTTTCTGCACACTTGATTTAGCTCGTGAGATAACAATATAAGCTTAACTTTATATCGTTTGCTATAATCAAAACTTAGGTTCGACTTAGGTGCCCACTGCACCAACAATCTCCCTCTTTTTGATTTATGGCAAACCCACATACAAAGTTAAGACAAAAATAAGTATGAGATTATGCATGAATGAGTAGGAGTATATAAAAATTCTTTTTCAAGTGCTCCCCCTTGAGGAATCCTCCCCCTTGACCGAGGGTGAGTACTTGAGAAAGGGTTTTAACTCTCCCCCTTGATATGTGCTACTAAGAAAAAGAATTAAGTAACCGAAATTACTTAATATTGGCCATAGTGTTTAAAATAAGTTTTAAGTTAAGAAACCAAATGATTTCTTAACCTTGGCCTTTTGTTAAAAGTTAAATAAGTTTTCAAAACTTAAAGTTAGCTTTTGGTTTAATTATGAAGTAAGAGTTAAGTTATCAAAAAAAATTTTTTTGACCCCTTAACTTTTGTCCTTTTTGTCCTTTTTCTCCCCCTTTTGCCGTATATCGAAAAGAGTAAGGGGTGTGTGGAAAGCAAAAATTTAAAGTCCAAGCATGTTCCACATTTTTATTTTTAAAAATAATATACTGAAAATAAGTTCATCTATAAAATGTTCGACTCATATTTGGCTTGATTGATATGAAGGATCGATCGTAGTCAGTATGATTATACTCCGTGGTTCATAGCGATGCACTAGCTCTACATCTGGAACCAGGAGTAAGGTCCTAACATCTCACGCCCATATACGTGGCTAAGTACACAAACACATTAGTCCTATGTGTTGTGAGATGTATTGACTCCTTAAATCTATAGGTGCATGATATCTAAGGTATGTCCTATGCTAGTTCCATGAAAAAAAAGTAAGAAATAGTAGTAAGAAAATATAATTTGTAAGTTCCTATTCTATTACGCACATGCCTAATCTTCGTCTCAAGAGACTAAATTCGGCTTCGGGTAGTGGTTTAGTAAATATGTCTGCTAGGTTAGACTTCGAGTCAACATATTCGAGTTGTATGGAGCCGTTGGCTACATGTTCTCGAATGAAATGGTGTTTTACCTTTATATGCTTTGTCCTTGAATGGCATATAGGGTTCTTAGTTAGATTTATCGAACTTATGTTGTCTACAAAAATTTTAGTTTTGGTGAAGTCCAACCTAAAGTCTCGGAGAGTGTGCTTCATCCAAAGAAGCTGAGTTACACACTCACCCATCGCAACGTATTCGGCTTCGGTGGTAGATAAGGCAACACAATGTTGCTTCCTACTGCACCAACTCACTAGACTTGAGCCGAGTAGTTGACAACAACCACTTGTGCTCTTTCTATCGAGTTTACTATCAGCATAATCCGAATCGGAGTAGCCGATTAGTTTGAACTCCGTAGATCTAGGGTACCAAATACCAACGTTAAGTGTACCCTTAAGATATCTAAGGATACGCTTAACTAGGGTTAGGTGAGACTCCTTAGCACAGGTTTGAAACCTGGCGCACATACTTACTGCGAATAGGATGTCGGGTCGACTCGCAGTTAAGTATAGGAGACTTCCTATCGCGCTTCTATAGTACTTTAAGACAATGGACTTACTTTCTAGGTCTTCTCCTATGTTAACATTAATCGCCATTGGGGTGTTTATTATCTTAGCGTCTTGCATTCCAAATCTTTTAATTAACTCCTTAGTGTATTTTTGTTGATATAGGTATATACCATCCTTAGTTTGTTTAATTTGTAGACCTAAAAAGAAACTTAACTCGCCTACCAAGTTCATTTCAAACTCACTTTCCATGAGTGAAACGAACTCGTTTAGTAAGGCTGAGTTAGAGGTTCCAAAAATTATATCGTCTACGTAAATTTGAGCTATGAATATTTCTTTACCTAAGGTTTTTAAGAGAGTTGGGTCAACTAAGCCTTGGTTAAACCCTTTTGACTTAAGATGGATTGAAAGTCTCTCGTACCAAGCTCGAGGAGCTTGTTTAAGTCCATAGAGAGCTTTCTTAAGTTTTAGAACATGGTCGGGTTTATCTAGATTTTTGAACCCGGGGGGTTGGCTAACATAAACTTCTTCTTTAATGTATTCATTTAAGAATGCCGACTTAACATCCATTTGAAACAGCTTAAATCCTCGATGTGCGGCATAAGCTAGCAACATTCGAATGGATTCGAGTCTAGCTACTGGGGCATAGGTTTCGTCGTAATCTAAGCCTTCGACTTGACTAAACCCTTTGGCGACTAACCTAGCCTTGTTTCTAACTACTTCACCTTTATCATCAAGCTTATTTCGAAACACCCACCTTGTTCCAATTATCATTTTGTCTTTAGGTGGTTGTACTAATTCCCACACTTCATTCCTAGTAAATTGAGCTAGCTCTTCTTGCATTGCAATAATCCAATCGGGATCAAGAAGAGCTTGTTCAATTGATTTGGGTTCTATCTTTGAAATTAAGGAAATTTGACTAAGGTTCCTATAGGATGCTCTAGTTCGAACTCCTAGATTAGGATCTCCTATCACTTGATCGATAGGGTGGTTGTCTGAATCCTAGATTGGGTTGGGTTTGTGTCACCTAATGCTTGATCAATGGGGTGACTTGGTTGAACATTAGTTTGGTTGGAGTCATCTATCACTTGATCAATAGAGTGACTTGGTTGACTTAGGTTAGGATTAACACTAGACCTAATCTCCGGATCAGAGTTAGGTCTAGTATGAATCGGCTCGCTAATTGGGGTTGCCGGGGGTTTTATAGGTTCATGTCCTTCATCAAATACTACATTGATAGTCTCCTCGACTCTAAGGGTGTCGTGGTTATATACTCTATAAGCTCGACTTGTAGTCGAGTATCCTAGAAAGATTCCGGTCGTGGTCTTGGATGTAAATTTCCCTAGGTAATCCTTAGTGTTTAGGATATGTACCTTACACATAAATACCCTAAAGTACTTGATGTTAGGTATTTTATCGTGATAAATCTCGTATGAGGTCTTAAGGTGCCTCTTTACCATAAGGATTCTATTTTAGACATAGCATGTTGTACTCACGACTTCTGCCCAAAACCTATCGGGTAGGTCATATTCATTCAACATGGTCCTAGCGGCTTCTTGTAGAGTTCGGTTTTTCCGCTCCACTAGGCCATTTTGTTGAGGGGTCCTAGGGCAAGAGAATTCATGGTGGTATCCGTTTAGGTTACAGAAGTCGGTGAACCTTTGATTTTCGAATTCACCACCATGATCGCTTCTAATTCTTTTAACCTTAAGGTTTTTTTGATTCTCGATTAATTTGAATAAATTGATTAATTGATCTAGGGTATCATTTTTATGTTTGATGAACCTAACCCAGGTAAACCTGGAGTAATCGTCAATTATGACTAAGCAATATTGACTTTTATTGAGTGACTTGGCTCCATGTGAATCGAATAGATCCATATGCAGGAGCTCAAGTACACTTGAGGTTCATTCTTGGTTAGTTAACTTGTGTTGTGTCCTAGGTTGTTTTCCTTGTTGACAAGCATTACAGATTTTATTAACCAAATTGTTAAGGTTGGTGAGCCTCTGACTAGGCCACTCTGACTCATCTTGTGGACGAGTCTTGGGTGCGAGTGACCGAGTCGTCGGTGCCACAACCATGATTCCTCTTCCTGTGTCATAAGACATTTGGCTGAGGATTTGATTAAGTTAATTGTATAAATGTTATTTTTCCTAGTTCCTTTGAGTATTGTTTTAGCTGTTTCATTTGTTTTAATTACACATTCATTTTCTAAAAATACGACCTTATAATTATTGTCACATAATTGGCTTACGCTAAGCAGGTTATATTCAAAATTCTCTACAAGTAATACATTTTTAATAACAAAATTCGAGTTAAGCTCGATATCACCTGATCCGATGATTTTGAGCTTGCCGTTATTCCCAAAGGCTACCGATCCTTGTCGTTTGAATCGAAGCTTTGCGAATTTGAGTTGATCCCGGTCCATGTCGGGAGCAACCGCTGTCTAACATCCATTGATCCTACACACAAGGTGGTTGGATTGGATGTTAGATTATTATATTTTTTTAAAAAAAATTGGTTGTAAGTTGTTAAACCTAGGTCATCTCACCGGAGTCTATATGATCAAGCATGTTATACTTATGTGTTCTTTGTAAGATGACTTCCAATTAAGTTGATTAAGTGCATTTATGTTTAAGTAATGTTAGATTTGGATTTGACCCTAGGCTTGTCAAGTTTACCTTTTCAAGATCATGGCTTCTAGGTCGTGGCGAAGCACAGGGGCCTTCTTTTATCGGATCATCGACCACTTCCTTAGACAAAGCCATTTTCAAGAAAATGATGACTTGACTCACCTAAAATTATTTCCTCGTCTAACTAGTTATTTTTGAAAAGAGGCTCCCCGAGGCTCAATCTTTTCGAAGGATTTTAGTTGATTATTTGAAAAGAGGCTCCCCGAGGCTCAATCTTTCAAAGGATTTTAGTTGGTTATTTGAAAAGAGGCTCCCCGAGGCTCAATCTTTTCGAAGGATTTTAGTTGGTTATTTACGTGTTCTAAGTGAGTTCACGAAAGAAAAAAAAAACAAAAAAAAAATCTAAGCATGCAATTTCTAAGTTAAAACATAAACATGTTTTGTACTGGCTCCCCCTAGACCGTTGAATCGATTCGGTCTATCCACATAGTGGATTTGGTCCTAGAGTTGAAATCAAAGTGGTCTTAGGGACCCATGCTTGGACACATTTTTTATGTCTACTTACGATTGACATATACGACTTATTGGTCATGTTTGAGCTAAACCCTAGTCCGGCCTTGTTGTACACGGCCCTTTGCGATCCAAGTAGGAGGTCAAGTCCTTTGGATCCCAAAGTAAACCTTTCCAACGTATTCCTAAGATCTTTGACTTGACTTTTCAAGAGTGAGTTATCAACTTCGAGTTTTTCAACCCGAGTTGAGTCCTTCTCTTGAACTCGACTAGTCGAAGAGGTTAGGGAGACCTCGTGTTTGAGGAGTTTAACTTCCTCAACCAGGGTCTCGACCTTGGACTCGGACTTAGCTAACTTCCTAGACAAAAACCTAACCGTATTATGTAAAGTATTAAATAAGGTTCGACTCACCTTAAGGGTATCTTTTGAACCGGATGCGTATCCGTGGCTTGACTTGAAGGTAGCTTCGTAGTCCGAGTCATCCTCAGGTTCTGACTCAAGTTCAGGTTCGGTCTCCGTGTCGGACTCAATCGATTTTGCCATGAAGACGTGGTCTTCGTCTTCTTCGGATGATGCTTCTTCCCATGTCGCATTGATGGCCTTCTTGTGCTTAGGTGCTTGGTGGTTGAGCTTGGGGCACTCGGACTTTATATGTCCAAACCTGTTACACTCATAACAGCTAATATTAGAACTTTTAGGCTTACCTTGGTTGGGTCGAGTTATGGTTCGCTTTCGTCCCTTGGCAATCCTTCGAGCTAGGTTCATTAGTTCGGCAGTCAACTCTAGGTCAATTTCTTCTTCGGACTCGTCTTCCTCCTAGGTTGGTGGTGGCTTGCTTGCGATTTTCTTCTTCTTTGAACCTGCAAACAAGGCTATACCTTTCTCGGGTTCCGAGTTAGACTGCTCATGAAGTTCAAAATCGGAAAAAAGTTCATCTAATCTAAGTTTAGAAAGGTCCTTAGAAACCTTGTAGGCATCGACCATGGATGCCCACAAGGTAGTCCTCGGAAAAGAGTTTAGAACATACCTTATAAGGTCGCAGTTTTCGACCTTTTGCCCGATTGTGTGTAGGTTGTTGACGATGTCCTGGACTCGGGCGTGAAGTTGCATCGCGGACTTGTGTTCCTGCATTTTTAGATTATATAATTTATTGAATAAGAGGTCGCGCTTACATACCTTGGCTTCATCGGTCCCTTCGTGTAGCTCCACTAGTTTTGTCCAAAGATCTTTTGCGCTTATGAAGGGGCCGACGCGATTTAACTCCTCCTTGGACAAGCCGCATTGGAGGATTTGTGTTGCCTTGGCGTCGGCTTCGACTTGTCATTTTGTCGCAATGGTCCATTGATCATAATCCAAGGAGTCACCCACTTCATTAGTCGGAAGTGTGAAACCCGTTTGGATTATGATCCACATCTCGATTTGGGTTTTGAGAAAGCATTCCATCCGACCCTTCCAATAACGGAAGTCATCTCCATTGTAAAACGGAGGTCGGACGGTGCTAAAACCCTCGAGATGGGCCATTAGAACAAAAGACAAAAAGGGACGAAGACGAAGAAACTAGCAACGACAAAAACACAAAACAAAGTACCAAGACTCGTGTCTTGGATTAGTAGTGTGGGAGTAAATTTAACAAAGTGAAATAAATCAGAAATAAACAGAAATAAAAGAAAAATAAATCTGTGAAAAATGGCTAGATTGGTGGTTTCACCAAATCTTAGCAACCCCCGGCTCTGATACCAATTGTTGGATCGAAGCGGATTGCTAGAGGAGGGGGTGAATAGCGATAAAAAGTTTTCTTTTAAATCGTTCGATAGACAATTAAACGTAGCAGAAATGTAAATAAATACTAAATGAGACAAATAGTTTTTTTACTTGGTTCGTAGCCTTCGGCTACTACTCCAAGGCCCTAACGGTCCTAGACCGTGTACGGAGGGCAATTCACTAAAACACTCCTCCTCGTTGGAGGTAGGAGTTTTACGATTACAAAAGCCTTCGAAGCAAAAAGATAGAGAGACAAACCCTCTCTTCTATTAAAGTAAAATGCAACGAAAAGCCTCGATTAAAAAGAATTGCAATATTGAAAGCAATAACAAATTAAGATTATACCAACAACTAAACAAAAGAAACTTTAAGATAGGGTTGTTGGCAGCACTTCGTTGTTGTAGAGTCGTCGGAGAGTTGCAGCGTAACGGAGGCTTTTGAGCACTTAGAATTGAAGATGAAACCCTAGGTTTGGCCTTCCTTTTATAGCCTTTAAGCCCCTCAACGAATGGGTCTTCAACCAATCACAAATGGGCACAAAACTCCTTGAAAAATGGTGATAAAGCTTGACTCCTCGAGGCTGATTTTTGACCACCGGTTGAACTGGCCGGTTGAACTGGCCGGTTGAACTGATGGCCAGGATTTTTGACTACAATAAAGAGTTAGCTCAAAATATAAGTGGATTCGACGGCCACTTGCCGTCCGATCTCAACATAGACCTTCCATGGGAAGTCTTGGGTCGGATCGTCGCCTAAGATCATCCCCGTAAAGAGGATACGACCTCACTTATGCTCGCACACGAGCTTACCTCGATACTTACGTGTCGCTTTTGCTTCCGGTCTTCCACTCGATTCCTTCGGCTCCCTCCGAAGTAACTCGAGTGTCGCCCGACCACCGCGACTTCCTCCGGGTGTCGCTAGCCTTCAGCTCCAGCATTGAGACTTTTCTGCACACTTGATTTAGCTCATGAGATAACAATATAAGCTTAACTTTATATCGTTTGCTATAATCAAAACTTAGGTTCGACTTAGGTGCCCACTGCACCAACAATCTCTTCTTCTTCTCCTTTTACCGGCGGCAACAAGTGTTAGGGTTTCTTCTCTTGGAGCTCTTGGCCGACGCCCACACCATCTCCTTCTTCCTCTCCTTGGCCGGCGGCAACAACCAAGTTGGTGGTTTGGTGATCGCCACTAGATAGGAGAAGAAGTGTTTGATATTCTTCCCTTTGTTCGGAGCGAGCAAGGAAGGGAAGAACGCGATCTAGGAAGTTTCAACTCTTGGAGGATCGTTTCCCACACAACGTTCAAGAGGAGGATAGGTCATACAATAGAAGATCAAGAGGTATAATCTTGTTTGTTTTGATTTAGTTCTTTTGTATAATGCATGTGGCTAATTTACATGGACCCCGAAGATAAACACAAAAATCGGCGATCCGTACACCATCTATTCCATGCTTAATCAAGGAAAAGAGTTAGGTGGGATCAGGGGACAAGTCTCAGATCTGACACATTGTCAGACATTACATGAGTGTGCATTCCAGGATTTTGTATGATTGTGCTATTCTTCATGATATATATTTACCTTTCATAAAAAAAAAAAGGAAAAGAGTTAGGTCGCTTGAACAACAAGATTGTTCAAGAAACCACTCAAATCGAATAGCACGATGATGGATCAGTTGCTTGGGTAATCCGTCTTCGTAAAGGATTATTTTTTTTAATCTGGGGACATAGATATGATCGCCATGCATGAGCGACCGAAGCGAGAAGCAATTCTCTATAGGCACCTCTCATATATAACTAACATAGTGTTGGACTTTTCGAGCTGCAAAAACCGTTTTTTGCATTGCGGATACCTCGGAAGCCCATCCAGAGATCCGTGCAAAGATATAAACAAAATAAAAACATGTATATGTTTAAGTAAAAACCTAGATCTACCATAGATCTATATGATGGGAGCGTTACCCTCGTAGCGACGCCCTTTGCTTATCCCGCTCGTCTAAATGCTTTGTCAGAACTCAAGAGTGTCAAGTGTACACTCCTCTATTGGTATCCACACGAACAAATGGTGGAGAAAAACAACCTAGAGTGTGCTAGCACTCCTTGGAAGTTTGGGCCAAGATGAGGAATGGGAGAGAGCTTGAGAGGAAGAAGATACAAGGAAGAAGAAGATGGAGTTACTCACCAAATCAATTCTCTTCATCAAGAAAAGTGGCCGGCCACTTCAATCATCGGGGGTTACATGCATGCATGTAACTCCAAGAGCCAATGACTCTTGGTCTCCCTCATGAGGTGGCACCAAATGATAAGTCCATGATGATGTGGAACATCATCATTGGCCGGCCCCCATACCAAGTCACCATGACATGGCAATTGGTCAAGTCAAAATTGACTATTCATCTTCCCTCTCAAGTCAAGTCAAACTTGACCTATTATCTCACATAGATGATCAAATCTACACCACTAGATTCAAGTCAATTTGATTTAATGAATCTCTATTCATTAATTTAAATTGACTCAATGAATCAAATTTAAATTAGACTTATTCAATACTTGAATCAAATTGAGTCTAACTCAATTAGTCTAATTTTGATTACTCTTAATCTAATTTGGTTCATCCCATGAACCTAATCCTCATGGTTCATCATATGAACCTAATCTCCATCTAATTGCCCTTTGTGTGTGACCCTATAGGTTCTTGTAACGTTGGCAATGTCCCTAAACCTATTTAGGAACACAAGCAATGAGCGGTATCTAGAAACACATCATTGCAACCCAAGTTACAAGTATATTGAGCTCTAACATCACCTTTGTGACTACTAGTTATGACTCTCACAATATGTGACAATGTCCCTCTATCCTTGACATATAGATTGACCAATTGAGGCATAGACTGTGTCATCCTCAGTACAATCTATATCTTGAACTCCAAGTAGACTCACTCTAATCAAATGAGCTCAATATCTCATATTGACTCATTTGGGCATGGTCATGCATTTCGTGGTCTCACTCTATCAAGAATAACGATGTCACTCCCGTCATATAGGAAGGATAGATCTCATCTACATCACTCACATCCCTCCGCATAATTTGTTACATACCTAGTAATCGCCTTTATAGTCCACCCATTTACGGGTGACGTTTGATGAAGCCAAAGTATGCAACTCCTTATGTAGGGAACCATGGAGAATTCAGGTCTAAGGACTAATAGTCATACTAATAGCCACATGAGAAAGTATATGACACACATATAACGATCCATGATACTTTCTCATGGCAGGTCATTCAGTATACATTCTTCAATGTATATCCATGTGTCAACTTGATATCTCATATCCATGACTTGTGAGATCAAGTCATCGTGTTGACCTACATGCTAGTCTCTACGCATTAACATTGTCCCAGAATGTTAATACTTGACTAGGAATGATTAAGAGTAGTGTTCTCTATATCATCTCATTATTGATTCAACCAATCGATTGATATAGATAAGAACCTACTACTCAAGGACGTTATTATACTTAGTTATTTTGCACCAATACAAGTAAATTTAATAACCATGCCTTTATAAATAGGAATATGATACAATAAAGTCCATACAACAATCATCACATGATTAGCTCTAGGGCTTTCACTAACAATCTCTCACTAGCACTAGTGGCAATCACCGTAGTATCTAATACCCAATGACCTAGTGTGACCTAGTGGTAATCACCGTAGTATCTAATACCCAATGACCTAGTGTGACCATCATGCTTTTTCTATGCCAAAGCCTTGGTCAAGATATCTGCGATGTTAGCCTCTGTGGGTACTCTGCAAATCTTCATATCTCCTCTATCGATTATCTCTCGAATGAGACGGAAGCGCCGTAGTATGTGTTTGGTCCGCTGGTGTGAGTGAGGTTCCTTAGCCTGCGCAATCGCTCCATTGTGGTCACAATAGAGATCTATAGGATTTGCTATGTTAGGAACAACCCCAAGCTCAGTAATGAACTTGCGAATCTAAACTGCCTCCTTTGTTGCCTCTGATGTAGCAATATACTCGACCTCTGTTGTAGAATCAGCAACTGCGTCCTGCTTCGAACTCTTCCATCTCACAGTGACACCATTCAAGCAAAACATGAACCGTGACTGTGATCTATAATCATCCTGGTTAGTTTGGAAGTTGGCATCGCTGTAACCCTTTACAACTAGCTCCTCATCACCTCCAAATATCAAGAAATATTCTTTAGTCCTTCTCAAGTACTTAAGAATATTCTTTACTGCTATCCTGTGACCCTCACCTGGATCTGACTGGTATCTACTCGTCATGCTCAAAGCATACGAGACATTAGGACGAGTACATAGCATGACATACATGATAGATCCTATAGCAGATTCATAAGGGATCTTATCCATGAGGTCGCTCTCCCCTCTAGAAGAGGGACTTTGAGTCTTCGAAAGACTCACACCATGTGACATCGACAGAAGTCCCTTCTTGGAATTCTGCATGGCAAACCTTAGTAATACCGTGTCAATATATGTACTCTGACTTAGGCCAAGAAATCTCTTAGATCTATCTCTATAGATCTTGATGCCTAGAATACATGCTGCTTCACCTAAGTCCTTCATTGAGAAGCACGTCCCCAGCCAAGTCTTCACAGACTGTAGTGAAGGGATGTCATTCCCAATGAGTAGTATGTCATCCACATACAATACAAGGAAGACAATTGTGTTTCCATTAAACCTCTTGTAGACACAGGGTTCATCTTCATTCTTGATGAAACCAAACTGTTTGATCGCTTCATCAAATCGAAGATTCCAGCTCCGAGAAGCTTTCTTTAGCCCATAAATGGACCTTTGCAGCTTGCATACTTTCCCAGTATGCTGTGGATCTATAAAACCCTCAGGTTGTGTCATGTACACATCCTCGAGTAAGTTTCCATTCAGAAATATGGTTTTGACATCCATCTGCCAGATCTCATAATCGTGGTATGCTGCAATAGCAAGCATGATCCAAATGGACTTATACATCGACACTGGAGAAAAGGTTTCATCATAGTCAATACCATTAATTTGCTTGAAACCTTTAGCCACCAATCGGCCCTTATAGGTATGCGTAAGTCCATCCATGTCAGTCTTTCTCTTAAAGACCCACTTACACCCAATGGGTTTGACCCCTTCAGGTGGATCAACCAAAGTCCATACTTGGTTGGTGTACATGGATTCCATCTCGGATCTCGTGGCCTCTAGCCATTTCTTAGAGTCTGGGCTCATCACAGCTTCCTGATAGGAGGTAGGCTCATTTTCAATGAGCATAATGTCATCATGGTCAGATAAGAGAAATGAGTATCTCTCAGGCTGACGACGTACCCTATCAGACCTACGAAGAGATAGGTCTACCTGAACAGGTGGTTGTCCACAACTCTTTATGCAACAATCTCATCACCCACAACATTTTGTGGTTCCTGTTCAACCTCAATCAAGGCCTCAGTGCTATCGTCCTTATCTTGAATTTCTTCAAGATCAAACGTACTCCTACTAGTTTTTCTAGAAACAAAATCCCTTTCTAGAAAAACCCCAGTCTTTGTCACAAACACTTTGTGCTAACTGGGAATGTAGAAGTAATATCCCTTCGTCTCCTTGGGATATCCAACAAAATAGCACTTATCAGATTTGGGTCCCAGTTTGTCTGAGACTTGACGTCAAACGTAAGCCTCACAACCCCAAATCCTCATTAAAGACATCTTGGGATTTCTCCCTGTCCATATTGTATATGGTGTCTTTATCACAGCCTTGGATAGTACACGGTTAAGTGTGAAGGCTGTTGTGTCTAGAGTATATCCCCAAAAGGATATAGGAAGATCTGTGTGACTCATCATAGATCGTACCATATCTAATAGGGTATGATTCCTCCTTTCGGATACACCATTCCACTGTGGTGTTCCAGGAGGAGTGAGTTGGGATAGAATCCCACACTCAGCTAGATAGTCACGAAACTCATGGCTAAGGTATTCACCACCTCGATCTGATCGAAGTATCTTAATACTCTTGCCAAGTTGGTTTTGTACTTCATTCATGAATTCTTTGAACTTTTCAAAGGATTCAGATTTATGTGTCATCAGATACACATAACCATATCTACTGAAGTCATCAGTAAATGTAATGAAGTACCTGTATCCACCTCTAGCAGAACCATTGAAAGGGCCACATACATCACTATGTATAAGTCCTAACAAGTCTGTTGCTCTTTCGCTGTGTCCACTAAAGGGAGTCTTGGTCATCTTGACAAAAAAGCAAGACTCACATGTCTCATATGATTTTAAATCAAATGAGTCTAGCATCCCATCCTTATGGAGCTGAGATAAGCTACTCTCATTTATGTGACCTGAGCGACAATGCCAGAGATAGGTTTGGTTCAACTCATTTGACTTGAACCTTTTGGTACTTATGTTATAGATGGGGCTCTCTAAGTGTAGAAAGTAGAGTCCGTTCATTAGAGGTGCACTACAATAGAACATATCATTTAAATAAACTGAACAACATTTGTTATTTATTATAAATGTAAATCCTTTCTTGTCCAAATAAGAAACCGAAATTATGTTCTTAGTTAAAGCAGGCACATAACAACATTCATCTAGTTCTAGTACAACCTCAGTGGGCAGAGATAGATCATAAGTTTCTACAGCAACAGCAACAACTCTTGCTCCATTGCCTACTCGTAGGTCCACCTCGCCCTTTGTCAATGCCCTGCTATTTCTCAGTGTCTGCACATTGGTACAAATGTGAGATGCACATCCGGTATCTAATACCCATGATGAATAAATGGATAGATTGACTTCTATAACATTTATACCTGAAGTATAAGTCTCACTTCTCTTCTTCTTAAGATATTCCAGGTAAGCTTTGTAGTTACGCTTCCAGTGTCCAGCTTCCTTGCAGTGGAAGCAAGCCCCTTCTTTGGCCACCCCTCCTTTGGGTTTCAGTTCTTTGCCTTTGCCCTTGGCTTGGGACTTTCCCTTACCTTTAGGCTTGCCCTTGCCTTTCTCCTTTTGCACCATCAAAATGGAGTAAGATTTTCCCTTCTTAAGGTTGAGCTCAGCAGTTCTCAACATGCTGAGCATCTCAGGCAGTGGCTTATCAATTTCATTCATGTTGTTATTCATGACAAATTGATTGTAGCTTTGTGACAAAGACTGCAAGATCAAGTCAGTGGCCAGCTCTTGGCCAAGTGGGAATCCCAATCTTGTAGGTTTTCTATGTACCCAATCATCTTGACTACATATGGACCTATGGGAGTCCCATCTTGCATCTTGGACTGAAACAATGCCTTAGAGACTTCATATCTCTCGTGCTTTTCTTGTCCTTGATATAGTTGATGAAGATGTTCAACCATATCATAAGCATTCATGAACTTGTGTTGCTTCTGAAGCTCAGAGTTTATGGTCGCGAGCATGAGACATGACACATCTAATGCATCATCTTGATGCTTCTTGTAAGCATCTTTGTCAGTTTGCGAGGCAGTGGCAGGAGGTGTCTCCGGAATGGGCTGCTCTATGACATACAGTTTCCTTTCTTGGGTGAGAATGATTCTCAGGTTCTTGTACCAGTCCAGAAAATTTGCTCCATTGAGCTTGTCCTTCTCAAGGACAGAACGCAGGGAGAGAGTGTTCGTGTTTGTCGACATAGTAATCTACAACATACACAATGTAGAAAATTAATATCATATTCCTTTTATCATTTAATTAGGCCTTTAATCAAATGATGCTCCCACTGAATTATAGGATTTTTGTAGAATCGAGTTATGGATGTGGTCAAACCACATTACTAGATTCATACAAACATGCTATAATTCCTGCGGGACAAGATCCATATCATACTAAGCCTTGAGTTAGCTTTGGCTAAATCGCCCAAGACTAAATATGATCGGTGGGTAACACATTACCGATTACATCTCTATGAAACTCTTTTTTATAGGATCAAGACCCACATTTATAAAAGACCTTGAGTTAGCTTGGGCTAAATTGCCCAAGATTTAGTGTAAATGCGATCTTATCCTATCTTTCCAATGGTTGGAATATGCCTATAGTTCTACTCGATCCAATTGAGTTAACTAGTTTTACTCAATCCAATTGAGCTTACTCTAACCCAAGTCATGATAGGCGGGACCAAGATTGTCCCTCCGCACCCTACCAAGATAATATGCATTGCTCTGTTTGGCAGATTCAACAACTACAAATGATCGAGGTAGTGATGGGTATCAAGACTTGGCAGGAATTTTCGAGTTGATTCGATTGTGATCTAATCTAATCGTGAATGTGTATCATATACGCATCAAGGCCTTTATTATCCTACACTAGCATGCATCACATACATACAAGCATCATTCTAGCATGCATCATATACATACAATAAAAATATCCTAGCAAGCATCATATACATACAAGCATTATTCTACTAGCATGCATCAAATACATACAAGCATAACAAATAAATAAATATATATATATATATATATATATAAATTAATTGTGATTAGGTCATGGACCTACTACGATCTTCTCAAGCCAATGAAAAGATCGGACAGTCAACCTAGGGTTAGCGGCTTCTCCAAGCGTCTCCTTTGACCGCCATGTGTCGTTGGCACCCATCTCGTAACTCCGTCTAGTAGTGGACCTTCCACCGCTCCATTTTGTACATTACAAACATGAAACTCGAGTTACATTCGAGTCTAAAACTATTTACAACTAGAATTTTAAAAGAAGAGGCACGACGCGCAGGTCGCATACCCTATACAACATGCACAACCACAAAAACGGTACACAGGCCGTATTATGAATTACAATACATTATCATCCAATCATATTGGGGTTCTTGGGCATGAACATCACAGAATTATATATAATTCTAAATTATATATTTTACAGAAAATTTCTATAATTTTTCCTTTTTTTATTTTTTATTTTTTCAATTTTATGAGTCACCTCTCCGTAACGGTCCCGCTAAGCGGTTTCAGGGCACGATCACGGGACAATGCCCCTTTCGGGGATAGGGGCAGTGTCCCTACTCACAAAATTAACATTGCGAGTGTCCCTACTTGATCTTACAGTGACTTAAGTCACTGTCCCAAAAACCTAAAGCGAGAACTCGCCATTTCGGAGAGTTTTTCTCGGTGGTGGAAGCCTACAAGTGTCCCAACACTTGTTGCTTCGACTCTTCGAGAAAAATACCCAAAAATATATAAAAATAGGACATTTACAGAAACTTAAAAATATGTAATTTTTATATCTAATACAAAAACTACAAATTTAAAACACATACATGCTTCTCACGTGGCTCTAATACCACTGTTGGACTTTCCGAGCCGCAAAAACCGCTTTTTGCGTTGCCGAAACCTCAGAAGCCCCGCCATGGATCCGTGAGAAGATATAAAAAAAATAAAAACATGTATGTGTTTAAGTAAAAACCTAGATCTACCATAGATCTATATGATGAGAGCATTACCCTCGTAGCGACGCCCTTCGCTTATCCCACTCGTCCAAATGCTTTGCCGGAACTCAAGAGTGTCAAGTGTACACTCCTCTATTGGTATCCACACGGACAAATGGTGGAGAAAAACAACCTAGAGTGTGCTAGCACTCCTCGGAAGTTTCGGCCAAGATGAGGAATGGGAGAGAGCTTGAGAGGAAGAAGATCCAAGGAAGAAGAAGATGGAGTTACTCACCAAATCAATTCTCTTTATCAAGTAAAGTGGCCGGCCACTTCAATCTTGGGGGGTTACATGCATGCATGTAACTCCAAGAGCCAATGGCTCTTGGTCTCCCTCAAGAGGTGGCACCACATGATAAGTCCATGATGATGTGGAACATCATCATTGACTGGCCCCCATGCCAAGTCACCATGACATGGCAATTGGTCAAGTCAAAATTGACCATTCATCTTCCCTCTCAAGTCAAGTCAAACTTGACCTATTATCTCCCATGGTTGATCAAATCTTACCACTTGATTCAATTCAATTTGATTTAATGAATCTCTATTCATTAATTTAAATTGACTCAATGAATCAAATTTAAATTAGACTTATTCAACACTTGAATCAAATTGAGTCTAACTCAATTAGTCTAATTTGGATTACTCTAAATCCAATTTGGTTCATCCCATGAACCTAATCCTCATAGTTCATCATATGAACCTAATCCCCATCTAATTGTCCTTTGTGTGTGGCCTTATAGGTTCTTGTAACATTGGCAATGTCCCTAAACCGATTTAGGAACACAAGCAATGAGCAGTATCTAGCAATACATCATTTCTACCCAAGTTACAAGAATGTTGAGCTCCAACATCACCTTTGTGACTACTAATTGTGACTCTCACAATATGTGACAATGTCCCTCTATCCTTGACATCTAGATTGACCAATTGAGACATAGTCCGTGTCATCCTCGGTAAAATCTATATCTTGAACTCCAAGTAGACTCACTCTAATCAAATGAGCTCAATATCTCATATTGACTCATTTGGTCATGGCCATGCACTTCGTGGTCTCACTCTATCAAGAATACCGATGTCACTCTCATCATATAGGAGGGATAGATCCCATCTACATCACTCACATCCTTACGCATAATTTGTTACATACCCAGTAATCGCCTTTATAGTCCACCCATTTATGGGTGACGTTTGACGAAGCCAAAGTATGCAACTCCTTATGTAGGTGACTTCAGGTCTAAGGACTAATAGTCATACTAATAGCCACATGAGAAAGTATATGACACTCATATAACGATCCATGATACTTTCTCATGGCGGTTCATTCAGTATACATTCTCCAATGCATACCCATGTGTCAACTTGATATCTCATATCCATGACTTGTGAGATCAAGTCATCGTGTTGACCTACATGCTAGTCTTTACGCATTAACATTGTCCCTGAATGTTAATACTTGACTAGGAATGATTAAGAGTAGTGTTCTCTATATCATCTCATTATCGATTCAACCAATCGATTGATATAGATAAGAACCTACTACTCAAGGATGTTATTATACTTAGTTATTTGGCACCAATACAAGTAAATATAATAACCATGCCTTTATAAATAGGAATATGATACAATAAAGTCCATACAACAATCATCGCATGATTGGCTCTAGGGCTTTCACTAACACATAGACACTCAGTACTCGAATCATCGTCCCTGTGAGATCGATACATAATTTATTACTTGACGACAAATGTACACTTGCGGGCGTTGAACGCAAGCGCATGCTTCAAGTCATTGGTAATCTCGATCAGAGATTTGAGGTCGTGCTTGTGTGGATCAATCATCCCACTGAAACTGAGTCACCTTTTAAAGGATTCGAAAGAAGGGTAACCCCCGGTATGCTGATCGAGCAATGAAACGAGTTAATGAGACAATTCTTCCGACAAATCTCTGTGTCTCTTATAGATTGGTAGATGACTTCATTTTGCATAATACCTGAACTTTCTCTGGATTGGTTTGTAATACCTTCTCTATCATAATATATCCCAGAAACTTCCCGCTTTGTACACTGAACAAGTACTTTTTTGAATTCAACTTCATGTTTAATGCCTTAGTGTGGCAAATATTTCTTCTAAGTCTTGTATTAAATCATGACTGAGTTGAAACTTCACCAGGATATCATTCACATATACCTCCAAATTTATTCCCTTCCATTCAGCAAATATCTTGTCCATGAGCCTTTGATATGTGGCCCCAGCGTTCTTCAGCCGAAAAGGCATCACCACATAAGAATAAAACCCTCCTAGTGTCACAAAACCAACTTTCTTTTAATCCTCCCGACCTAAAGGAATCTGATGATACCCCTAATATTCATCCATAAGTGAGATAACTTTGTAACATAGTGTAGAATCAACAAGCTGATCAATACGGGACAAGGGGTAGTAGTCTTTAGGGAAGACTTTATTTAAATCATGGAAGCTAATACACATATGCCACTACCTTGAGAGGTTGGGGACCAATACTAAATTAGACATCCACTCGGGAAATTAAATTTCTTTTACATGCCTTGCTTGCAACAAATTCTCCACCTCTTCAGCAATGACCATGTCTTTTTCAAACCCAAAGTGTTGTCTCTTTTGTT
Organism: Wurfbainia villosa; assembly: GCA_025175895.1. NCBI lineage: Eukaryota > Viridiplantae > Streptophyta > Magnoliopsida > Zingiberales > Zingiberaceae > Wurfbainia > Wurfbainia villosa. The sequence continues at coordinate 104,785,816 of CM045991.1, forward strand.
GGACTGACCCAGCTCCACGGGTGATGTTCAAGTGATGTTCAACCACTTGAGAATCAATCCCGGTCATGTCATGTACATCCATGGCAAAAATATCCTCGTTTCTTCGTAAGCAGGCAATGAGTTCTTCCTTCACCTTCAGCTGATTTTCCACACGAGTCAGTTACCCAGGGTTATCTCCACTAATGAATGGTTTTGCTTATCGAGTCCGTGAGGGGAAACTTCGCATCCCACTTCACCTTAGTCGTTTGTTTATGGCGATCCCTTCGATGTCCCCGGATTAAAAAAATTTAATCCTAAACAAAAGGGATTGCCCAAACAACCAAGTCATCATCGTGCTATTCGTTTAGAGAGGTCACTTGAACAAACTCGTTGTTCAAGCGACCATCCTCTATTCTACGAGTAGCCGCAGAATAGACGATGTCCGGATCGCCGACTTTTGTATTTATGATTGGGATCCAAGTATTATTTAGCCATATATAGATTTATATCATGCTCATAGTTGAAAAACAAATACAAACATGTAACATATAAAAATTAGAGAATCGATATACCTCTCGATCTTCTAATGTATGACCTTTCTCCTTTCGGACGACGTGTTGGCGACGATCTACCAAAAGTCGAAGCTCCTAGATCGCAAATCTTCCTTCCTTGCTCTTCCGAAGCAAGAGGAAGAATAGAAACAAGGTTCTTCTCCTCCCTAAAACCAACCAGCAAGGAACAAATAGAATCCTTGCCACCGGCCAACTTGGAGTTTGTGGTGGAATCCAGCCAAGACACCAAGGGAAAGTCCTATATCTTATTTCCACCACCTAAGGAGAAGGAGAAGAGAAGCTTTGGCCACCGGCCAAGGTTGGAAAGAGGCTGGAAAAGCTGCTGGATGCCGGCCAATGAAGGAAGAAGAAGAAAAGAAAACCTTCCTTATTTGGTGCCACCCAAGCATCCAAACCCTAACCCTAATCTTATTACAACTAGGATTCCTCTCTTGCCGCCCAAAACCCTAGCTCTCTTGGATATTGTTCACGCCAACCCCCTTGCCCTCCTTTTATAGAGTTAGGGATAAGTCATGATTTAATCTCCTCCATTGGTTCTAGGGATTTAATCTCAACCGTCGGATCTAGAGATTTAATCTCAACCATCAGATCTTAGAGATTTAATCTCTACCTATGGATCTTAGAATTTTGTTTCTATCCATTGGATCTAAGCTTCATGAGGTTTTAATAGGCCAGATTAGGGACCATGAGGAGGAGTTGGATCTTGGCCACACATGGATCAAGCCCACATAAAGTCCGATCCACTAATGATAATCCAATCCACTAAAGGATCATCATCGATCTACGCCACCAACCCCCATATGATAATATGTGCTCCACATATTATTTGTACATCTTCTCCCCGTGTTTAAGATCTCGAATGTCCGTCAATTAATTAATTTACTGACCATTAATTAATCAACATCTAACTCCTTGAGTAGTACCACTCAACCTTTTCATCATGTCGGACCAAGTCCACCTACAAGGTTTACATGATGAACCTTATGAGCTCCTCAAGGGGACATCATCATCCTAATATATAGGACACGGTTTCCTCCTATAATCAATGACACACCATATAAATAATATCATCTCCCAACTTACCGAGCCTATCGATTTAATCTATAAATCTCACCCATTGGTAAATCAAAGAGATGAATACTAAGTATATGTGCCCGTTATTATATCGGGATTAAGAGCATGTACTAAATAATATCTAAGGTCCGATTCGATTATGTAGTCAACAAAAAATCGAATCACCTCTAAGTTGGTCCTGCTCAATACACACAAAGTGCACTAGTGTGATTCTATGGTCAAGACAAACCAATACCAAATCACACTACAACCATTCTGATGGTTTGTCGAAAGCCATCTCGGTTGTGAGCCTTTACTTCTACTTTATAAGGAGCCAATAACATGATCTCCTGTGTGACACCACACACCATGTTATCTACAATGTAATGTATTAGACAATATTGCATAACCATAAAAATATGCAAACAATGATCATGTGATTCTTATTTTAAAATAAAAATGTTCATACAAAAGATAGACTTTTCAGGATACATCCCTACAATCTCCCACTTATACTAAAAGACTATGTTGTCCTCAAACTGTCATACATCTGATCCCCATTCCCTCCACATGCCTATCAAAATCTCTCGCCGGAAGGGCCTTAGTGAAAGGATTTTCCAGGTTATCCTCTGATGCAATCTTGGCCACAACAACTTCTCTCTTTACGATTTCTAGTATCAGGTGGTACTTGCGCTTTATGTGTTTACTAGCCTTATGGGCTCATGGTTCCTTCGAGTTTGCAACTGCACCACTAATATCACAATAAATTGTGATAATTCAGGGCAAACCAGGAATTACATCCAAGTCCATCAGAAAGTTCCTGAGCCACACACCTTCTTTGGCCGCCTCAGAGGCTGCCACATACTCCGCTTCCATAGTGGAGTCCGCCACGCATTTCTGCTTGACACTCCTCCATACAATGGCTCCACCTCCCAAAGTAAACACAAAACTTGAGGTAGACTTACTGTTATCCCTATCAGATTGGAAGTCAGAATCCGTGTAACCCACAGGGAGTAATTGGTCTGCCCGGTAAACCAGCATATAATCCCTAGTCCTTCTCAGATACTTTAATATATACTTTACCATAGTCCAATGTCCTTGTCCTGGATTACTCTGATATCTGCTGACCATGCCCACGGCAAAGCAGATATCTGGTCTCATATATAGCATCGCATACATGAGGCTTCCTACTGCCGAAGCATAAGGAACCGCCTTCATCTCCTCTATCTCCTCAGCTGATCTAGGACTCATCTCCTTAGATAAAGGAACTCCATGCCTGAAAGGTAGAAAACCCTTCTTGGAGTTCTGCATGCTAAAATGATCCAAAATCGTGTCTATGTATGAAGCTTGGGATAAGCACAACATCCTTTTCCTGCGATCCCTTATAACCTTGATCCCAAGGATGTGTCCTACCTCTCCCACGTCCTTCATATCAAACTGTTTGGACAACCATACCCTTACATCCAATAACACCTTGATATTGTTGCCAATGAACAAAATGTCATCTACGTATAGTACAAGAAATACCACTACGTTTCCGTCACATCTCTTGTATACACAAGACTCATCCGGACTTTGAATAAATCCATAAGACTGGATCACCTCATCAAAGCAGATGTTCCAAGACCTCGAAGCTTGTTTCAATCCATAAATGGACCGATTAAGCTTATATACAAGATGCTCTTTGCCCTTAGCAATGAATCCCTCTGGTTGCTTCATGTAGATGTTTTCCTCATGACTTCCATTAAGGAAAGCTATCTTTACATCCATCTGCCACACCTCATTATCCATATGAGATGTTATGCATAAGAGAATCCGGATAGACTTAAGCATGGCTACCGGCGAAAAGATCTCCTCATAATTGATACCCTCTTTCTGAGTATACCCCTTCGCAACAAGCCTCGCTTTGAAGGTCTCAACCTTCCCATCTATTCCTCTCTTTCTCTTGTAGATCGACATGCATCCAATGGTTTTTATACCATCGGGTGGTTCTACTAGCTCCCAGACATGATTTGAATCCATAGATTCAATCTCAGCATTCATTGCACTTTGCCAAGATACTGCATCTTTATCTTGGATTGCCTCGTCATATGTCAAGGGATCAGGTTCATGTTCGCCAAGGACCAAGTAAGAAGATTCTTCCAAGAACATGAATCTATCAGGCGGTCTCACAACCCTCCCACTACAACGAGGTATCACCTGTGTATCCTCTGTGACACGCGGTACAGTGACATGTGGTATATCCTCTTGTACCCGTGTTACTAAAGAAGTGACTTCCCCTTTTAACTCCTCCAGAATAATTTTACTCTTGGGCTTGTGGCTCATCACATAGTCTTCCTCTAGAAATCTGGTGTTCGTGCTAACGATCACCCTCTGATCTCTAGGACTATAAAACAATCCACCCTTCATTCCTCTAGGATAGCAAACGAACAAGCATACTTTTGTACTAGGTTCCAACTTACCAGCATCTACCTACAGCACATGTGCTGGACTCCCCCATATCCGAATATGTCTTAGACTAGTCTTTCGCCCAGTCCACAACTCTATGAGAGTAGAAGGCACTGATTTAGATGGAACCAAGTTCAGAATGTACACCGTCGTATCTAGAGCATATCCCCAGAACGAATCTGGCAAGTCATAATAACTCATCATCGATTTAACCATCTCCATAAGAGTCTTATTCCTTCGCTCTGCTACACCGTTCTGCTGGGGTGTGCTAGGTGCAATCAATTGGGATTGAATCCCAGCCTCTAATAAGTAGTTCCTAAACTCTCCAAAGTGGTACTCACCGCCATTATCAGATTGTAGTGTCTTGATACTTTTATCTTGACATTTCTCCACATCAGCCTTGATTTCTTTGAACTTGTTAAAGCATTCATACTTGCGGCGCATCAGGTAAATGTATCCATATCTTGAGTAATCTTCTATAAAAAAGACGAAATACTCAAAATCACTTCTAGCCTGGATAGACAAAGGACCACACAAATCAGAATGAACCAATTCTAACACATCTTTGGCTCTATACCCCTTCGCCTTAAAAGGCCTCTTGGTCATCTTACACTCCAAGAAAGATTCACAGGTTGGGAGATCCTCCACCACTAATGAACCCAAAGATCCATCAGCTATCAACCTTTGAATTTTGCTTAGGTTAGTGTGACCAAGCCTAAGATGTCAAAGATATGTTCGGTTCATCTTCGAAGGTTCTTTTCTATTATTGGAATTAGAAGATGAGTTATTAACTTCAATTTGCATCGTGGGAGGTTTTGGTTCAAGTGTGTACAAATTTCTTATCAATGCACCTGAACAGATAATGTCCCTATTCCTTCTTATAACAACTCTGTTATTAAAAGAAATAGAATATCCATCCATAAATAATTTAGAAACTGAAATTAAATTCTTTCTAAATAAGAGTACATAAAGGAAATTCTTAAGAACCAAAAGTTTATTTTTCTCAAAAGATAAATGAACATCTCCCACTGCAATAGCCGCCACCTTCGTGGCATCTCCCAACTACACAGTAATCTCCCCCTCAGCCAGTCGTCTGGTTTCCTGGAACCCCTGCAAAGTATTGCAGACATGATCAGTGGCTCCCGTATCTATACACCAGGTGCCGGTAGATAACACCGCTAAACATGTTTCAATGACTAGACTAAAAGATATACCTTTGTTCTTGCGGTTGGGGCAGTCCTTCTTCCAGTGTCCGGTCTGCTTACAAGTGAAGCACTTGCCTTTCGGTGTAACGCCCGCCCTTCCCGTCCTCCTAACACACATCCTATAGACGGGCGGCGGCGCTACGCGATCATACATTCATGCATATAACAACGGAAGCATTAAAAAAAACTTTACAACTTTTAACTCTAATTACATTAACCCAATAAACCTAACAATTTAATCATGGCAAAAGGTCTTAGCAATTTATTTAAGTAAACATGTATTAACCATTTCAAGGTTCATAAAAATAAACATGAGTAACAACCATAGAAAACATTAACGTCTCCTAACAGTTTACACATAAACTGAGAATCATGCATAAGTCCGTATATAAAAAATGATCTCGTCCACCATGCCACTGCCACACACATCTTTGCCCCTCCTGCTACTCCCTTTAATTTTTCCATTCCTTGCCTTGCTCTATAGTACAAGGGAAAAACGACACTATCAGCACATATGCTGAGTAAGATCCTTTCATACTCACAAAAGCCATACGACATAAATTACACATAAGATAGTGACACGTTCATTTAACGAACATATAGTCATAGCATGGATGTAACTATTAACATGATCATCAAGAGGAATATAGACTTAGCATTCAAAATTCATGAGTAAAGCAATCCGTGACATGATCATATAGGACATGTATCCCCATGGCATTTTTATCACAATAACATAATATCTCGTAATAACATAGACATGGAATAGTTATATGCAGAATGCTCTTTGAAAACATATACTTTCATAAGTACTTAAACATAATCTCAACATTAGGGCCCGACATTGTATCCATGACTCGGCCCAACCCATTTGGTGGTCCATTCGGCAGCCCATTTGGCGACCCCTTGTGGTCGTCGACCATCGACCGTCGGCACGTCGACCGTGTCATTACCACTAGGCCTGTACTTCGACCTAGGGGCAACTTTGGATACAAGCCATGCGTAAAGTAAAATAGCATACATGTTCTTTGACATAACATAAAGAGTGTTCTTGTCCCCACTCTTAGGGAAACATTTCTTAACCAATTCATATTCATAAATCTTACGTAACCATGGCATAGGGGTGCCTATCGTTCATGAACATAAACAGGTACATCATGATAAAATGAGAAAAACTTAACATATACATTATGATACAATGGTCCTACATCAGCCATTAACATGGACATAATGTATGGAATCATGCAAATATATCGTCTAACTAGCATCATATCAATACCATATATATAAACCTAGCATAACATGGAAAATCATTCGGAATCATGTTCGGAATTTTTTTTTTTTATTTATTTTCTTGTCCCTTTTAATCTTCCCGAGCCTAGCATAGCCGGCCTGTGTTGGACGACACACCCGTGTCGTGGCCGAGCGGCACGCCTGCTAGCCGAGAGGTACGCTTAGCCGGCACCTCCATTCGTTTCAGTTACGTATTGCTTGTATCAAAAACCTGGAGAACCAAGGAGGAACCTTCTGCGGTAGATCCTATGCATATACATATGTAATTGGTTTGAGACATTGCCAGCGTTACAACATGCATGATCGTAAATGCAATATCAAACATGGAACCTCGCTAAGGTTAATCATATGCAATACAGGGAAAGAAGAACATGAAAAACTCTTTATTGCATTGCACAACATTGGAAACATGAAAGCCATTCGAGAGAAACCCATGTCTTTGCGGTGAGGAATTCTTACCTTCGATTGCTTTAACTTATATTTGTAAATCCTAATGAGATGCAACCTTCTATCCCGCCCTAGCAGCTACCCTCCAAGGTCTCTTGAATCCCACCTTTCCTTGGATTCGGCGGAGAAGACAACCCTAGGAGAGAATTCTCCTTGATGTGTTGTTCGGCGGTGGAGGGATCAAGAGAGAGTAGAGAGGTGTCCTCTAGGGTATTAGGGAGGTTGAATTTATAACCATCAAGGCTTAACTTATTCCCTTATAAATTTCCTTAAATTTCTCTCTTTAACAGAATTAATTCCTTCTTCAATTAAATTCGTGACTTCTCCCTAATCATATAAAATTTTTATTGGATTTTGGTGACTCAGCCCTTCTTGTCCGATTTTCTTTTCTTTTATCTTTTCTTTTATTTCCTTTAAATCCCACGTAAGCCTATTATCATCATGCATAATTATCTTTATTTTCTTTAACCCACATAAGGGCCCCTTTATTATCATGCCTCATTATCTATAAAACTCCTAAGATTTTTCGGGCGTTACAATCCCCTATAGCTTATAAATAGTTCGTCCTCGAACTTAGAATAGTTCTGGGTATCTTCGTTTCATATCATCCTCGCGTTCCCAGGTGGCTTCTTCGTATTGTTGACTTTGCCACAAAACCTTTACTAAGGGCACTTCTTTATTTCTTAGTCTTTTGACTTCCCGGTCCAGTACTCGGATCGGTCGACTTTCGTAACTCAGGTCCTCCTGAATTTGCACTGTCTGTGGCTCAACCATCTGGTCTCTACTGGAAATGCACTTCTTGAGCATCGACACATGGAACATGTTGTGAAAAGCTGACATCTCCTGAGGTAGCTCGAGCTCATAAGCTACCTTGCCAACTCTTTTCAGGATCGGATATGGTCCTACGTATCGCGGACTTAGCTTCCCTTTCTTCCCGAATCTCATTATTCCTTTCATAGGTGCTTCCCGGAGAAATACCAAATCTCCGACATTGAATTCCAAAGGTCTATGTCGCTGATCCGCATAGTTTTTCTGCCGGCTCTGAGCAATCTCTATTCTTTGGCGGATATTCTGTATCGCTCGGGTGGTGTCGTCAATGAAATCCGTCTGAAGTCCCATCGGTTTCTTCTCACCACCTTCGTACCAACAGATCGGAGACCTACATCTCCTCCCATATAATGCTTCATAAGGTGCCATTCCGATGGTAGCTTGGTAGCTATTATTGTAAGCGAATTCCGCTAAACATAAGCAACAACACCAACTCCCTTTGAAATCTAAGGCGCAAGCTCGTAACATGTCTTCCAGTACTTGGTTCACCCTTTCTGTTTGCCCATTTGTCTGAGGATGAAAGGCGGTACTAAAACGCAGCTTCGTGCCAAGTGCCTTATGAACGCATCCCTAAAACTGTGAAGTGAAGCTACCATCCCTATCTGAAATGATGGTCTTTGGAATACCATGCAGTCTGATGATTTCCTTAGCATATAATTGAGCCAGTTGCTCAATCGAATATGTCATCTTGATCGCTAGGAAATGAGATGACTTTGTCAATCTGTCAATGATAACCCATATAGCGTCATATCCGTTCGTAGTCCTGGGAAGACCTGAAATGAAATCCATAGAGATGTCTTCCCATTTCCACTCCGGAATTTGGATCGATTGCAGAACTCCTTCAGGCCTCTGGTGTTCTGCTTTAACTTGCTGGTAGGTCAGGAAGGTATTGACGTGCTGTGCTACATCCCTCTTCATACCGGACCACCAGAATTTCTCTTTCAGATCTTGATACATTTTGGTGGATCCTGGATGCATAGAATAGGGGGTCCCATGAGCCTCCTCCAATATCTTCTTGCGTAGTTCCAGATCATTAGGGATATATAGACGATCCGTAATGTATAATATTCCATTATTAGCGACACGAAAATCCTCGGTTTTTCCTTCTAGGATCTCTTGCTTGATCCTCTGGAGATTTGGATCACTACATTGTTTTGCCAATATGTCATCGAATAGTGATGGTACTATTGCCATGGTCAAAAGATGTCCGGAAATAACCTCGATTCCATAGCTCATGATTTTCGTCTCCAGCGGTCGAGACAATCCCGATAGAGACATCAAGGTGGCACTGTACTTCCTGCTGAGTGCATCGGCCACTTTGTTCGCTTTCCCTGAGTGATAGAAAATCTCGCAGTCATAGTCCTTCACGAACTCAAGCCATCTGCGTTGTCTCATATTGAGGTCCCTCTGTGTGAAGAAATATCTCAGATTCTGGTGGTCTGTATAGATCTTACACTGTGCTCCATACAGATAGTGCCTCCATACCTTGAGAGCGAAGACCACAGCGACCAACTCTAAATCGTGAGTGGGATAGTTCTTTTCATGTTCCTTGAGTTGCCTAGAGGCATAGGCAATAACTTTACCACTCTGCATAAGGACAGCTCCGAGTCCCAATTTGGAGGCATCGCTGTACATGTCGAAGGATTCGTCACAGTTTGGAAGAGTAAGGATAGGAGCACTGGTCAATCTCCTCTTCAATTCCGTGAAACTCTTCTCACAGTCATCCGTCCATTCGTACTTCTTATTTTTTTGAGTGAGAATTGTCATAGGTGCTGCGATTCTGGAGAAGTCCTCTACGAATTTCTGGTAATAGCCCGCTAATCCGAGAAAACTCCTGACTTCGCTAGCATTCCTTGGTCTGCTCCAGTTACTCACGGCCTCGATCTTCCTCGGGTCCACCATAACTCTATCCTTGGAAATAATATGGCCCAGAAAAGATACTTGATCGAGCCAGAATTCACATTTGGAGAACTTGGCATATAGTTGCTTTTCTCGAAGAATCTGTAATATCATCTTCAGGTGTTCGGCATGCTCTTCTTGATTTCTCGAATATATGAGGATATCGTCAATGAAGACGATCACGAACTAGTCAAGAAACGCCGAGAATACCAGATTCATCAGGTCCATGAACATAGCAGAAGCATTCGTCACTCTGAAAGGCATGACTACAAACTCATAATGTCTGTATCTTGTTTAGAAAGCTGTCTTCGGTATATCATCTGGTTTCACTTTCACTTGATGATAGCCAGACCTTAGGTCAATCTTAGAGAAGACGGTGGCACCCTTTAACTGGTCGAACAGGTCGTCAATCCATGGTAAAGGGTACCTATTCTTGATCGTCACATTATTTAGCGCTCGGTAGTCTATGCACATTCGCATATACCCATCTTTCTTCTTTACCAACAGTACTGGAGCTCCCTATGGAGAGAAAAATACTATCTCGTCGACTCTATTACTACGTCTTCCATATATTACTGTCTCATCGACTCTATTACCACGTCTTCCATATATTACTGTCTCATCGACTCTATTACTACGTCTTCCAACCATGCTTATCTTCATATATTATAATAAGGCTAGCATAAGATTATTATGCATATATTCATCTCATCGACTCGATTACTACGTCTTCCATATATTACTTGTCTCATCTACTATATGACTACATCTTCTAGCCATGCTTATCTTCATATATTATAATAAGACTAGCATAAGGTTATCATTCATATTTATTTATGCATATTTAAACTAAAGGCTAGCATAAGGTTATCATACATATATTCATGTATATTTAAGCTAAAAGCATTTCTTATCTTACATGAAAGAAATAGAGTAGACAGAGAATTTCTTACTTGGAGCGGCAGGATTTGGAGCTTGATGTGTGTGTAGTGGAAAGGCAGAACTAGGCTCTGATACCAAATGTAATGCCCGCCCTTCCGTCCTCCTAACACACATCCTATAGACGGGCGGCGGCGCTACACGATCATACATTCATGCATATAACAGTGGAAGCATTAAAAAAAACTTTACAACTTTTAACTCTAATTACATTAACCCAATCAACCTAACAATTTAATCATGCAAAAAGGTCTTAGCAATTTATTTAGCTAAACATGTATTAACCATTTCAAGGTTCATAAAAATAAACATGAGTAACAACCATAGAAAGGATTAACGTCTCCTAACAGTTTACACATAAACTGAGAATCATGCATAAGTCCGTATATGAAAAATGATCTCGTCCACCATGCCACTGCCACACACATCTTTGCCCCTCCTGCTGCTCCCTTTAATTTTTCCATTCCTTGCCTTGCTCTGCGATCTGAGGGAAAACGACACTCTCGGCACATATCGAGTAAGATTTTCCTACTCACAAAAGCCATCGACATAAATAAATTACACATAAGATAGTGACACGTTCATTTAACTAACATATAGTCATAGCATGGATGTAACTATTAACATGATCATCAAGAGGCATATAGACTTAGCATTCAAAATTCTTGAGTAAAGCAATCCGTGACATGATCATCTAGGACATGTATCCCCATGGCATTTTTATCACAATAACATAATATCTCCTAATAACATAGACATGGAATAGTTATATGCAGAATGCTCTTTGAAAACATATACTTTCATAAGTACTTAAACATAATCTCAACATTAGGGCCCGACATTGTATCCATGACTCGGCCCAGCCCATTTTGCGGTCCATTCGGTGGCCCATTTGGCGACCCCTTGTGGTCGTCGACCGTCGACCATCGACACGTCGACCGTGTCATTACCACTGGCCCGTACTTCGACCTTGGGGCAACTTTGGATACAAGCCATGCGTAAAGTAAAATAACATACATGTTCTTTCACATAACATAAAGAGTGTTCTTGTCCCCACTCTTAGGGAAACATTTCTTAACCAATTAATATTCATAAGCCTTACCTAACCATGGCATAGGGGTGCCTATCATTCATGAACATAAACAGGTACATCATGATAAAATGAGCAAAACTTAATATATACATTATGATACAATGGTCCTACATAAGCAGTTAACATGGACATAAGGTATGGAATCATGCAAATATATCATCTAACTAGCGTCATATCAAGACTATATATATATACCTAGCATGACATGGAAAATCATTCGGAATCATGTTCGGAATTTTTTTTTATTTATTTATTTTCTTGTCCCTTTTAATCTTCCCGAACCCAGCACAACCGGCCTGCGTTGGATGACACACCCATGTCGTGGCCAGGCGGCACGTCTGCTAGCCGAGAGGTACGCCTGCTAGCCGAGCAGCACCTCCAGTGTCGGCGACACGCTGGCACCCGGCTGCGCCGCGACGCTTTATGCCCTGTTTTGGCGACACGCTGCCTATGCGGCGGCATAGGCGTGTCCCGCGTTGCTCACCCCGACGCGCCTGTGTCGGGGTGAAAGAGCGGCGTGTTGGCCTCTGTACGTGTTCTGCTTAACAAAATTTATACGAACCTCGTCCTAGGGTCTTAAGCAATATCAAACATGGAACCTCGTGTAAGGTTCATCATATGCAATACAGGGAAAAGAAGAACATGAAAAACTCTTTATTACATAGCACAACATTGGAAACATGAAAGCCATTCGAGAGAAACCAATGTACTGTAGGTGAGGGAATTCTTACCTTCGATTGCTTTAACTTATATTTGTAAAACCTAATGAGATGCAACCTTCTATCCCGCCCTAGCAGCTGCCCTCCAAGGTCTCTTGAATCCCACCTTTCCTTGGATTCGGAGGAGAAGACAACCCTAGGAGAGAATTCTCCTTGATGTGTGGTTCGGCGGTGGAGGGATCAAGAGAGAGTAGAGAGGTGTCCTCTAGGGTATTAGGGAGGTTAAATTTATAACCATCAAGGCTTAACTTATTCCCTTATAAATTTCCTTAAATTTCTCTCTTTAACAGAATTAATTCCTTCTTCAATTAAATTCGTGTCTTCTCCCTTATCATATAAAATTTTTATTGGATTTTTGGTGAGTCACCCCTTCTTGTCCGGTTTTCTTTTCTTTTATTTCCTTTAAATCCCACGTAAGCCTATTATCATCATGCATAATTATATTTATTTTCTTTAACCCACATAAGGGCCCCTTTATTATCATGCCTCATTATCTATAAAACTCCTAAGATTTTTCGGGCGTTACATACGGATTCTTCACTCCTCCCTGAGTACCTCCCACCGCCTTCGCCCCAGTTTGTTTCTTCTTCTTCTTGCCTTTCGGCTTAGAAGTAGAAACCTTTTGGGTCACCATGGCATGCGCTTGAGCACTCTGACGAAAGAGTCCCTCTACCGCCTGGAGTTCTGTCAGAAGTTCCGCCAACGAATACAACCTCTTGTTCATGTTGTAGTTCAGGTGAAACTGCTCAAAACTCCTAGGTAGAGATTGGAGTTTGATATTGACCTGGGTTTCCCCATCAATCTCAACTCCTAGGACCTCTAGCTCATTCAAATGAGCCATCATCTTGAGAACATGATCCCTCATGGGTGTTCCCTTAATCATGGTGGTCGTCATCAAGTTTCTCATGGCCTCTTGTCTCGCAGTCCGATTCTGGTGTCCGAAAAGCTCCTTGAGATTGAACATCATATCATAAGCAGTGGACATGGCTTGATGCTGATGTTGCAATACATTTGACATAGATGCCAAAATGTAACACCGCACCATCTCATCAGCCTTGATCCACTTCTTATAGCTCTCTCTCTCCTTTTCCCCAGAATCATCTGCAGGATTGGGAGGGCACTCTTCGAGGAGTACATATTTGTATTCTTCAGCAGTCAAGACAATGTCTAGATTCCTCTTCCAATCAACATAGTTGGGTCCAGTAAGTTTGTTGTCTTTCAGTATCACAGCAAGTGGGTTGAAAGTCATTTTGAAAGAAAACCTAAGAATCACATAAATCAAAACATTAGATTTCAAAAAATTATTGATTCCTCAAACAATAAAATTTTAAAATCAACCAACACCTCAAAACACCGAGAATATCGTATGCCACGATAGTGTGGACGTATACGAATTCTACATTTGTAAGAGGAGATTTTACCCATTAATTTTACTATCTTGTCAACCTAACTTTTTGACAAGTAAAATTAATAGTTGGTTCCTCTTTGGCCCTACAAATAAAAGAAGTTACTCCGATGGGGAGGATACTTATATTTGTATCTAAGTGTTCACCATTACTCGGTACCAAGGTAATTATCTCGGGTTATGTGTCTTTCGATGGGGAAGTACACACGCTCCTTGATAATTCCCTATAACCATATTTGACCTTGTGATCCGCAAACAAACCCATCCGATATGGAGGAAGGCACTCAGAGCCGATGCACAAGTTTGTTTGCATCACTTGTCAAATCATAATGGAGGCCGTGGGAATTTTAAAAATTCCCTCTCCCACTTAGTAATTTGAAATTGAGGAATTTTCCTAGCCTATGACATGCATATCAAACAAAAAGCAATAAATATGAAAAATAAATTTTTTTCCAACTATTATGGCTTTTGTCTTCAATATGACTCCCGTTGCATCGCCATCTCGTTCGCTCCTCCTACGCCATATACAAGCCATCCGAAGATCCGAGCCGAGACTAAAACCTATTTTAATTTACATCCATCGATCCTATACTCCACGAGGGAGTGTATATGAAATCTAGATCGAAAGCAAAATAAAATAAAGAGTGGCTAAACAATGTCGTATCTAATTTAAAAAAAATCAAATACTAGCCTCATCAACCCCAGGATTCAATAAAATAAATATTTACACACATACAATCACATACACACATATGGCCATAATAGTCGGATCTTATGCCTGCAACCAAAGAGTTAAACTACGCATATCCTACTATTATCCGGCACATATAATATATAAAAAGTGCATAAAAATTAACCGAATCCTAAACACACAAAATCAGAAACCATGGCTTTGATACCAATTGAAGGGTTTTGCTTGTCGAGTCCGTGAGGGGAAACTTCGCTTCCCACTTCACCTCAGTCGTTTGTTTATCGCAATCCCTTCAATGTCCCCGGATTAAAAAAATTTAATCCTAGACAAAAGGGATTGCCCAAACAACCAAGTCATCGTCGTGCTATTCGTTTAGAGAGGTCACTTGAACAAACTCGTTGTTCAAGCGACCATCCTCTATTCTACGAGTAGCCGCGGAATAGACGATGTCCGGATCGCCGACTTTTGTATTTATGATCAGGATCCAAGTATTATTTAACCATATACAGATTTATATCATGCTCATAGTTGAAAAAAAATACAAACATGTAACATATAAAAATTAGAGAATCAATATACATCTCGATCTTCTAATGTATGACCTTCCTCCTTTCGGATGTCGAGTTGGTGACGATCTATCAAAAGTCGAACCTCCTAGTACGCAAATCTTTTTTCCTTGCTCTTCCAAAGCAAGAGGAAGAATAGAAACAAGGTTCTTCTCCTCCCTAAAACCAACCAACAAGGAACAAATAGAATCCTTGGCGCCGGCCAACTAGGAGGAGGAGTTTGTGGTGGAATTCGGCCAAGACACCAAGGGAAAGCCCTATATCTTATTTCCACAACCTAAGGAGAAGGAGAAGAGAAGCTTTGGCTACCGGCCAAGGTTGGAAAGGGGCTGGAAAAGCTGTTGAACGCCGGCCAATGAAGGAAGAAGAAGAAAGGAAAACCTTCCTTATTTGGTGCTGCCCAAGCCTCCAAACCCTAACCCTAATCCTATTACAACTAGGATTCCTCTCTTGCCACCCAAAACCCTAGATCTGTTGGATATTGTTAACTGCAACCTCCTTGCACTCCTTTTATAGAGTTAGGGATAAGTCATGATTTAATCTCCTCCATTGGTTCTAGGGATTTAATCTCAACCATCGGATCTAGAGATTTAATCTCAACCATCAGATCTTAGAGATTTAATATCTACCTATGGATCTTAGAATTTTGTTTCTATCCATTGGATCTAAGCTTCATGCTGTGTTAATAGGCTACATTAGGGACCATGAGGAGGAGTTGGGTCTTGGCCACCCATGGATCAAGCCCACATAATGTCTGATCCACTAATGATAATCCAATCCACTAAAGGATCATCATCGATCTACCCCACCAATCCCCATATGATAATATGGGCTCCATATATTATTTGTAGATTTTCTCCCCGTGTTTAAGATCTCGAATGTCAATTAATAAATTTCACCATTAATTATTCAACATCTAACTCCTTGATTAGTACCACTAAACCTTTTCATCATGCCAAACCAAGTCCACCTGCAGGGTTTACATGATGAACCTTATAAGCTCCTCAAGGGGACATCATCATCTTAATATATAGGACACAGTTTCCTTCTATAATGAATGACACACCATAAAAATAATATCATCTCCCAACTTACCGAGCCTATCGATTTAATCTATAAATATCACCCATTGGTAAATCAAAGAGATGAATACTAAGTATATGTGCCCGTTATTATATCGGGATTAAGAGCATGTACTAAATAATATCTGAGGTCCGATTTGATTATGTAGTCAGCAATAAATCGAATCACCTCTAAGTCGGTCCTGCTCAATGCACATAAAGTGCACTAGTGTGATTCTATGGTCAAGACAAACCAATACCAAATCACACTACAACCATTCCGATGGTTTGTCCAAAGTCATCTCGGTTGTGAGCCTTTACTTATACTTTACAAGGAGTCGATAACATGATCTCCCGTGTGATACCAGACACCATGTTATCTACAAAGTAATGTATTAGACAATATTGCATAACCATAAAAATATGTAAACAATGATCATGTGATTCTTATTTCAAAATAAAGATGTTCATACAAAGATAGACTTTTCAGTATACAACCCTACAACTGACTCCCCTTCTTCGATTATTTCCTTCTTAGGAGGCACCTTGTGGTATACGGGGAAAAAATATTATATGGTTTAACCCTTTAATTAATTGGGTTTAATTAGTGGGTTAATTGGGTCTAATTAGTGATTGGGTTTGAGGATTGGGCTATTGGGCTGAATCCTTTGGGCAGAAGCTATTGGGCTGAATCCATTGGGCCAAATTGTTGGGCTGGAAATGGGTTTGAATTGGTTGGGCTAAATCCAATTGGATTGAACTTGGGTTGGTTTAACCAAATCGCTCAAACGACGTTTAAAAACGGTCAGAAACTCACGATCGACATTATTCCTTCTTCTGTGATTTCTCTGTTTACCTTCTCCGCGTCGCTCTTCTTTTTCTCCGTGTGATCGCTTCATTTCCTCCTCAGCTCGTCGGCGTCCGGTGAGAGCAGCTCAACTGTGCCACCGCTTCGCTGATCACCAGCCAAGGATCAAGGGGGTTCTCACCTAGGAAATCTCGGTGACACTCCCGGCGGACAGGCAGTGACGTTGTCGTGGTAGCGAGCTACCAATCGAGGTAATCAACTTATCTAGGGTTATATTCCACCATGGGTTCTTAGATCTTGCTGTGGTTGATCAGATTTTGGCATTGTCACAGTAGATTATGTTTTTCTGTCGATCTGTGCTTGCTAAGGTTGCCTACAGCCGGCTGTTTCGAGGGTGTTAAGCTCGTGGTGAGCTTGGATTGGTTTCGATGAGCAGGGGAATAGGGGAGGATTAGCGTCGGAAGATCTACAGTGTTGGTAAGTCGATCCATTCCTTCTTTCCCAGTGTTGTGTGGAATTTCTATGAAGTTGTAGTGATTGTTATGTGTTTGTGATGTCGGTAATCGCTATGAACTTGTGGGTTTGTCGATTGATGTGAGGGATTTGGGAATCGAAACTGTGGTATTCGAATTGTTAGAAATTGTAGCTGTGATTTGGAAATAAATATGTGATTTGAGTGGTATTGTTGATTTGGTGTTGATTTATGTTTGTTATTACGAATTTGATTTGCCGATGGGTTATTTTGGGAATATTAGCGGCTGTAATCATGTAGGTGTAATTGTGAAGGTGGTTGCAGTTGATTTGAGGTTTTGAGGAGCTGTTGTCGGAAGAGATTTAAGCTTGGGAAGTTGTTAATTAGGTTTTTCTGTGGTTGATCTGTGTAGTTTATTGGATTGGGATAATCGGGGTTCTTACTCGTAGACGAGGGAAGGATGCGAATATAGAACAAATTTGTATTTTGTTCATATAATTATCGGAGATTTGTACTTAACCATAATTTGTTACTATTGTGCAGGTTTGTGATACAAAGCAGGTTCGCGTCCATAAGGATTATTCGAGCTTCGTATTAGGTGGGTAATATCTACCTGTTCCGGTAGTTTGATCGAATTCAAGTGCATGATTCTGGATATATGTTCATACCTGTTTACCTTAAATCCACTCATGTTTAATCATGTGCTTGTACTTAGTCTTTGAACTTTGAGATATTGTTGTTATTTCATCATTCCTTTTATCTTGGATATGAATTTCAACCCTTCTTGTGTGTTAGCTGATTGGTATTATGTTAAATGCATTGTGGTTATGGTCACTAGTGTGAACTTAGATTGGGTTACCGGGTTGCATCACTAGGGTTAGGTGATGGATCAGGTTATGGAGTCGAATATGGTATCATACACCTATTATTTGTGCATCTATTGTACATCTATTTATTTGTACGTAGATAAGTAGATTGTGATTGTAGATTAGTGGACCTTGCATGGTTAACTTTTAGGTAACTAGGACTCCCCGTGGGATAGGGAGTGTTGTGAGGATACGTATGTGGAGCTATGCATCATTACATTGCATGGATGTTGTCGACTGGGTCTCCCTTGTGGTTGAGACGGGTCGTCAGTCATCCTGCCTCCTTGGCCACTCGGGGTAGTGGTAGCAGGGTTGAAGGCAGAGCATTAGATGTGTCGCACTCGGGCACTATAGACGGTGGTAGATGGAGATGCGCACCTGTCCATTATGCAGAGTGGTGTTAACACTCACCCACTATAGATGGTGGTTGTGCGACATGCAGTCGTCCTGTGTGCGGAGCTCGTCTACTCATAGGTAGTGATGGAGCGGCCAGCAGAAAGGACCCCCGTGGAGTAGTTAGCTCTTTACGCTTATATGCTACTCATTAATACTACCCAACTAGGACACTCGAGAGTAGTGGTAGCTGGAGTCGGGCTACTCGTCATGCCGTGCCACCCGGGCCATACTGGAGTCGTGGTTGGACGGGTTCACAGACATGGCCATGCATATGCATTATTGATATATATATATGGATTTATTCGATATATGTTTTACATATGCCTGTGAGATGCTGCATTTGTTTGCTGCATATGATTGTACATCATGCTACATGCCTTTTACATATTTTATATACCGCTGTGTATGTGTTGAGCATGAGTATGTCTTGGTTTAGACTACTACATACTATTTGGATTATGCTATTGTATACCTATTCAGGATGTTATAGGTCATGTGGATTGCAGACCGTCAGGTATGTACATTACTTCATGTCAATTGATTAGTTTAGTGTATGCTATGAGTATGACCGTATTTGTGGTTTCTGGTTACTACATTAGTATTGTATGTCTGTTTGACTCATGTTGCATACCTGTAGATCTTCACATGTATACTTGTATATCTCTATACCCTGTATGTTGTTATGCACTTTCTACATATTAACCCTGAGTTTTATACTCACCACCCTGGACCCTGTGTTTCCTGTCGCGTAGGTGGCAGATAGAAGACTTCGGCATGGTCTTGGAGCATCGCCACTTGATCCCATCCCACTGCATTTCTGAGGGTTTTGTTTCCTATATCGTATGTATCTTCTTATGGACTTCTGTTGTTATTGGAGATCATGCTGTGTTTTTCTTTTATGGTATTCAGTATGGGATTTTGTTTTAGTATGGACGGATATACCGATATACATATGTTGTTGAGTTTATATTTCGCATTGTGTTGTCTTGTGCTATTGATGTTATACATTTTCCATATTGTGTTATACTGGTTGTGACTATTTGTACTGTATTGGAATTGTCATAAGGGGGTGACGTCTGTTGGTCGGACAAAGTCTACCTCGGTGCGTGACAATTTTATTGGTATCAGAGCTCTAGGTTGCGATGCCATGCAATCATGATTTTCATCGGATTTTGGACCTCAGAAATCGTTTTGATTTGATTTGATTTGATTTCGATTTGGGTGAGATAGGATTGACAGCGGCATGAGCTCCAAGTTATACGAAGTAAGAAATCTTGACACTATACTTATTTTTGCTAGATATTTATATAAGTCGTTCAGCAGGTGTGGACATACAATATTATGGCACCGGTTCGGACTCGTACTAGAGGTCATCCATCTAAGCAACCTACTACTGGTGGACTTGTTGATCAGGAAGAGCCACGATGGTCTCCTACCAAAGGTTCAGAACCTCAAGAGCTAGATGTACCCGCGACTATGCCGACTTCTGCGGATTCTAGTTGGGTTAGAGTCAAAGCACGTATACCTGTGTTATCGCGTTCAACCAAGGACCGATTTATGTTGTTCCGAGGTGAGTCAGACCCTTGGATTGCCCAGACCTTGTTACATAATCTAGAGGACACTTTCAAGTTCCTGAGTTGTACCGATGAGGAGAAGGTGGGTCAAGCAACTTAACACCTTCTGGAGCAGGCACTTATGTGGTGGAAAATGCAGAAGACCTTGATGGGAGAGCAGAACATCACCTGGGTAGTTTTCCGAGATATTTTCTGGAGGCAGTATTTTCCTTCTGCATTCTCTACAGCACGCCGCTAGGAGTTCATAAGTCTTAAGTAGGGGGATCATTCAGTTATGGAATACAATGCAGAGTTTACTTGACTAGCGGAATTCTGTCCGCATCTGGTAGCATAGGATGGGGACCAGATGTTCTAGTTCACATAGGGTTTGGCAGCTTATATTCGAGTAAGAATGTCTGGATCCTCCATTAACTCATACCGAGAGGCACTGGATAGGGCTTTATCTACTGAGATGACTTCTCAGCAAATTACAAAGGAGAAGGAGGTGGAGAAGGAGATGTCTCAGGGAAAGCAGCGAAAACAGGATATGACGACTGAGACTCAGAAGAAGCAAAATCAGAGTGAAGCTTCTCGAGGTACTACAGAAGGTTCATCGAGAGCGCAGAAAGGGAAGTGACCCGCTTCAGAATAGTCTGGAGGTTTTCAGAAGAATCGTAAGAGTAGGTACATGATTGGATGCCGAAGATGTGGGTTTGAGAGCCATAGTATTTTCGAGTGTCCCTCAGATCGTGATGTTTGCTATTACTGCAAACATCCAGGATATACGAGTCGAGAGTGTACTCTGAAGGAACAGTTGGAGTTTTTGTTGGTGCAATCGGCCCAGGTTGACTCGAGTTTGACTCGATCAGTACCTTGATAGGATTTTGATGATAGACAAAACTCATGACATGGGAAAGTCCAACATGGGGTTGGCATGGAAAATCCAAGCATGGAGCTTGGTGTGGAAGTCCAAAGCATTGCGAAGCCGTGCGCTTGGTGCTTGGCATGGAAAATGCATTGCGAAGCCGTGCGCTTGGTGCTTGGCATGGAAAATGCATTGCGAAGCCGTGCGCTTGGTGCATGTGGGAAGTCTTGAGGACTTGGTAAGTTCACTAGGCTCGGGGTCTTTGAGTCGGTGAAGGATGGCATTGCGAAGCCGTGCGCTTGGTGCATCCGAGGGACCGCCGGACGGGGAGCGAATGGAGTGAGCCCAAAGGGAAGTATACTTCTACGGCATGAGACGCGAAGGATGGCGTTGCGAATCCATGCGCTTGACGCATCCGAGGGACGTAGGCTGAGGGAAGAGAGCTTCGGTGGGGAACTCCATGAGGGATAAGGTGGACTTGGCTAAGTGGCTAAGACTGAGTGTCGAAGACTCAAACATCGTTATGTTGAGGTTTTAGCCGACATCAGTCGACTGACATAGGTGCCAGTCGACTGCTCTAGGTCGTATGGGTTCGACCAGTGTTCGGAACGAACAAGTCCGGTGATCGATCGATTGCCGAGGAGGGCAATGATCGTTGGGAGGATCGATCGGCGAGGGATGGCGGTCGATGATGACTTCTGCGGGCACAGAATGGAGTCGATCTCGGCAGTACTCGACTGATAGATGATCAGTCGACTGATGGATGATCAGTCGACTGATGAGTGCCATCAGTCGACTGATGTGTGATCCGTTGGAACTTAGCCAATGTGGATCTGGCCGTTGTGAGACAACGGCTCTGGGACCGATCGGTGATGGTCACGATCGATCGGTGATGAAAAACGACTTGATGCACGAGGTTATAAAGGAGCACAAGTTGGAGGATTTCACCATGGGAGCCAATCAAAGCAAGCAACAAGCAAAGTGATCAAAGCAATCGGTGAAAGTTTTCTTGTGTATTGTATTTATGTATTTGCTTGTATTTCTATATTACTATTGTAATTGCTTGTGAGAGGTTTCTCCACCTCCGACGTGTAGTCGAGAAGGAGTTTAGTTAGTGCCGTGTGCATAACTAGAGCTCGAGGAGCTCGCCCGTGGAGTAGGAACCATTCGGTTCCGAACCACGTATATCATGTGTGTTTGCGTGTGCTTATGTGTTGTTAGTATTATTATTGTTTTATTGTTTCGCACGCTTAACGACAATCGTAGACAAGCAAGCAACGAACGAGCAGCAAAATTACATCCAACGAAAGAGGGCTATTCACCCCCCTCTAGCCGACCAATCGATCTCCAACAAGTGGTATCAGAGCTGAGGTCGCTCTTCAAGGACTAACTGCCGCGAGAGCACTTCAAGATGGCCGGCTACAACCTTCAACCACCAAAATTCGAAGGAGACTTTCTATGGTGGAAGAAAATGGAGGTATAGCTAGAAACCGATTTTGATTTTATGATTATTATAGAAAACGGTTTTGAAATGCCTAGGGACAAGTACAATAAGCCAATTGAAAAGTCAAAATGGACCCGAGACCAAATCAAAGACTTCAAGACAAATCTCAAGGTAATCAAGTTGATTAGTGATTTGTTACCTAATACTATTTGGTCTAGATTGGGTGATTATAGGGATGCAAGGGAATTATGGAATAAGGTAATGAAATTCCAAGAAAATTCCCAATCGGCACAAGTAGAGGAGAATGCCGAAGAAGAATCACCATCCACTTTTGAAGATGTGGATGACTTGGTGGAGACCTCCACCTCTAGCATTGAGGGGGAGGAAAGGGTTTCTACTCCGGAGAAAGATCAAGATGAAGCTTCTACCTCTGGAAGAAGTGAAGAGGCCTCCACCACCTCCCTAGGTAACTCAAGTGTTGTAATTTTAAATAAAAATCACATAATATGCTTTGAGTGTAGGGAGAAAGGGCACTACAAGAGTAAATGCCCTAAATTGGCTAAGGAAAAGGCATCAACACCAAAAGTCAACCCAAAGTCAAAGGATGCCGGTGTTCCCAAAATCAAGAGCAAAGAGAACATTGTGTGCTTTAAATGCAACCAAAAGGGACACTATCGCCAATGCCCTAGGGGAGGAAGAAAGGGCAAGAAGGTGCGACTCATGTAGGGGAGCTCCTAAAGATAACCCTAAGGTAAATTTACTTAATGCACCTTTAATTCCTAGAGTCAAAAAGCATGCTAAGAATTATTTTAGTTCTCTTGCTATTATCAATGAAAAGCATGCTAAGAGAAATAATAAGGTGTATTGTCTAGGTGCTAAACATGTTAGTTTCTCTAAGGACAAACCTAGGACTCAAAACACTAGATCTATTTTACCTAGGGAGTCAATTAGGAGAATTGAAGAAAACTTGGGTGTTAATCCCAAGAAATCTAGGCATATGCCTAAAAGGAAAAACATTTCCTAAAAGATAAATGAAAATTCAAAATTGGGAAAATTAGAGCTAGAAAACCAAGCCTTGAGGTCAAGGCTAGAAAAAGTGGAGAAGACCCTATCAATAATATCAAATTCGGTTAAGGGGTCTAATGTACAAAAGTCAATACCTAGAAAACAAGAAATGTCTAAGGGCAAGAAGGGTTTGGGTCACAAACCTATGACCTACCATAATGTTCCATTTAATTATGGAACCACATCTAGGTCTAGGAAAACCAAGGCTAATAGGGAAGCCATCCCTAAGTCTAGCCATGGTATGTGCTTAGTGGCTAAGGACTTAAGGAAAACCAAGAAAGCCACTAAGAAGGTCAATGGAGGAGTCACCTCTAGAGTTGACCCAAGTAAGACCCAAAAGACTATGGTTTCAAAGCCAAAAAGGGTCATTAGGAAGGTATCTAGGGAAGTTATCCCTAGGGAATACCTTGTTAACCCAAGGAGCTCCAATAGATATTGGGTTCCTAAGAGCGTGATTGATTCACGCTAAATGGGTTAGGGTGTGTCAACCCTAAGTGGAGGGGTGGTTAACCTAGCCATTGTGAGTTGACACATTAGGGTGTGCCAATATGGTTTGAGAAGTTAAAAATGATTTAAATTGGCACAATTATGTCATAGAGGTCGTGGTGTGCTATTTTGGGTTTTTGGCACACTAGGGAAATGAATGGCATTAAAGCAAAATGAATTTAATTCCTAGAAATGGCAAATTAATTTTAACACCTAGGTATTTTATACCGTAGTATATTTTTCTTGTCATGCTTTATTTATCTTGCCATGTCATGACATCATTTTCATTTTATCTATAAAATGTCATGATCATGTTTAGAATTATCTTTAGAAGTCATGTATGCTTAGCTCTCATTCACATGCCATGACATCATGATATTGGCATATGTTTTTATCTAAATCTTATTTATGCCATAATCATATCATGCATAGTTTAAAATGGAGTTAAGGACTATGGCACAATTTGAAGGGAATCAAATTAATGTTGCCTAGAAATATGCATGAGAACATAAACAAAACAAAACCCACATTTCACAAAAATTTGACTTGTATGTGTTTTAAACATCTAGATATTGGTGAGAGGTTTAGGAAAAAGAAAATAAAGATTTGAAAAACATTTTGAAAAACCTTGGTGAATCCTATCTTTTGATAGATATCACCATTGAATGGGATGATACAAAGATGACTCTTTATTGAAGCTTTCCTTAAATTTTGAACTTTGTATCAATCTCCTAATTTAATGGGTAAAATAATTTTCTAATATTTTTCACCCATAGTGTTTAGGATTAGTATTATACGTATGCATTTTCAAGATTTTTAAAATTACGTATATTTACTTATGGATTTTGAAAATTCATTTCAATCAAAAGCTGAATCGATTATTAGTCGATCGCTCGTAATGGTAGTCGATCGATGATAAGTCCAATCGATCGGTATCGATGTAGTCGAGGTAAACTTGATAGTTAGGCCCATGTTTAGCCATGTTTTGGTCTCCTAACCACTCCTAACCCTAGGATATGCTTGGGAGAGCATTAGAGAGGGTTGAAATCCATTGGATATGGATTAGGAGTTGGGTTGAGGGTGAGTATCAATTTTAAGGTGGATGAGAGTTCATTGTTGAACTTTGCCTTAATTTTGTTTGGTTCTTATTGGCTTAGGGACTCTCCAAGGACATTGTTGGTGCAATGGTCAAGGGGGAGCAAGCCTCTAGGGGGAGGTATCCATCATGGGAAGATGGATGTGTATTTCCTCATGGGAGGAAAATTGGGTTGCCTCTCTTTAAGTGATATGGGATCACTAGAAAGATTGTTGGCATGTGTTCCTCCAAGGGAGAGATTGTAAGATCTCATTGGGATATGAGACATTCATACCCTTGGGGAGGACCTTTTTGATGTAATGTCAAAAAGGGAGAGAAGTTACCAATTAGGGTTCGTTGGAATTCTCATTGGGATATGAGAATTGCCAATATGGGAGAATTGGTAGACTTGAGATGGTAGTTTTGTCAATCATCAAAAAGGGGGAGATTGTTGGTGCAATCGGCCCAGGTTGACTCGAGTTTGACTCGATCAGTACCTTGATAGGATTTTGATGATAGACAAAACTCATGACATGGGAAAGTCCAACATGGGGTTGGCATGGAAAATCCAAGCATGGAGCTTGGTGTGGAAGCCCAAAGCATTGCGAAGCCGTGCGCTTGGTGCTTGGCATGGAAAATGCAATGCGAAGCCGTGTGCTTGGTGCATGTGAGAAGTCTTGAGGACTTGGTAAGTTCACTAGGCTCGGGGTCTTTGAGTCGGTGAAGGATGGCATTGCGAAGCCGTGCGCTTGGTGCATCCGAGGGACCGCCGGACGGGGAGCGAATGGAGTGAGCCCAAAGGGAAGTATACTTCTAGGGCATGAGACGCGAAGGATGGCGTTGCGAAGTCGTGCGCTTGACGCATCCGAGGGACGTAGCCCAAGGGAAGAGAGCTTCGGTGGGGATCTCCATGAGGGATAAGGTGGACTTAGCTAATTGGCTAAGACTGAGTGTCGGAGACTCAAACATCGTTATGTTGAGGTTTTAGCCGACATCAGTCGATCGGTAGCATAGGTGCCGATCGCTCTAGGTCGTATGGGTTCGACCCGGTGTTCGATCAACCATGTTCGGTGATCACCGACCGCCGAGGGAGGGCAATGATCGTTGGGAGGATCACCGATCGCCGAGGGATGGCAATCGATCGATGACACTGCACGCAGACGCAATGGAGTCGAGCTTGCCAGTACTCAACTGATGGATGATCAGTCGACTGATGGGTGCCATCAGTCGACTGATGTGTGATCCGTTGGAACTTAGCCAATGTGGATCTGGCCGTTGTGAGACAACGGCTACAGGACCAGTCGACTGATGGTCACGATCAGTCGACTGATGGGCACAAAAATAGCTTGATGTAGGTTATAAAAGGAGCACGAGTTGAAGGATTTCGCCATGGTTTTTGTGGAGCCATTGGAGGGGAATTGCTGCTGCATTCCAGTCCTTCAAGAGCCAATCAAAGCAAGCAACAAGCAAAGTGATCAAAGCAATCGGTGAAAGTTTTCTTGTGTATTGTATTTGTGTATTTGCTTGTATTTCTATATTACTGTTGTAATTGCTTGTGAGTAGTTTCTCCACCTCCGACGTGTAGTCAAGAAGGAGTTTAGTTAGTGTCGTGTGCATAACTAGAGCTCGAGGAGCTCGCCCGTGGAGTAGGAACCATTCGGTTCCGAACCACGTATATCGTGTGTGTTTGCGTGTGCTTATGTGTTGTTAGTATTATTATTGTTTTATTGTTTCCGCTGCGCTAACGACAATCGTAGACAAGCAACGCAACGAGAACGAGGAGCGAATTACGACATCCAACGAAAGAGGGCTATTCACCCCCCTCTAGCCGGCCAATCGACCCCCTACAGTTTTCAGGTATTTCCAACAAGGGAAAGAAATTTGCCAGCATTATCAGCAGAGGTCAACACCTAGGACACAGACACATGGTCATAGGCAGCCACCCCCTCTCACAACCCAAATATATCATATACATGGGAGCGACTCTTCAGGGATGCCATTACCGATTCATTATACTCCAGCTCCAGAGAGTTATTATTTAGGGCCACCTACTCAGTGATATCTACCAGCCAACTCTCAGAGATATATAATGCCTGTGCAGTAGAGTCAGCCTTCAGCAGCAGTAGCATCACAGAGCCACATCCATCCTGAGTGGAGGCATTCTACTATCATATCGAGAACCTGACCATCGAATGTGGTGACGGGTTTATGCCATTACGGAGAGGATGCTCGTAGGAGTTGATCATTCGGGGTATGATTTCGATTTATTCTATACATGCAGATACTTTGATTGATACTGGTAGCTCACATTCCATTATATCTAGTATGTTTCTGAGTAAAATTGGAAGAATTCCTATGACTCATCCTTGTGGGTTAGCGGTATCATTACCATCGGGCGAGGTTTTGACCAGTCATCAAGTAATCAAAGGTTGTCCGTTGGATTTCGATGGGCATATACTTACGGTGGACCTTCAGGTGTTGGAGATGGTGGAATTTGTTATTTTACTCGGAATGGATTGGTTGGCTACTTACTATGCTACAGTGGATTATAGGGCGAGATTAGTGACTTTCCGACCACCAGATAAGCCTGCATGGGAATTCATGGGTACCCGAGATGATGGAGTGTCCATTATATCTGCACTTCAGGCTCGAAGATTATTGACTCATGGCTATCAATGGTACTTATTGTCTTTGGTCAAAGTGGAGAGTGAGGAATTACCACCCCTCTCTAGTGTGTGGGTAGTTCGTGAGTATCCGGATGTATTTCCAGATGAACTTCCAGGCTTGCCATCTCCTAGGCAAGTGGAATTCGCGATAGAGGTAATCCTAGGAACCGCACCGGTATCAAAGGCTCCTTACCGGATGGCACCGAAAGAGCTAAGTGAGCTAAAGATACAACTGCAGGAATTGTTAGATAAGGGATTTGTTCGTCCTAGTGTTTCACCTTGGGGAGCTCCAGTACTGTTCGTTAAAAAGAAAGATGGATCTTTGCAGTTATGTATTGACTATCGGCAACTAAATCTAGTGATCGTTAAGAACAAATATCCACTGCCGAGGATATAGGACTTATTTGATGAACTCAAGGATACTTGCATGTATTCCAAGATTGATCTGCGATCAGGTTATCATCAGCTGAGAGTAAGAGACGAGGATGTTCAGAAGACAGCGTTCCGCACGTGTTATGGACATTACGAGTTTCTAGTGATGCCATTTGGTCTTACTAATGCTCCAGCTACATTTATGGATTTGATGAACCGGGTATTCTTGAGGTACTTGGATCAGTTTGTCATCATATTCATAGATGATATCTTGATATATTCTCGTTCTGAGGAGGAGCATGAGCACCATCTTCATATTGTGTTGGAGTCGTTGCGACGAGAGCATTTATATGCCAAGTTCAGTAAGTGCGCATTTTGTCTATCTTTCGTGGGTTTTCTTGGACATGTGGTATCCAGCAGGGGTATTTTAGTTGATCCTCAGAAAATCGAAGCGATTACCAGTTGGGAATAGCCAAAGTCAGTTCAGGAAGTCCGTAGTTTCCTTGGATTGGCCGGGTATTACTGTAGATTTGTGGAGGGTTTTTCTCATATAGCCACACCACTCACTCGCTTGACCTGGAAAGGGATCAAGTTTACTTGGTCAGAGGCTTGTGAGTCCAGTTTTCAGGAGCTTAAGCAGCGACTAGTTTTTGCACCTGTACTAGTGATTCCTTCTAGTTGCGATGGGATGATACTGTATACTAATGCTTTTTTCCAAGGATTGGGAGAAGTTCTGATACAGTACAACCGTGTAGTATCTTATGCCCTCGTCAGCTTAAGGATCATAAAAGAAATTATCCGGTGCACGATCTAGAGTTAGCAGCCATTATCTTTGCGTTAAATTATCCGGTGCCTCTCGTCATTACTTTTGAGATCTATACGGACCATAAAAGCTTGAAATATCTTTTCACTCAGAAGGAATTGAATCTTAGACAGATACGATGGATGGAATACCTAAAGGATTATGATTGCACCATTCAATATCATCCGGGTAAAGCTAACGTAGTAGCGGATGCACTGAGTAGGAAGTCCCGTGGGATTCTGGCAAGTCATTTGACAGCAGTGACGGATCTAGTTCGACAGTTCTCTGAGTTAGGGTTGTCTGAACATGGTCAAACAACCCGAGGGATATTGGTACCGATGGTTGCCTAGTCCGCTATTATTGAGAGGATCAAGGAAGCACAAGCTAGTGATCAGCATCTGCAGTTCTTATGTAGCACTGTGGACATGACACGACAGACAGATTTCTCGTGTGACGAGATTGGAGTCCTTCGTTCCCGAGGAAGATTATGTGTTCCGGACATGCATCTGATTAAAGAGGAGTTATTACGAGAGGCACATCATTCGAGATTTGCTATACATTCTGGCAGTACTCAGATGTATCAGGATTTGCGACGTTCATACTGGTGGGATGGTATGAAGAGGGATATAGCGGATTTTGTCGCTCGATGTTTTGTCTGCCAGCAGGTAAAGGGTGAACATTAGAAACCCGCCGAATTGCTACAGAGAATCCCAATTTCCGAATGAAAGTGGGAACATATCACGATGGATTTCGTTACAGGGTTACCCAAAATCCGTAAAGGACATTATGCGATTTGGGTGATTGTGCACAGGTTAACTAAATCCGCTCATTTCTTTCTGATTCGTGAGACACATCCATTGGATCGACTGGCAGAGCTATACTGTAGAGAGATTGTCAGGCTACATGGAGTGCCTTTGAGTATCATATCTGATAGAGATCCGCGTTTTACTTCACGATTCTGGCAGAGTCTTCAACATGCTATGGGCATCGAGCTTCGTCTCAGTATAGCATTTCATCTGCATACAGATGGACAGTCTGAGCGTACCATTCAGACTCTGGAGGACTTATTGAGATCTTGCGTCATGGATTTCGGAGGCAGCTGGGAGGATCACGTCCACTTAGTGGAGTTTGCGTATAATAATAGTTATCACTCTTCCATTCAGATGGCTCCCGTTGAGGATTTGTACGGCCAACCCTGCAAATCTCCAGTATTGTGGGAGGATGTTGTGGAGCGACAGTTATTGGGCCCTCAGAGTATTCAGCACGATGCATAGTTAGTTCGTGTTATCAGACAATGATTGTCAGAGGCTCAGGATAGATAAAAAAGTTATGTGGATCGGAGGCGAAGACCTCTGGAGTTTTCCGTAGGGGATCATGTGTTCCTGCGTGTATCACCTACAAAAGGAGTCAAGAGATTCGAAATTAAAGGGAAGTTAGCACCACACTACATTGGACCATTCGAGATATTGGAGCGGATTGGGGGTGTAGCATACCGGTTGCCTCTACCTCCGACACTTGTGAGCGTTCATAACGTATTCCATGTTTCTATGCAAAGGAAATATGTACCGTCTCCGGATCATGTTCTGACGGAGGTGCCGATTCCACTCCAGCCTAATGCGACATATGAGGAGATTCCAGTACGAATTCTTGGTCGCAAAGAGCGTCAGCTACGAAACAAAACCATATGCCTTGTAAAGGTTGGATGGCAGCATCACACTGATGAGGGGGCTACATGGGAGCTGGAGGAAATCATCCGAGCTCGATACCCTCACATGTTCACATGAGTTATGTAGTAGTTCAAAAAATTTCTTAAGTTGATTACTACATATAAGTACGGAAATTTCGGGACCAAATTTTATTAAGTGGGGGAGAATGTGGTATACGGAAAAAAATTTATATGGATTAACCCTTTAATTAATTGGGTTTATTTAGTGGGTTAATTGGGTCTAATTAGTGATTGGGTTTGAGGATTGGGCTATTGGGCTGAATCCTTTGGGTTGAATCTATTGGGTTGAATCCATTATGCCAAATTGTTGGGCGGGAAATGGGTCTGAACCGGTTGGGCTAAATCCAATTGGATTGAGCTTGGGTTGGTCTAACCAAATCGCTCAAACGACATTTAAAAAGGGCTGGAAACTCACGATCAGCATTATTCCTTCTTCTACGATTTCTCCATTTCCCTTCTCCGCGTCGCTCTTCTTTTTCGCCACGTGATCGCTTCATTTCCTCCTCAGCTCGTAGGTGTCCGGTGAGAGGAGCTCGACGGCGCCACCACTTGGCTGATCTCTTGCCAAAGATTAAGGGGGTTATCGCTTGGGAAATCTCGGCGACACTCCTAGCGGACGGGCGGTGTCGTTGTCATGACAGCAAGCTGCCAATCGAGGTAATCAGCTTATCTAGGGTTAGATTCCACCGTGGGTTCTTAGATCTTGCTGTGGTTGATCAGATTTTGGCATTGTTGCGCCAGATTTGGTATCTGTGCTTGCTGAGGTTGCCTTCAGCTGGCTGTTTCGAGGATGCTGAGCTCGTGGTGAGCTTGGATTGGTTTCGGTGAGCAGGGGAATAGTGGAGGAGCAGCGTTAGAGGATCTATAGTGTTGGTAAGTCGATCTGTTCCTTCTTTCCCTATGTTGTGTGAAATTTCTATTAAGTTGTAGTGATTGTTATGTGTTTGTGATGTCGGTAATCGCTATGAACTTGTGGGTTTGTCGATTGATGCGAGGGATTTGGGAATTGAAACTGTGGTGTTCGAATTGTTAGAAATTGCAGCAAGGATTTGGAAGTAAATCTGTGATTTGAGTGGAATTGTTGATTTGTTGTTGATTTATGTTTGTTATTGCGAATTTGATTTGCCGATGGGTTGTTTTGGGAAGATTGGCAGCTATAATCATGTAGGTGTAATTGTGATGGTGGTTGCAGTGGATTTGAGGTTGTGAGGAGCTATTGTCGGAAGAGATTTAAGCTCGGGAAGTTGTTAATTAGGTTTTTCTGTGGTTGATCTGTGTAGTGTATCGGATTGGGATAATCGGGGTTCTTACTCGTAGACGAGGGAAAGATGCGAATATAGAATGAATTAGTATTTTGTTCGTATAATTATCGGAGATTTGTACTCAACCATAATTTGTTACTATTGTGCAGGTTTGGGAAAAGAAGCAGGTCCGCGACCGTGAGGATTATTCGAGCTTCGTATCAGGTGGGTAATATCTACCTGGTCCAGTAGTTAGATTGAATTCCAGTGCATGATTCCGAATATATGTTCATACCTATTTACCTTAAATCCACTCATGTTTAATCATGTGCTTGTACTTAGTCTTTGATCTTTGAGATATTGTTGTTAATTCATTATTCCTTTTATCTTCGATATGAATTACAACCCTTCTTGTGTGTTAGCTGATTGGTATTCAGTTAAATGCATTGTGGTTATGGTCACTAGTGTGAACTTAGATTTGGTTACCGGGTTGCATCACTAGGATTGGGTGATGGATAAGATTATGGAGTCGAATATGGTATCATACACCTATTAGTTGTGCATCTATGGTAGATCTATTTATCTGTACGTAGATAAGTAGATTGTGATTGTAGATTAGTGGTCCTTGCATGGTTGACTTTCGGGTAACTAGGACTCCTCGTGGGATAGGGAGTGTTGCGAGGATACGTATGTGGAGCTATGCATCATTACATTACATGCATACTGTTGACTGGGGTCTCCCTTGTGGTTGAGATGGATCGTCAGTCATCCTGCCTCCCCGGCCACTCGGGGTAGTGGTAGCAGGGTTGAGGGTAGAGCATTGGATGTGTCACGCTCGACCACTATAGACGGTGGTAGCTGGAGATGCACACCTGGCCACTATGCAAAGTGGTGTTAGCACTCGCCCACTATAGATGGTGGTTGTGCGATGTGCAGTCATCTTGTGTGCGGAGCTCGTCTACTGATGGGTAGTGACGGAGCGGCCAGTAGCAGGGACCCCCATGGAGTAGTTATCTTTTTACGCTTATATGCTACTCATTCATACTACCCAACTCAGCCACTCGAGAGTAGTGGTAGCTGGAGTCGGGCAAGTCGTCATCTTTGTGCCACCCGCCATCGGGTCGTGGTTGGGGTTCGCAGACATGGCCATACATATGCATTGCAGATATATATGTATGCATGTATTAGATATATGTTTTACATATGCCTATGAGATGCTGCATTTGTTTGCTGCATATGATTGTACATCATGCTTCATGCCTTTTGCATATTTTATATACCGTTGTATATGTGTTGTGCATGAGTACGTATTGGTCTAGACTACTTCATGCTATTTGGGTTATGCTATTGTATACCTGTTCAGGATGTTATAGGTCATGTGGATTGCAGACCGTCAAGTATGTACATTACTTCATGTCAGTTGATTAGTTTAGTGTATGCTATGAGTATGACCGTATTTGTGGTTTCTGGTTACTACATTAGTATTGTATGTCTGTTGGACTCATGCTGCATACCTGTAGATCTTCACATGTATACTTGTAGATCTCTATACCCTGTATGTTATTCATGCACTTTCTATATATTACACCTGAGTTTTATACTCACCACCATGGACCCTGGGTTTCTTGTCGCCCAGGTGACAGATAGAAGACTTCGGCATGGACTTGGAGCATCGCCACTTGATCCCATCCCACCGCATTTCCGAGGGTTTTGTTTCCTATATATCATGTATCTTCTTATGGACTTCTATTGTTATTTGAGATCATGCTGTGTTTTTCTTTTATGGTATTCAATATGGGATTTTGTTTTAGTATGGACAGATATACCGATATACATATGTTGTTGAGTTAATATTTCGCATTGTGTTGTCTTCCGCTATTGATGTTATACATTTTCCATATTGTGTTATATTGGTTGCGACTATTTGTACCGTATTGGAATTGTCATAAGGGGGTGTCGTCCGTTGGCCAAACAGAGTCTACTTCGGGGCGTGATACATCTCATCCAACACATAGACTTCAGAAATTATAAGGGCTTTCCCTTTGGGATCTTCTATTTGAGCTCAAACCATTTGTATATAATAGCTTCGAGCTGCCTTTTGCTCACTTCTGACTTCCCCCACTAGCCGACCCATAGAAAATTTCACCTTCTAATGGAAAGGAGAAGTCACCACCTTGAATGTTGAAAGGAAAGGCTGACCTAGAATTGCATTGTAGGCTAAAGGGGCGACAACCACCAAGAAGGGTGTGATGCTTATCTTTTGGCTTGGATTCTATTGGTGCAATCAACCAAGGACTCGAGTTTGACTCGAACTGTATTTTGATGTTAGACAAAATGCATGACATGGGATTATCTTGGGAAGTGTCCCAAGAAGGTGAAGAAAGCTCAATCGGTACTAAAAGTGAAAGACGCCGGAGTTCCCTCAACTAGAAGCAAGGAGCACATTGTGTGCTTCAAATGCAACCAAAGGGGACATTATAGAAGTCAATGCCCTAGGGGGAGGAAGAAGGGACAAGAAGGGGCATCTCATGTAGGGGGAGCTTCCAAAGTTAACCCTAAGGTAAATTTAATTAATGCACCTTCAATTCCTAGGATTAATAAGCAAGCTAAAAACTATTTTAGTTCACTTGCTATTATCAATGAAAAGCATGCTAGTAGAAATAAATGTTGGTGCAATCGGCCCAGGTCACGATTGACCAGGACTCGATTTTGACTCGAGTGATGTTTTGATGTTCGAAAAAAATATATGACAATGTAATTGTCATGGAAAGTCCAAGTGGGACACTTGGCACATGGAAAGTCCAAGCATGGGTCTTGGCAATGGAAAGTCCAAGCATGGGTCTTGGCATAAAAAGTCCAACATGGGTTGGCAAGGAAAGTCCAAGCATGGTCTTGGCATGGAAAGTCCAACATGGGTTGGCAAGGAAAGTCCAAGCATGGGTCTTGGCAAATGGAAAGTCCAACATGGGTTGGCAAGGAAAGTCCAAGCATGGTCTTGGCAAGGAAAGTCCAAGCATGGTCTTGGCATGGAAAGTCCAACATGGGTTGGCATTTGAAGTCCAAGGGGATTGATATTGGCGGCGTAAAGTCCAAGCGGTAGTCTTGGCAGCATAAGTTCAATGGTTGGCGGCGTAAAGTCCAAGCGGAGTCTTGGCCGCGTAAGTCTAATGTGCCTTGGCGGCGTAGACACCGTTAGCATGACATAGCCGATGGAAGCACCTAAAGGCAAGCGCGATGGATGAACAAGTCATGGATGACTTGGAGGGATCCGAGATGCATGAGGCTGATGGAGGTAGCTAGAAGGCTTATGTCTAGGCTAAGGGTGGTCTAGCAAAAATGGGGACACCATACTTGGTTTAAATCTCATGTTTGAGGTGTGCGGTCGATCGTGCCATGTGGCAGCCGACCGCCCGAAATCAACTAGGGTTTGATCATGGAAGTGGCCTAGTAGTCGATCGCCATCAGTTGGGCGCCGATGTATCATGTGATCACCGACCGATGCTCGAATTTTTGGCCACGATCGGAACTCACTCGATCGCCGAGATGAGTAGCAATGAGACTCATCACCGATCGGATGGTCATGATCAATCGATCGACGTCCTAGCCGCTGGGTTTTTCCAGCAGATTACACCGTTGTCTCACAAAGAATGATCAACGATCGATGGTCCCGGTCAATGACTAATCGACCTTTTCCAGCACAGGTTGAAGCTATATAAGGAGCTCGTGATGGAGGAAAAGATAGCGATTTTCTTGGACGAAATTGAAGGGGGAAGTTGGTGCTTTCCAGTCCTTCAAAGCTAGTTCAAGGCAATTAAAAATCAAGCAATCCAAAGTGTTGGGATGTATACTGAAAGCCTTGCTCTTTTATATGAACATCTTTATTTTGAAATAAGAATCACATGATCATTGTTTGCATATTTTTATAGTTATGCAAAATTGTCTAATATTTTACATTGTAGATAACATGGTGCTTGGTGTGGCACAGAAGATCATATTATCAGTCCCTTGTAGAATATAAGTAGAGGCTCACAACCAAGATGGTTTTGGACAAACCATTGGCATGGTTGTAGTGTAGCTTGGTATTGTTTTATCTTGAACATAGAGTTACACTAGTACACATCGGTGTATTGAGCAGGACCGACATAGAGGTGATTCAATTTATTGTTGACTACATAATTGAATCGGACCTCGGATATTATGTTGTACATGCTCTTAATCCCGATATAATAACGGGCACATGTACTTAGTATTTATTTCTTTGATTTACCAGAGGATGAGATTTCTATAGATTAAATCAATATGCCCGGTAAGTTGGGAAATGATATTATTTACATGGTGTGTCATTGATTATAGGAGGAATTCGTGTCCTATATATTAGGTTGATGATGTCCCCTTGAGGAGCTCATAAGGTTCATCATGTAAACCCTGCAGGTTGACTTAGTCAACATGATGATAAGGTTGAGTGGTACTACTCGAGGAGTTAGATGTTAATTAATTGATGGTCAGTAAATCAATTAATTGACGGACATTCGATATCTTAAACATGGGGAGATGGATGTACAAATAATATATGGAGCCCATATTAATTTATGGGGGTTGGTGAGGTAGTTCAATGATGATCCTCTAGTGGAATGGAACATCATTGATGGATCAAGTTTGTGTGGTTCCGATCCATCGGGTGGCCAAGATCCAACTCCTCCTCATGGTCCCTATTGTAGCCTAATATAAACCTCATGAAGTCTAGATCAAATGATGGAAAACAAATCTCTAGATCCGACGGTTGAGATTAAATCTCTAGAACCGACGGTTGAGATTAAATCTCTAGAACCGACGGTTGAGATTAAATCTCTAGTACCGACGGTTGAAATTAAATCTCTAGATCCGATGGTATGGATTAAATCCCTAGAACCGACAGTTGAGATTAAATCTCTAGATCCGACGATTGGGATTAAATCCCTAGAACCGACGGTTGAGATTAAATCTCTAGATCCGACGGTTGGGATTAAAACCCTAGAACCGACGGTTGAGATTAAATCTCTAGATCCGACGGTTGAGATTAAAACCTTAGAACCGACGGTGGAGATTAAACCAAGGCCTAAACCTAACTCTATATATATGGGAGAATGGGTTCGGCGGCAAGTATGGATGTTGGATTATGGATGCTAAGGAGATTAGGGTTTTGCCTAGCATTGCTTGGGCGGCAAGAAACCCTAAGGAGGAAACCCTAATTGGATTAGGGTTTGGCTCCTTTGGTTGGGCAGCCAAGGTTAGGAAAGAAGGGTGGGCGGCAACTTGTGGAAGCTCTCTTCTTCTTCCTTGAAGGTGGCTAGCTCCAAGATCTCTTCTCTCCACCTTGGTTGGGCGGCAAGAAAGCCTAAGGAGGAAACCCTAATTAGGGTTTGGCTCCGATGGTTGGGCGGCTAGGGTTTGCAAGAAGGTGGGTGGCATCTATAGGAGTGGAGCTCTTCTTCTTCCTAGGGTGTGGCCGGCTCCTTCCTCTATTCCCTCCACCTTGGCCGGTGCCCAATGTATTCCTCTTCTCCTCTTCATTCCATCTTGGCCGGCGGCACTAGAAGCTAGGGTTTGTCCCTAGTTTGGTTCCTCGGTGGTTTCCATTTTGTTCTCTCTATTCTTGGGGCCGGCGGCATCAATCCTTTGCGGATTGGTGGTTGGTTCAAGCAAGAAGGGAAATAGAGTTCTTCTTTCTTTGGATTGAAGAAGATCTAGGAAGCTTCAACTTGTGGAGGATCTTCGCCCACACGAAGTCTACAAGGAGGTTAGGACATACGATAGAAGATCAAGAGGTATAAAAGTTTTACAACTTTTATTATTGTTCTTTGCATGTTCTTATTGATATGCTAGCTTATGTTCTTTATGTTAATATATGTTGATTATACTAGTTTACATTTGCATGTATTTGTATAATCATGGACCCCGAAGATAAATACAAAAACCGGCGATCCGTCCGTCGTCTCTTCCGCGGCTAACCGACTAGAAGAGTTGATTGCTTGAACAACAAGTTTGTTCAAGCGATCGCTCGAGTCATTGGCACGACGACGAATTGGTTGTGCTAAGGAAACTCATCCCATCCGGATTAGTTTTCATTAGTGAAAATTTTAATCCGGGGACATGGGAGCCGATGAGCCTCCGAGGAATAGCAAGATTCCCAACAAATGGTATCAGACCACGGTTTTCGGTTTTGTGTGTTTTGGATTCGGTTACTTTCACGCACTTATCATATATTGAGTATGCCGGATAATAGTAGGATGTGCGTAGGCTAACTTTTTGGTTGCAGGCATAAGATCCAACTATTATGGCTATATATGTGTGTATGTGATTGCATGTGTGTGTGATTGTATATTATTTGAATCCTCGGGGTTGACAAGGCTAAATTAGTATTTAATTTTTGTATTTGAATACGGCATTGTTTAGCCACTCTTTATTTTATTTTACTTTCGATATAGATTTCATGTACACTCTCTCGTGGAGTATAGGATCGATGGATGTAAAATAAAATAGGTTTTATTCTCTGCTCGGATCTCCGGATGGCTCGTACATGGCGTAGGAGGAGCGGATGAGGTGGCGACACGACGGGACGCATATTGGAGAACAATGCCATAATAGTTGGAAAAATTCTGTTTTTTCCATATTTATTGCTGATTTGTTTTATATGCATGTTGTGTGTGCTTGAAAATTCCTCATTTTCAATTTACTAAGTGGGAGAGGGACATTTTAATTAATTCCCACGGCCTCCATTACAATTTGACGTGTGATGCAACAAACTTACGCGTCGGCTCTGAGTGCCTTCTTCCCCATCGGATGGGTTTGTTTGTGGATCACTAGGTCAAATAATGGTTATAGGAAATTATCAAGGAGCGTGTGTACTTCCACAGCGGTAAGACACATAATCCGAGATAATTCCCTTAGTATCGTGTAATGGTGCACACTTAGATGCAAATAAAAAGTATCCTCCCCATCGGAGTCACTGCTTTTATTTGTAGGGCCAAAGAGGAACCAACTATTAATTTTATTTGTCAAAAAGTAAGGTTGACAAGATAATAAAATTAATGGGTAAAACCTCCTCTTACAAATGTAGAATTAGATATCGTCTACACTATCGTGGCATGCGATATTCTCGGTGTTTTGAGGTTGGTTGATTTGAGAATTTTATTGTTTTGAGAATCAATAATATTTGAAATCTAAAGTAATGATCTATGTGATTCTTAGGATTTTCAAAATGACTTTGATCCACTTATTGTGATACTAAAGGAAATAAACTTCTGTACCTAAATAATGTTGATTGGAAAAGAATCCAAATATTGTCTTATCTGCAAGGAAGTACATGTATGCACTCTTCGAAGAGTATCCTCAAGCCATGGTTGCTCAAAAAGGTTTCTACTTCTAAGCCGAAAGGCAAGAAGAAGGAGAAACAAGGTGGAGCAAATGTGGTGGGAGGATCTCAGGGAGGAGTGAAGAAGCCGAAAGGCAAGTACTTCACTTACAAGCAGGATGGACATTAGAAGAAGGATTATCCCAATCCAAAGCAAGAACAAATGTATATCCTTTGGTCCAGTCGTTGAAACATGGTTAGAGGCATTATCTACCTGCACCTGGTGTGTAGATACGAGAGCCACTAATCATGTCTACAAAACTTCGCAGGGGTTCCAGGAAATCCGACGACTAGCTAAAGGGGATATTACCATTTACTTGGGCAATGCCATGAAGGTGGCGGCTATTGCAGTGGGAGAAGTTTTATTTATCTTTTGAGAAAAATAAAAGGTTTTGGTTCTTAGAATTTTCTTTATGTACCTTTATTTAGAAAGAATTGCTTTTGGTTTCTAAATTATGGATGGATAATTTATTCCTTTTAATGATTTGTTATAAAAGGAATAGGGACATTATCTATTGGTACATAGATAGAAATTTATAAGAACCACAAGCTCAGAAGTTAATAACTCATCTTCTAATTCCGATAAGAGAAAAGAACCTTCGAAAATGAACCAAACATATCTTTGGGATCTTAGGCTTTGTCATATTAATCTAAGCAGAATTCAAAGGTTGATAGCTGATGGACCTTTGGGTTCATTAGTGGTGGAGGATCTCCCAACCTGCGAATCTTGCTTGGAGGGTAAGATGACCAAGAGGCTTTTCAAGGCCAAGGGGTATAGATCCAAAGATGTGTTGGAATTGGTTCATTCTGATTCGTATGGTCCTATGTCTATCCAGGCAAGAGGTAGTTTTGAATATTTCATCTTTTTCATAGACAATTATTCAAGATGACACTACGATTTGATCGTAGTGGTGAATACCTCTTGGGAGAGTTTAGGAATTACTTATCAGAGGCTGGGATTCAATCCCAATTGTCTGCACCTGGCACACCCCAGCAGAATGGTGTAGCGGAGCGAAGGAATAGGACTCTTATGGAGATGGTTAGATCGATGATGAGTTATTCTGACTTGCCAGATTCGTTTTGGGGATATGCTCTATATACGGCGGTGTACATTCTGAACTTAGTTCCATCTAAATCAGTGCCTTCTACTCCCACAGAATTGTGGACTGGGCGGAAGTCTAGCCTAAGACATATTCGGATATGGGAGTCCACGTCTTTGAAAGGCGATCTTTGGTAAGTTGGAACCTTGTACAGAAGTGCGGATGTTTGTTGGCTATCCTAGGGGAACGAAAGGTGGTTTGTTTTATAGTCCTAGAGATCAGAGGGTGATCTTAGTACGAATGCCAGATTTCTAGAGGAGGACTATGTGATGAACCACAAGCCCACGAGTGGGATTGTTCTTGAGGAGTTGACAGGGAAGTCACTTCTTACCCATACAAGAGGTTATACCATATGTCAACTGCAGCGTGTCACGGAGGATACATAGGTGATACCTCGTCGTAGTGGGAGGGTTGTGAGATTTTTGGGTGAATCTTCTGATTTGGTCCCTAGAAAATATGAACCTGATCCCTAGACATACGACGAGACAATCCAAGATATAAATACAGCATCTTGGCAAAGTGCAATGAATACTGAGATT
Organism: Wurfbainia villosa; assembly: GCA_025175895.1. Lineage (NCBI taxonomy): Eukaryota > Viridiplantae > Streptophyta > Magnoliopsida > Zingiberales > Zingiberaceae > Wurfbainia > Wurfbainia villosa. Next base: position 104,826,880 of record CM045991.1, read on the forward strand.
GAATCTATGGATTCAAGTCAGGTCTGGGAGCTCTTATGCATAGCAGCTCATATGGATTATGAGGTGTGGCAGATGGATATCAAGACAACTTTCCTTAATGGAAGTCTTGAGGAAAACATCTATATGAAGCAACCAGAGGGATTCATTGCTAAGGGCAAAGAGCGTATTGTATGCAAGCTTAATCGTTCCGTTTATGGACTGAAGCAAGCTTTGAGGTCTTGGAACATCCGCTTTGATGAGGTAAATCCAGACTTATAGATTTATTCAAAGTCTGGATGAGTCTTGTGTATACAAGAGATGTGACGGAAACGTAGTGGTATTTCTTGTACTATACGTAGATAATATTTTGGTAGTTGGCAACAATATCAGAGTGTTATCAGACGTAAGGGTATGGTTGTCCAAACAGTTTTGAAGGACTTGGGAGAAGTGGGTCACAACCTTGGGATCAAGGTTCTTGTGCTTATCCCAAGCTTCATACATAGACATGATTTTGGATCGTTTTAGCATGCAGAACTCCAAGAAGGGTTTTCTACCTTTCAGGTATGGAGTTACTTTATCTAAGGAGATGTGTCCTAGATCATCTGAGGTGATAAAGGAGATGAAGGCGGTTCCTTATGCTTCGGCAGTAGGAAGCCTCATGTATGCTATGTACGAGACAAGATATCTGCTTTGCCGTGGGCATGGTTAGCAGATATCAGAGTAATCCAGGACTAGAGATATTGGATTGCGGTAAAGCATATATTGTAACGCCCATAAAATTCCTAGCAATTTTTACAGGAATTTTTGGCTTGATGATCATGGGCTTTATGTGGGCCTTTTCAAAAATAAAAGGAAATAGGCCAAAAAGGGGTGCAAGGCCTAGGAATTGAACCCCAAACCTCTAGAGACAGCCAAGCCTTATAGATGCACCCACTAACCAGAAGCCCAATAGGATTATATGATTAAGGAAGAGGGGGAAACTATAGATAAGTGGGACTAAGAGTAAATGAAGAGGCATGGAAAAGAAAAGAGGAACTTCTCTTCCTCCCCTCCCCTTTATAAAGAAGAGGGAAGGTTGGATTTGGTCACTTCCACTCTTTTTCTTCTTCTCCTCACCAAAATTCTAGCCCTTCTCCACCTTTGGCCGAAACTCCTCCAAGCAAGAAGCAAGGGCTAGGGTTTGTGTTAGGTCATCTTCATCACACACTACAAAGCAAGCGAAGGATGTAAGTATCCCTCACCTGCATACGAGTAGTTCCGATTTCTATTTTTGAAAAAAGAAACCTATATTGTTATATTCGCCAAAACTATGATTTAGGGTCTCCATGAAGTTATATGCCATGCTTTGAAACTATATGATGATGTTAGGGTTAAAAATGGATTAGGTCAAAAGTTAACCCTAGGAAACCCTAAGAGCCATTCGCCAATATGGACTTTGGTGTTTTATTGAAGTTTTATAGCTTGTTTTACTTGTAAATAATGATGTTAACATGTTACCCGGTTTAGGATAAAGATCTAACCCTAAAAGTCTACAAAGGCCATTCGTCCACCCCCCCATATATTGATGTACTAAGGAAGTTTAATCCATGTAGGAATACAAATTATGTAATAAGCATGTTAAAGGGGATTAGGACAAAAGCTAACCCTAATACCCACTAAAGCCCATTCGCCAAGCCATGATTTAGGGTTCAATGAAGCTCTATGCTATGTTGTTTATGACTAGATGATGATGTTAGGGTTAAAGTGGATTAGGACAAAAGCTAACCCTAATGAACCCTAAAGACCTATTCGTCCAAACCCTACTTTTAGGGTTTCAATGAAGTTCCATGCCATGTTTTTGTAACTAGATGATGATGTTAGGGGTTAAGGTGGATTAGGACAAAAGCTAACCCTAACAGCCACCAAAGACCCATTCGGCCACCTTTGGCTTCTAGGTTACAATGAAGTTCATACCATGAATTTTATGGAATTATATGCATTTGTATGTTACTTGAATTAGGTTAAAAGTCTAAACCCTAAAAAGCCTATAAGGGCCATTCGGCCACCTTTGGTCTTTTAGGTTACAATGAAGTTCATACCATGAATTGTATACTATGCTAATGAAATAGGTTATGTTGTTATGAAATAAAGTATGCTATGCTATGTTAATGAAATGAAGCATGAGGTGTATGAAATGAAGTATGCTATGCTATGATAATGAAATGAAGCATGATGTGTATGAAATGAAGTATGCTATGCTATGTTAATAAAATGAAGCATGATGTGTATGAAATGAAGTATGCTATGCTATGTTAATGAAATGAAGCATGAGGTGTATGAAATGAAGTATGCTATGCTATGTTAATGAAATGAAGCATGATGTGTTACGAAACGAAGTATGCTATGCTATGTTAATGAAATAAGATATGTAGTAAAATAAGCATATAAGTATTTTACCTTCTGCATGGCTTGTACCAAGACCTTAACAAGGTCCAAGAAGGGATGGGCTCCTAAGATGCCCTAGGTCGATGGAATAAGACTCGGGCCTAGGACGGGCTTCTATGTATGATTGCCCCTAGGTCGATGGAATAAGATTCGGGCCTAGTACGGGATGGGCTCCAAGATGCCTTAGGTCGATGGAGTAAGACTCGGGCCTAGGATGGGCTTCTACGCTATGACGATTGCCCCTAGGTCGATGGAATAAGACTCGGGCCTAGAAACCTATTAGGTTCGAGACTTGCTACCTCGGGCCTATTTAGGGATGCGCGCTATGATAATGAAGAAGTGGTACAATGCCGGGCCCAAATATGTTGAGATTTATATTTACGTACCTAACATATATGTTTTCAAAAGCATCTTGCATATGTTTACCTGATAATGTTTAAGTTACATGTTATGTTAGATGATATGCCATGATTGTTTAAGTTACATGTTATGTTAGATGATATGCCAAAATGTTTAAGTTAATGTGTTAGGTGATATGCCATAATGTTTAAGTTACATGTTATGTTAGATGATATGCCATAATGTTAAGTTACATGTTATGTTAGATGATATGCCATAATGTTTAAGTTACATGTTATGTTAGATGATATGCCAAAATGTTTAAGTTACCTGTTATGTTAGGTGATATGCCATAATGTTTAAGTTACATGTTATGTTAGATGATATGCCATAATGTTAAGTTACATGTTATGTTAGATGATATGCCATAATGTTTAAGTTACATGTTATGTTAGATGATATGCCATGATTGTTTAAGTTACATGTTATGTTAGATGATATGCCAAAATGTTTAAGTTACATGTTATGTTAGATGATATGCCATGATTGTTTAAGTTACATGTTATGTTAGATGATATGCCAAAATGTTTAAGTTACATGTTATGTTAGATAATATGCCATAATGTTTAAGTTACATGTTATGTTAGATGATATGCCATAATGTTTAAGTTACATGTTATGTTAGATGATATGCCATGATTGTTTAAGTTACATGTTATGTTAGATGATATGCCAAAATGTTTAAGTTACCTGTTATGTTAGATGATATGCCATAATGTTAAGTTACATGTTATGTTAGATGATATGCCATAATGTTTAAGTTACATGTTATGTTAGATGATATGCCATGATGTTAAGTTACGTGTTTTGTTAGATGATATGCCATAGTGTTTAAGTTACCTGTTATGTTAGATGATATGTCATGATGTATAAGTTACATGTTATGTTCGATGGTACGCTATGATGTTAGGTTAGTAATTTACATATGATGCATATTATGCTGATTAAGTATATATATATATTTCATGTTATGCTGCTATGTTAGGGATGATCCATGCTATATTATCTCATGTTACTTAAGCTACAAGTTAAGTTGATGATGCCATGTATGTTACATGATATATTGATTATATGTTATAAATGCTACAAGTCATGATTAATGATGATGTATGGTTTTTTGTGAGTAGGACAGGATCTTACTAAGCCTATGTGCTTATAGTTTATTTTCCCTCGTACTGCAGATAAGGGTAAGGGATGGATAAACTAAAGGGAGCAGCAGGAGGGGTCAATGTGTGTGGTAGTGGCATGGTGGAGAAGATCCGTTAAGTCTACTTATACATGTATTACCTATGATGATGATGTCTATGGATGTCTTTACTTATGTCTCCTATAGATGATGTTATGAACCTACTAAGCCCTAAGTATCTATATATATATATGATGCATGCTTTATGTTGATAAGAAGAAGTAAAGAAGAAGTAAGAAGAAGTATCTATGCATGCTATGCTATGAAACATACTCTATGTTAAGAAGAAGTGTTAATGCATATTTATGTTTGAAAAAAAAAAAGTATTTAGGTCTTAAGTCTTCCGCTGTAAGAAATAAGAAGTATATATATAAAGTCTTCCGCTGTATGAAATGTGTATAGAGCGTCACGCTACGCCTCTGACATTGAGGGTCCCGGAAAGTGCGTAAGTTGGTATCAGAGCGGATCTGCCTTTCCACTACACACACATCAAGCTCCAAATCCTGCTGCTCCAAGTAAGAATTCTATGTCTATACTCTAAATTATGTTAATTTTGATCATGCATGATATGAAATATCTTTAGATTATTTAGTTCATGTATAATATAAAATGCCTCTAGCTTATTTATAAAATGCCTTTCCCTTATGCTTGATTCATGTATGATAGGAAATGCTTCTAGCTTAAATATGCACGAAAATATGTATGATACCCTTATGATTGTTCATGTATGATATAAAATACCTTAAGCTTAAATTATGCAGGAGAACATGAATGATGCCTTAAGCTATGATGCCTTAAGCTTAAAACGACCTTATGCTAGCCTTAGTTTAATTACAAAAAAAAAAATATAATATATATCTATATATATATATATATATAAACAAATAAATAAACAAATTTTGTTACGAAAATTTTATTTTTTCGTAATTAACTGTGTAAGGTCTATGTTCATCTGAATTGAATTAAGCCGGTTTCGTACGGGTTGGTCGGTTTTGTACTGACTTCATTTATTTCAATTTCGATACGATGACGATGACTACCATGACCCGTGATGTGTGTGTACGAACCGATTAAGGGAAGCTATTGAAGAGATAGTCTATAAACCGATGGTGGGGTCACCGGACACATGAGAAGGCTCGATGGTCTTTTAGGAGACTCGAGCGCGGGGAGTTTCGCATCGATAACTATAAGATATGGGCCTTGGTCCGCTCCCTGCCAAATGAGTTCATGGTAGTTGCACACCACGTGTGAGGCCGTTATGAAGGGCGGATAACCTATGCGAGTTGTCTTTGGGCTGAATCGCCGGAGGTTCAAGAGAAGCCTGTGGTAGAGGATCCGGTGGTGGCCTCGGGAGGAAGGAAGAAGGATCTGCAACAATCAACTTATTGGCCAAAGACCACCCTGGTGAGGCCAAGGAAGATGGGACGAAAAATAATTACGATCGCACTAGGGTTTGTCCTAGTGGGAGTCATAATGAACTATCTTCTCAAATAGTTGCTGTGGTTTAATTTAGAAATAAGGAATGTTATCTGTTAACATTTCTCCTTATGATTGGAAAAGATGAATAAGAGATGTGAATAAGAGACGACAAGTCGTTTCTCTTTTTGAAATTGATGATGAGTTCATTGCATGGGATGTGTATTATATAGTTGAACAAAGCTGGGTAGACCGAACATACAAAAAAGGGGGAGTAATGAATTACGAGGTTGAAATCATCTCCGGACAGCTCTACCACACGATAAGCGCCGACATTGTTCGATGATATACTGGAAAAGCAAGCACGTGACCCAAGCCTTCAGAGGATCAAGCAAGAGGTCCTAGAGGGAAAGGACGATGGGTTCCGGATCTCTGATAGTGGAGTACTCTACCTCAGGGATCGCTTGTGTATTCCCGACAATCCAGAATTGCGGGAGGAGATATTTGAGGAAGCTCACAAAACTCCCTATGCGATGCATCCTGGAACCACCAAGATGTACCAAGACATTAAACGAAAGTACTGGTGGTTCGGAATGAAAAGAGATGTGGCTCAAGATGTCAAGATTACTTGCCGACACGCCAAAGGGTTAAGGCAGAGCACCAAAGAGAGGAACACGTGGCCGATCCAGATTCCAGAATGGAAATGGGAGGACATTTCTATGGATTTCATCTCAGGATTGCCCAAGACGACAAATGGTTATGATGCTATATGGGTAATTGTAGACAGATTGACGAAGTCGCCCATTTCTTAGCAATCAAGATAACCTATTCGACGGAGCAACTGCCCGCGCTTATATGCTAGGAAATTATCGACTACATGGAATTCCTAAGACCATCATTTCGATGAGATGGTCGCTTATTTCCCATTTCCGAATGCGCTGTAAGGCCTTAGGCACAAAGCTATTGTTCAAGATCGCTTCCATCCCTGCACTGAGACGGATGTAATCCGAAAAGAGTAAATGGCATCGGAAGATATGTTAAGAGCCCGCGCTCGATTTCAAAGGTAGCCGTGTCGATACTTATGTTTGGCAGACCTACAATAATAGCTACCAAGCTACTATTGGAATGGCACCTTACGAGGCTCTATACGGAGGAAATGTAGATCTCCATATGCCGGGTACGAGGGTGGTGAAAAGAAGAGGATGGGACTCAGACGGATTTCATCGACGACACCACCGTAGCTATACTAACATCCGCCAGAGATTGAAACCGCCTAAAGCCGACAAAAGAGCTATGCGGATAAGAGGCGAGACCATTAGAATTCGAGGTTGGGGACCTAGTATTCTCAAAGTGGCTCATGAAGGGAGTAATGAGGTTCGAAGGAAGGGTAAACTGAGTCCACGCTACGGGGACCGTATCCGATATCGCAGAGGATCGCAATGTAGCCATAAGCTAGAGCCGCCTCAAGAGATGTCTGCTATTCACAACGTGTTCCATGTCTCGCGGCTCAAGAAATGCATTTCCAAGACGGACCAAGTGATCGAGCCACAAACAGTACAAGTTCAAGAGGACTCGAGATTGAAAGTCGGCCTATCCAAATACTAGACCGAGAAATCAAGAGGCTAAGGAACAAAGAGGTGCCCTTAGTAAAGGTCCTGTGGCAGAATCAACGGTACGAGGAAGCTACCTGGGAACGTGAGGAGGACATGAAGCAGAAGTACCCATAATTGTTCTAAGTTTCGAGGACGAAACTTTTTAAAGGTATGAAGGATTGTAACGCCATAAAATTCCTAGCAATTTTACAGAATTTTTGGCTTGATGATCATGGGCTTTATGTGGGCCTTTTCAAAATAAAAGGAAAATAAGCCAAAAAGGGGTGCAAGGCCTAGGAATTGAACCCCAAACCTCTAGAGACAGCCAAGCCTTATAGATGCACCCACTAACCAGAAGCCCAATAGGATTATATGATTAAGGAAGAGGGGGAAACTATAGATAAGTGGGACTAAGAGTAAATGAAGAGGCATGGAAAAGAAAAGAGGAACTTCTCTTCCTCCCCCCCCCCCCTTTATAAAGAAGAGGGAAGGTTGGATTTGGTCACTTCCACTCTCTTTCTTCTTCTCCTCACCAAAATACTAGCCCTTCTCCACCTTTGGCCGAAACTCCTCCAAGCAAGAAGCAAGGGCTAGGTTTGTGTTAGGTCATCTTCTTCACAAAAGCAAAGCGAAGGAAGTAAGTATCCCTCACCTGCATACGAGTAGTTCCGATTTCTATTTTTGAAAAAAAAAAAAAGAAACCTATATTGTTATATTTGGCCAAAACTATGATTTAGGGTCTCCATGAAGTTATATGCCATGCTTTGAAACTATATGATGATGTTAGGGTTAAAAATGGATTAGGTCAAAAGTTAACCCTAGGAAACCCTAAGAACCATTCGGCCAATATGGACTTTGGTGTTTTATTGAAGTTTTATAGCTTGTTTTAGTTGTAAATAATGATGTTAACATGTTAGGGGGTTTAGGATAAAGATCTAACCCTAAAAGTCTACATAGGCCATTCGGCCACCCCCCTTATATTGATGTCCTAATGAAGTTTAATCTGGTATACATATGATGTTATAAGCATGTTAAAAGGGGATTAGACAAAAAGCTAACCCTAATACCCACTAAAGCCCATTCGGCCAAGCCATGATTTAGGGTTCAATGAAGCTCTATGCTATGTTGTTTATGACTAGATGATGATGTTAGGGGTTAAAGTGGATTAGGACAAAAGCTAACCCTAATGAACCCTAAAGACCTATTCGTCCAAACCCTACTTTTAGGGTTTCAATGAAGTTCCATGCCATGTTTTTGTAACTAGATGATGATGTTAGGGGTTAAGGTGGATTAGGACAAAAGCTAACCCTAAATACCAAAGACCCATTCGCCACCTTTGGCTTCTAGGTTACAATGAAGTTCATACCATGAATTTTATGGAATTATATGCATTTGTATGTTACTTGAATTAGGTTAAAAGTCTAAACCCTAAAAAAGCCTATAGGCTATTCGCCACCTTTGGTCTTTTAGGTTACAATGAAGTTCATACCATGAATTGTATACTATGCTAATGAAATAGGTTATGTTGTTATGAAATAAAGTATGCTATGCTATGTTAATGAAATGAAGCATGAGGTGTATGAAATGAAGTATGCTATGCTATGATAATGAAATGAAGCATGATGTGTATGAAATGAAGTATGCTATGCTATGTTAATAAAATGAAGCATGATGTGTATGAAATGAAGTATGCTATGCTATGTTAATGAAATGAAGCATGAGGTGTATGAAATGAAGTATGCTATGCTATGTTAATGAAATGAAGCATGATGTGTATGAAATGAAGTATGCTATGCTATGTTAATGAAATAAGATATGTAGTAAAATAAGCATATAAGTATTTTACCTTCTGCATGGCTTGTACCAAGACCTTAACAAGGTCCAAGAAGGGATGGGCTCCTAAGATGCCCTAGGTCGATGGAATAAGACTCGGGCCTAGGATGGGCTTCTATGTATGATTGCCCCTAGGTCGATGGAATAAGATTCGCCTAGTACGGATGGGCTCCAAGATGCCTTAGGTCGATGGAGTAAGACTCGGGCCTAGGATGGGCTTCTACGCTATGTCGATTTCCCCTAGGTCGATGGAATAAGACTCGGGCCTAGAAACCTATTATGTTCGAGACTTGCTACCTCGGTCCTATTTAGGGATGCGCGCTATGATAATGAAGAAGTGGTACAATGCCGGGCCCAAATATGTTGAGATTTATATTTACGTACCTAACATATATGTTTTCAAAAGCATCTTGCATATGTTTACCTGATAATGTTTAAGTTACATGTTATGTTAGATGATATGCCATGATTGTTTAAGTTACATGTTATGTTAGATGATATGCCAAAATGTTTAAGTTACCTGTTATGTTAGGTGATATGCCATAATGTTTAAGTTACATGTTATGTTAGATGATATGCCATAATGTTAAGTTACATGTTATGTTAGATGATATGCCATAATGTTTAAGTTACATGTTATGTTAGATGATATGCCAAAATGTTTAAGTTACCTGTTATGTTAGGTGATATGCCATAATGTTTAAGTTACATGTTATGTTAGATGATATGCCATAATGTTAAGTTACATGTTATGTTAGATGATATGCCATAATGTTTAAGTTACATGTTATGTTAGATGATATGCCATGATTGTTTAAGTTACATGTTATGTTAGATGATATGCCAAAATGTTTAAGTTACATGTTATGTTAGATGATATGCCATGATTGTTTAAGTTACATGTTATGTTAGATGATATGCCAAAATGTTTAAGTTACATGTTATGTTAGATAATATGCCATAATGTTTAAGTTACATGTTATGTTAGATGATATGCCATAATGTTTAAGTTACATGTTATGTTAGATGATATGCCATGATTGTTTAAGTTACATGTTATGTTAGATGATATGCCAAAATGTTTAAGTTAATGCTATGTTAGATGATATGCCATAATGTTAAGTTACATGTTATGTTAGATGATATGCCATAATGTTTGTTACATGTTATGTTAGATGATATGCCATGATGTTAAGTTACGTGTTTTGTTAGATGATATGCCATAATGTTTAAGTTACCTGTTATGTTAGATGATATGTCATGATGTATAAGTTACATGTTATGTTCGATGGTACGCTATGATGTTAGGTTAGTAATTTACATATGATGCATATTATGCTGATTAAGTATATATATATATATATATTTCATGTTATGTCGCTATGTTAGGGATGATCCATGCTATATTATCTCATGTTACTTAAGCTACAAGTTGGTTGATGATGCCATGTATGTTACATGATATATTGATTATATGTTATAAATGCTACAAGTCATGATTAATGATGATGTATGGTTTTTGTGAGTAGGACAGATCTTACTAAGCCTATGTGCTTATAGTTTATTTTCCTCAGATCGCAGATAAGGGTAAGGGATGGATAAACTAAAGGGAGCAGCAGGAGGGGCCAATGTGTGTGGTAGTGGCATGGTGGAGAAGATCCGTTAAGTCTACTTATACATGTATTACCTATGATGATGATGTCTATGGATGTCTTTACTTATGTCTCCCTATGACGATGATGTTATGAACCTACTAAGCCCTAAGTATCTATATATATATATGATGCATGCTTTATGTTGATAAGAAGAAGTAAAGAAGAAGTAAGAAGAAGTATCTATGCATGCTATGCTATGAAACATACTCTATGTTAAGAAGAAGTGTTAATGCATATTTATGTTTGAAAAAAAAAGTATTTAGGTCTTAAGTCTTCCAGTGAAGAAATAAGAAGTATATATATAAAGTCTTCTCAGATGAAATGTATAGATGTCGTCACACGCTACGCCTCCGACATTCGAGGGTCCCGGAAGGGCGTGATAGTTGGTATCGAGCGGATCCGCTTTCCACTACACACACATCAAGCTCCAAATCCTGCTGCTCCAAGTAAGAATTCTATGTCTATACTCTAAATTATGTTAATTTTGATCATGCATGATATGAAATATCTTTAGATTATTTAGTTCATGTATAATATAAAATGCCTCTAGCTTATTTATAAAATTCCTTTCCCTTATGCTTGATTCATGTATGATAGGAAATGCTTCTAGCTTAAATATGCACGAAAATATGTATGATAATTTCCTTATGATTGTTCATGTATGATATAAAATACCTTAAGCTTAAATTATGCAGGAGAACATGAATGATGCCTTAAGCTATGATGCCTTAAGCTTAAAACGACCTTATGCTGGCCTTAGTTTAATTACAAAAAAAAAATATATATCTATATATATATATATATATATATATATATATATATATATATATATATATATATATATAAACAAATAAAGAAATAAATAAATAAACAAATTTTGTTACTTAAAATTTTATTTTTTCAGAATTAACTGTGTAAGGTCTATGTTCATCAGAATTGAATTAAGCTGGTTTCGTACGGGTTGGTCGGTTTTGTACTGACTTCATTTATTTCAATTTCAGATGGCACGGACGATGGCTACCATGACCCGTCGTGATGTGTCACGAAACCGATTAGGGGAAGCTATTGAAGAGATAGTCTATAAACCGATGGTGGGGTCAATGGACACATGAGAAGGCTCGATGGTCTTTTTAGGAGACTCGAGCGCAGGAGTTTCCGCATCGATAACTATAAGATATGGGCCTTGGTCCGCCTCCGCCAAATGAGTTCATGGTAGTCAGACACCACGCAGGGGGCATGTATGAAGGGCGGATAACCTATGGCGGAGTTGTGCCGAATCGCCGGAGCATGTGGTTCAAGAGAAGCCTCGTGGTAGAGGATCCGGTGGTAGCCGCCTCGGGAGGAAGGAAGAAGGATCTGCAACACCAACTTATTGGCCAACCAAAGACCACCCTGGTGAGGCCAAGGAAGATGGGACGAAAAATAATTACGATCGCACTAGGGTTTGTCCTAGTGGGAGTCATAATGAACTATCTTCTCAAATAGTTGCTGTGGTTTAATTTAGAAATAAGGAATGTTATCTGTTAACATTTCTCCTTATGATTGGAAAAGATGAATAAGAGATGTGAATAAGAGACGACAAGTCGTTTCTCTTTTTGAAATTGATGATGAGTTCATTGCATGGGATGTGTATGATATAGTTGAACAATGCTGGGTAGACTGGAACATACAAAAAAAAAAGGGGGGGGGAGTAATGAATTACGAGGTTGAAATCATCTCCGGACAGCTCTCGACCCTGACGATAGCGCCGACATTGTTCGATGATATACTGGAAAAGCAAGCACGTGACCCAAGCCTTCAGAGGATCAAGCAAGAGGTCCTAGAGGGAAAGGACGATGGGTTCCGGATCTCTGATAGTGGAGTACTCTACCTCAGGGATCGCTTGTGTATTCCCGACAATCCGCACTGCGGGAGGAGATATTTGAGGAAGCTCACAAAACTCCCTATGCGATGCATCCTGGAACCACCAAGATGTACCAAGACCTTAAATGAAAGTTCTGGTGGTTCGGAATGAAAACAGATTTGGCTCCAAGATGTCAAGATTTGCGACCGCCAAAGGGTTAAGGCAGAGCACCAAAGACCTGGAGGAACACTGCAGCCGATCCAGATTCCAGAATGGAAATGGGAGGACATTTCTATGGATTTCATCTCAGGATTGCCCAAGACAACAAACGGTCACGATGCTATATGGGTAATTGTAGACAGATTGACTAAGTCCGCCCATTTCTTAGCAATCAAGATGACCTATTCGACGGAGCAACTGGCTCAGTTATATGCTAAGGAAATTATCGATTATACATGGAATTCCTAAGACCATCATTTCTGACAGAGATGGTCGCTTTATCTCCCATTTCTGGGAATGCGTTCAGAAGGCCTTAGGCACAAAGCTATTGTTCAGTACTGCCTTCCATCCCCAGACGGACGGACAGACCGAAAGAGTAAATCAAGTACTGGAAGATATGTTAAGAGCCTGCGCCCTGGATTTCAAAGGTAGCTGGTGTCGATACTTATGTTTGCGTGACTGCTTACAACAATAGCTATCAAGCTACTATTGGGATGGCACCCTACGAGGCTCTATACGGGAGGAAATGTAGATCTCCCATATGCTGGTACGAGGGTGGTGAAAAGAAGAGGATGGGACTCCAGACGGATTTCATCGACGACACCACCAGAGCTATACGGAACATCCGCCAGAGGATTGAAACTGCCCAAAGCCGACAAAAGAGCTATGCGGATAAGAGGCGTAGACCATTAGAATTCGAGGTCGGGGACCTAGTATTCCTCAAAGTGGCTCATGAAGGGAGTAATGAGGTTCGGAAGGAAGGGTAAACCGAGTCCACGGCTACGTGGGATCGTATCCGATATCGCAGAGGATCGGCAATGTAGCTTATAAGCTAGAGTCCCAAGAGATGTCGGCTATTCACAACGTGTTCCATGTCTCGTGCTCAAGAAATGCATTTCCAAGATGGACCAAGTGATCGAGCCACAAACAAGATAAGTTCAAGAGGACCTGAGATTGAAAGTCGGCCTATCCAAATACTAGACCGAGAAATCAAGAGGCTAAGGAACAAAGAGGTGCCCTTAGTAAAGGTCCTGCGGGCGTAATCAATCTGACGAGGAAGCTACCCGGGAACGCGAGGAGGACATGAAGTGTATACCCATTAATTGTTCTAAGTTTCGAGGACTAAACTTTTTAAAGGTATGAAGGATTGTAACGCCCGTAAAATTCCTAGCAATTTTACAGAAATTTTTGGCTTGATGATCATGGGCTTTATGTGGGCCTTTTCAAAAATAAAAGAAAATAAGCCAAAAAGGGGTGCAAGGCCTAGGAATTGAACCCCAAACCTTTAGAGATAGCCAAGCCTTATAGATGCACCCACTAACTAGAAGCCCAATAGGATTATATGATTAAGGAAGAGGGGGAAACTATAGATAAGTGGGACTAAGAGTAAATGAAGAGGCATGGAAAAGAAAAGAGGAACTTCTCTTCCTCCCCTCCCCTTTATAAAGAAGAGGGAAGGTTGGATTTGGTCACTTCCACTCTTTTCTTCTTCTCCTCACCAAAATTCTAGCCCTTCTCCACCTTTTGGCAAACTCCTCCAAGCAAGAAGCAAGGGCTAGGGTTTGTGTTAGGTCATCTTCTTCACACTACAAGCAAAGCGAAGGAAGTAAGTATCCTCACCGTGATACGAGTAGTTCCGATTTCTATTTTTGAAAAAAAAAAAAAGAAACCTATATTGTTATATTTGGCCAAAACTATGATTTAGGGTCTCCATGAAGTTATATGCCATGCTTTGAAACTATATGATGATGTTAGGGTTAAAAATGGATTAGGTCAAAAGTTAACCCTAGAAACCCTAAGAACCATTCGCCAATATGGACTTTGGTGTTTTATTGAAGTTTTATAGCTTGTTTTAGTTGTAAATAATGATGTTAACATGTTAGGGTTTAGGATAAAGATCTAACCCTAAAGTCATATAGCCATTCGCCACCCCTTATATTGATGTCCTAATGAAGTTTAATCTGTTGGTATACATATGATGTTATAAGCATGTTAAAAGGGGATTAGGACAAAAGCTAACCCTAATACCCACTAAAGCCCATTCGGCCAAGCCATGATTTAGGGTTCAATGAAGCTCTATGCTATGTTGTTTATGACTAGATGATGATGTTAGGGGTTAAAGTGGATTAGGACAAAAGCTAACCCTAATGAACCCTAAAGACCTATTCGTCCAAACCCTACTTTTAGGGTTTCAATGAAGTTCCATGCCATGTTTTTGTAACTAGATGATGATGTTAGGGTTAAGGTGGATTAGGACAAAAGCTAACCCTAATACCACCAAAGACCCATTCGCCACCTTGGCTTCTAGGTTACAATGAAGTTCATACCATGAATTTTATGGAATTATATGCATTTGTATGTTACTTGAATTAGGTTAAAAGTCTAAAAAAAAAAGCCTATAAGGCCATTCGCCACCTTTGGTCTTTTTAGGTTACAATGAAGTTCATACCATGAATTGTATACTATGCTAATGAAATAGGTTATGTTGTTATGAAATAAAGTATGCTATGCTATGTTAATGAAATGAAGCATGAGGTGTATGAAATGAAGTATGCTATGCTATGTTAATGAAATGAAGCATGATGTGTATGAAATGAAGTATGCTATGCTATGTTAATAAAATGAAGCATGATGTGTATGAAATGAAGTATGCTATGCTATGTTAATGAAATGAAGCATGAGGTGTATGAAATGAAGTATGCTATGCTATGTTAATGAAATGAAGCATGATGTGTTACGAAACGAAGTATGCTATGCTATGTTAATGAAATAAGATATGTAGTAAAATAAGCATATAAGTATTTTACCTTCGCATGGTTGTACCAAGACCTTAACAAGGTCCAAGAAGGGATGGGCCCTAAGATGCCCTAGGTCGATGGAATAAGACTCGGCCTAGGACGGGCTTCTATGTATGATTGCCCCTAGGTCGATGGAATAAGATTCGGCCTAGTACGGATGGGCTCCAAGATGCCTTAGGTCGATGGAGTAAGACTCGGCCTAGGATGGGCTTCTAAGCTATGACGATTGCCCCTAGGTCGATGGAATAAGACTCGGGCCTAGAAACCTATTAGGTTCGAGACTTGCTACCTCGGGCCTATTTAGGGATGCGCGCTATGATAATGAAGAAGTGGTACAATGCCGGGCCCAAATATGTTGAGATTTATATTTACGTACCTAACATATATGTTTTCAAAAGCATCTTGCATATGTTTACCTGATAATGTTTAAGTTACATGTTATGTTAGATGATATGCCATGATTGTTTAAGTTACATGTTATGTTAGATGATATGCCAAAATGTTTAAGTTACCTGTTATGTTAGGTGATATGCCATAATGTTTAAGTTACATGTTATGTTAGATGATATGCCATAATGTTAAGTTACATGTTATGTTAGATGATATGCCATATGTTGGAGTATTGGGAATACAATCAAAGTCCCACATTGGTAAGACATGGAAAAGATCATGTGCTTATAAGGTTTGAGGGACCTATTAAGGTACGTTCTTAATTCATTTCCTAGGACTACCTTGTGGGCATCCATGGTCGATGCCTACAAGGTCTCTAAGGACCTATCGAAGCTTAGGTTAGATGAATTATTTTCCGAGTTTGAACTTCATGAGCAAACTAACGTGATCCGGGCCGAGAGAGGTATTGCTCTACTTGCAGGACAAAGAAGCAAGCCACCTACTAGGCAAGTAGATGAACTTGAACCCGAAGACGAATCCGAATCCGAAGAGGAGGCCATAATAGTCAATATTGTGCGGAGAATAGTTCGACAAGAAAGAAGGAAATTGAAGAATGAGAACCAAAAGAAAAAGGGAGCAAGGAAAGCCTTCCATGCAACTTGGGACAACAGAGAAGACATAGCTTACATGGCAAGAACGGAGGAGTCCGAGTCAATCCGGCCGAGTCCAACTACAACTCCGACTCCGACTCAAGATTATTTCGAGAGAATCGAGAGAACTCAAAGCCGGACCAAAAGGGAAAGTTAAGGTTGATTTCTCTTAATTAGTACACTTTACAAGACAATTAAAATGCTTAATCGGAAATTAACGAAGTCCGAGTCTAGGGTGGAGTCGTTACTGGAGGCGGGTGACACCCTCAAGCAAGAGGCTACTCTAACCTCTTCAACTAGTCGAGTTCAAGAGAAGGACTCAACTCGGGTTGAAAAACTTGAGAAGGAGAATTCTCTCTTGAAAGACCAAGTTCAAGAGGTCGAGGCTAGGTTGGAAAAGTTCACGTTGGGATCTAAGAACCTTAACCGACTACTTGGAACCCAAAGAGCCGTGTACAACAAAGCCGGACTGGATTTAAGTCAAAGACTACGAATAGGTCTTATATGTCTATCGTAAATCGTAGTCATCAAAGAGTTCAAGCATGGGTCCCAAAGGTTTTATTGAACTCACATATAAGGACTAATAAGTATTGGATTCCTCAGGATCAAGTTCATTATTTGAATAGACCTTATTGGTTCAATGGTCTAGGGGAGCTAACACTAAAATAGTATACCCGCTACTTAGCAAAACCATTGCATGCTTAGAATTTCGTTAACTTGTGAACTTACTTAGAATACGACATAACCAACTAAAATCCTTCGAAAAGATCGAGCCCTGGGAGCCTCTTTTCATAAATAACTAGTTAGTCAACTCTTGATAATATAGCATCGGACGCGCGAGATGATAGTACGTTAGGAGACAAAGTCTCGTGGTATTCGAGCCAGATAAGGCGATCTAGCTTGGTGCACTTGACCGAGTGGAACTAAAGCTACCTCGCCAGATCCTAAACTAGTTAGACCAGGAAGTAACCCTAAGTGACTTAAGTAATATTTTCTTGAATTTGGCTTTGTCTAAGGAAGTGGTCGTTGTTCCGATCAAAGAAGGCCCCTGTGCCTCGCCACGACCTGGAAGCCAGTTTCTCGAAAAGTTACTTAACGATCTAAAGGTTAAATCTGAATCTAACCCAAGGTTGACTATCTTTAATCAATTTAAAATCATCTCACAAAACATATAAGGTGAACAAATTATGAGACACATAGAATGGGTGAGATGTTAAGGATAATTGAAATATACTTGAAACAATCCCTTCAAAATACTACTTATTTTCTCAACTATTGTACTTAACAACTCTGAGGCCAAAGTTTAGCGCCCCCTACATCTCTTATACTTCATATATTTGACTAAGGGGGAGAGAAAACTAATCTTAAGGGTTATATTATAAATCTTTAGATTATTGGTGCAGAGGGACACACCTCGAACCAATCCATCTAACTATTGCTAGACGCATGCTTGGACTTATATTTGATTTATCTAGATGCATTCATAAACGACATTGTTTTAAACCCATATTTTATACAAAAACCCCAACACTCTTTTTTGATTTATGGCAAAAGGGGGAGAAGAGCGAAAGTTAAGGGGGAGTAACACAAAATTTGTTTTTGAAAACTAAAGTATCTCTTTCAAAACTCACCTAGGGTTAAGGGGGAGTTTTGGTTAAGGGAGAGTTTTTGGGAATGGCATTCATCATCTACTATATGTGTTTTATGCTTTAATTTCCCTTAACTTTGTGTTGGTTTGCCATAGATCAAAAAGGGGGAGATTGTTGGTGCAGGGGCACTAGATAATCGAACCTGTGTTTTGATTATGGCAAAGACACAAAGTTAAGTTTATATTGTTATCTCACGTGCTAAATCAAGTGTGCAGAAAAGTACTAAAGCTGGAGCTGAAGGCTAGCGACACCCGGAGGAAGCCGTGGTGGTCGGGCGACACTTGAGTGAATTCGGAGGGAGCCGAAGGAATCGAGTGGAAGGCCGGAAGCGAGAGCTACTATCGAGGTAAGCTCGTGTGAGTGAGAGATTGTAAGGTCGTGTCCTCTTTACGGGGACGACCGTAGGCGACGATTCGACTAAGACTTCCTGTGGAAGATCTAGGTCGAGATCGGACGGTTAGAAACCGTCGTATTTATCATTTTCCGAGCTAATCTCTATCCGCAGGAAGTGGCCAGCCGGCAATGATCGGCCGACATTGGGCAATGATCGTTATCGCTGATCGATGAGATGCATCGATCGTATCACATCGATCGACCGATGAGAGGCATCGATCGACCGATGGCGACGACGACTTTTGTGCTATGTCAAAACGGATAACGTTTGACGCGGCCACTTCGCGATAAAATTTGGAAAAATCCATGATCCGTTCCAAAGAAATAGGAGACAATTTCAGAGGCCAAAGTCTATAAAAGGAGGGGAGGATTCCACTCCAAATTACATCAATTATTCATCAAGTGCTCCTACAACGCCAACGCTTCAACACCGTCATAACGCCGACGCGACGACAACCTCAGATCTTCTTCGTCGGCAGCAGATTCAAGTAATATTTTTGATATTATATTCTGTGTTTTTTTATCTTCATAACGAGGTGAGGTAGGCTTGTTGCCTCATCCTCGTGTATTCGGTTTTTGTAATCGTTGTCTCCTACCTCCAACGAGGAGGAGACGTTTTAGTGCTTTGCCCTCCGTACGCGGTCTAGGACCGATAGGGCCTTGGAGTAGCAACCGCTGGGTTGTGAACCAAGTAAAATAAACGTGTTCATTTATTTTCCGCTGTGCTTACTTTGCGTATCGAACGAACGAAAAAGAAAAGTTTTACGGTCGCTATTCACCCCCCCCCTCTAGCGATGCTTCTCGATCTAACAATTGGTATCAGAGCCATGGTCCATGTCAAGCCATGAACCTCGAACGAAGGAAGTTGAACTCCCATGTCCGGATCAAGAGAACTAGAAATCAGGCAGGAAGTCTAGTTGGGTCGGGAGGACCGAACAACTGACAAGAAGTCCTGGTGGGTTGAAGATCGGACATCAAGCAGAGAAAATCCTCCGAGGAGGGATAGGCTTGAGGGGGGGCCCAATGTGGTCCTTCGTTTGAGGGGGGGATTGTTGGAGTATTGGGAATACAATCAAAGTCCCACATTGGTAAGACATGGAAAAGATCATGTGCTTATAAGATGAAAAGATATCTCCATTGGTATGAGGCCTTTTGGGTAAAGCCCAAAAACAAAACCATGAGGGCTTGGGCCCAAAGTGGACAATATCATACCATTGTGGAGATATGTGGATCTTATATGCACTAACACCATAATGTTTAAGTTACATGTTATGTTAGATGATATGCCAAAATGTTTAAGTTACCTGTTATGTTAGGTGATATGCCATAATGTTTAAGTTACATGTTATGTTAGATGATATGCCATAATGTTAAGTTACATGTTATGTTAGATGATATGCCATAATGTTTAAGTTACATGTTATGTTAGATGATATGCCATGATTGTTTAAGTTACATGTTATGTTAGATGATATGCCAAAATGTTTAAGTTACATGTTATGTTAGATGATATGCCATGATTGTTTAAGTTACATGTTATGTTAGATGATATGCCAAAATGTTTAAGTTACATGTTATGTTAGATAATATGCCATAATGTTTAAGTTACATGTTATGTTAGATGATATGCCATAATGTTTAAGTTACATGTTATGTTAGATGATATGCCATGATTGTTTAAGTTACATGTTATGTTAGATGATATGCCAAAATGTTTAAGTTACCTGTTATGTTAGATGATATGCCATAATGTTAAGTTACATGTTATGTTAGATGATATGCCATAATGTTTAAGTTACATGTTATGTTAGATGATATGCCATGATGTTAAGTTACGTGTTATGTTAGATGATATGCCATAATGTTTAAGTTACCTGTTATGTTAGATGATATGTCATGATGTATAAGTTACATGTTATGTTCGATGGTACGCTATGATGTTAGGTTACTAATTTACATATGATGCATATTATGCTGATTAAGTATATATATATATTTCATGTTATGCTGCTAAGTTAGGGATGATCCATGCTATATTATCTCATGTTACTTAAGCTACAAGTTAAGTTGATGATGCCATGTATGTTACATGATATATTGATTATATGTTATAAATGCTACAAGTCATGATTAATGATGATGTATGGTTTTTTGTGAGTAGGACAGGATCTTACTAAGCCTATGTGCTTATAGTTTATTTTCCCTCGTACTGCAGATAAGGGTAAGGGATGGATAAACTAAAGGGAGCAGCATGAGGGGTCAATGTGTGTGGTAGTGGCATGGTGGAGAAGATCCGTTAAGTCTACTTATACATGTATTACCTATGATGATGATGTCTATGGATGTCTTTACTTATGTCTCCCTATGACGATGATGTTATGAACCTACTAAGCCCTAAGTATCTATATATATATATGATGCATGCTTTATGTTGATAAGAAGAAGTAAAGAAGAAGTAAGAAGAAGTATCTATGCATGCTATGCTATGAAACATACTCTATGTTAAGAAGAAGTGTTAATGCATATTTATGTTTGAAAAAAAAAAGTATTTAGGTCTTAAGTCTTCCGCTGTAAGAAATAAGAAGTATATATATAAAGTCTTCCGCTGTATGAAATGTACACGCTACGCCTCTCCGACATTGAGGGTCCCAAGGGCGGGCGTGACAGTTGGTATCGAGCGGATCCGCCTTTCCACTACACACACATCAAGCTCCAAACTGCCCCCAAGTAAGAATTTTATGTCTATACTCTAAATTATGTTAATTTTGATCATGCATGATATGAAATATCTTTAGATTATTTAGTTCATGTATAATATAAAATGCCTCTAGCTTATTTATAAAATGCCTTTCCCTTATGCTTGATTCATGTATGATAGGAAATGCTTCTAGCTTAAATATGCACGAAAATATGTATGATACCCTTATGATTGTTCATGTATGATATAAAATACCTTAAGCTTAAATTATGCAGGAGAACATGAATGATGCCTTAAGCTTAAAACGACCTTATGCTAGCCTTAGTTTAATTACAAAAAAAAAATATATAATATATATCTATATATATATATATATATATATATATATATATATATATAAACAAATAAATAAAAAAATAAACAAATTTTGTTACGAAAATTTTATTTTTTCGTAATTAACTGTGTAAGGTCTATGTTCATCTGAATTGAATTAAGCCGGTTTCGTACGGGTTGGTCGGTTTTGTACTGACTTCATTTATTTCAATTTCAGATGGCACGGACGATGACTACCATGACCCGTCGTGATGTGTCACGAAACCGATTAAGGGAAGCTATTGAAGAGATAGTCTATAAACCAGATGGTGGGGTCACCGGATATGATGAGAAGGCTCGATGGTCTTTTTAGGAGACTCGAGCAGGAGTTTCAAGCATCGATAACTATAAGATATGGGCCTTGGTCCGCCTCGCCAAATGAGTTCATGGTAGTTGCACACCACGTGTGGGGCCGCGGCGAAGGGCGGATAACCTATGCGCGGAGTTGTGCCGAAATCGCTGGAGCACTGTGGTTCAAGAGAAGCTCGTGGTAGAGGATCCTGTGGTAGCCGCCTCGGAGGAAGGAAGAAGGATCTGCAAAACCAACTTATTGGCCAACCAAAGACCACCTCGTGAGGCCAAGGGAGATGGGACGAAAAATAATTACGATCGCACTAGGGTTTGTCCTAGTGGGAGTCATAATGAACTATCTTCTCAAATAGTTGCTGTGGTTTAATTTGGAAATAAGGAATGTTATCTGTTAACATTTCTCCTTATGATTGGAAAAGATGAATAAGAGATGTGAATAAGAGACGACAAGTCGCTTTCTTTTGAAATTGATGATGAGTTCATTGCATGGGATGTGTATGATATAGTTGAACAATGCCGGGTAGACTGAACATACAAAAAAAAGGGAGTAATGAATTACGAGGTTGAAATCATCTCCGGACAGCTCTCGACCCTGACGATAGCGCCGACGTTGTTCGCTGATATACTGGAAAAGCAAGCACGTGACCCAAGCCTTCAGAGGATCAAGCAAGAGGTCCTAGAGGGAAAGGACGATGGGTTCCGGATCTTTGATAGTGGGGTACTCTACCTCAGGGATCGCTTGTGTATCCCCGACAATCCAGAATTGCGGGAGGAGATATTTGAGGAAGCCCACAAAACTCCCTATGCGATGCATCCTGGAACCACCAAGATGTACCAAGACCTTAAACGAAAGTTCTAGTGGTTCGGAATGAAAAGAGATGTGGCTCAGTATGTCAGTACTTGCCTGACCTGCCAAAGGGTTAAGGCAGAGCACCAAAGACCTGGAGGAACACCGCAATTGATCCAGATTCCGTAATGGAAATGGGAGGACATTTCTATGGATTTCATCTCGTGATTGCCCAAGACAACAAACGGTCACGATGCTATATGGGTAATTGTAGAGATGATTGACTAAGTCCGCCCATTTCTTAGCAATCAAGATGACCTATTCGACTGAGCAACTGCCTCGCTTATATGCTAAGGAAATTATCGATTACATGGAATTCCTAAGACCATCATTTCGATAGAGATGGTCGATTATCTCCCATTTCGAATGCGCTTAGAAGGCCTTAGGCACAGCTATTGTTCAAGATCGCCTTCCATCCCCGCACTGACAGACCGAAAGAGTAAATCTGGCATCGAAGATATGTTAAGAGCCGCGCTCGGATTTCAAAGGTAGTCGTGTCGATACTTATGTTTGGCGACTCGCCTACAATAATAGCTACCAAGCTACTATCGGAATGGCACCTACGAGGCTCTATACGGAGGAAATGTAGATCTCCATATGCCGTACGAGGGTGGTGAAAAGAAGAGGATGGGACTCGGTGACGGATTTCATCGACGACACCACCAGAGCTATACTAACATCCGCCAGAGGATTGAAACGCCCCAAAGCCGACAAAAAGAGCTATGCGGATAAGAGGCGAGACCATTAGAATTCGAGGTTGGGGACCTAGTATTCCTCAAAGTGGCTCACATGAAGGGAGTAATGAGGTTCGAAGGAAGGGTAAATCGAGTCCACGCTACGTGGGACCGTGATCCGATATCGCAGAGGATCGCAATGTAGCTTACAAGCCAGAGTCGCCAAGAGATGTCGCTATTCACAACGTGTTCCATGTCTCGTGCTCAAGAAATGCATTTCCAAGACGGACCAAGTGATCGAGCCACAAACAAGATAAGTTCAAGAGGACTCGAGTATTGAAAGTCGGCCTATCCAAATACTAGACCGAGAAATCAAGAGGCTAAGGAACAAAGAGGTGCCCTTAGTAAAGGTCCTGCGGGCGTAATCAACTGACGAGGAAGCTACCCGGGAACGCGAGGAGGACATGAAGCGTATACCCATTAATTGTTCTAAGTTTCGAGGACTAAACTTTTTAAAGGTATGAAGGATTAGAACGCCCATAAAATTCCTAGAAATTTTACAGGAATTTTTTGCTTGATGATCATGGGCTTTATGTGGGCCTTTTCAAAAATAAAAGGAAATAAGCCAAAAAGGGGTGCAAGACCTAGGAATTGAATCCCAAACCTCTAGAAATAGCCAAGCCTTATAGATGCACCCACTAACCAGAAGCCCAATAGGATTATATGATTAAGGAAGAGGGGGAAACTATAGATAAATGGGACTAAGAGTAAATGAAGAGACATGGAAAAGAAAAGAGGAACTTCTCTTCCTCCCCCCTTTATAAAGAAGAGGGAAGATTGGATTTGGTCACTTCCACTCTTTTTCTTCTTCTCCTCACCAAAATTCTAGCCCTTCTCCACCTTTGGCCGAAACTCCTCCAAGCAAGAAGCAAGGGCTAGGGTTTGTGTTCTCATCTTCTTCACACTACAAGCAAAGAAGGAAGTAAGTATCCTCACCGATATTTAGTAGTTCCGATTTCTATTTTTGAAAATAAAAAAGAAACCTATATTGTTATATTTGGCCAAAACTATGATTTAGGGTCTCCATGAAGTTATATGCCATGCTTTGAAACTATATGATGATGTTAGGGTTAAAAATGGATTAGGTCAAAAGTTAACCCTAGGAAACCCTAAGAACCATTCGGCCAATATGGACTTTGGTGTTTTATTGAAGTTTTATAGCTTGTTTTAGTTGTAAATAATGATGTTAACATGTTAGGGGGTTTAGGATAAAGATCTAACCCTAAAGTCTACATAGGCCATTCGCCACCCCCTTATATTGATGTCCTAATGAAGTTTAATCCATGTTCGTATACATATGATGTTATAAGCATGTTAAAAGGGGATTAGGACAAAAGCTAACCCTAATACCCACTAAAGCCCATTCGGCCAAGCCATGATTTAGGGTTCAATGAAGCTCTATGCTATGTTGTTTATGACTAGATGATGATGTTAGGGGTTAAAGTGGATTAGGACAAAAGCTAACCCTAATGAACCCTAAAGACCTATTCGTCCAAACCCTACTTTTAGGGTTTCAATGAAGTTCCATGCCATGTTTTTGTAACTAGATGATGATGTTAGGGGTTAAGGTGGATTAGGACAAAAGCTAACCCTAACAGCCACCAAAGACCCATTCGGCCACCTTTGGCTTCTAGGTTACAATGAAGTTCATACCATGAATTTTATGGAATTATATGCATTTGTATGTTACTTGAATTAGGTTAAAAGTCTAAACCCTAAAAAAAAGTTTATAAGCCATTCGCCACCTTTGGTCTTTTAGGTTACAATGAAGTTCATACCATGAATTGTATACTATGCTAATGAAATAGGTTATGTTGTTATGAAATAAAGTATGCTATGCTATGTTAATGAAATGAAGCATGAGGTGTATGAAATGAAGTATGCTATGCTATGATAATGAAATGAAGCATGATGTGTATGAAATGAAGTATGCTATGCTATGTTAATGAAATGAAGCATGATGTGTATGAAATGAAGTATGCTGAAGCATAAGTGTATGAAATGAAGTATGCTATGCTATATTAATGAAATGAAGCATGATGTGTTCTGAAGCAGTATGCTATGCTATGTTAATGAAATAAGATATGTAGTAAAATAAGCATATAAGTATTTTACATGCATGGCTTGTACCAAGACCTTAACAAGGTCCAGAAGGGATGGGCTCCTAAGATGCCTAGGTCGATGGAATAAGACTGGGCCTAGGATCGGCTTCTATGTATGATTGCCCTAGGTCGATGGAATAAGATTCGGGCCTAGTACGGGATGGGCTCCAAGATGCCTTAGGTCGATGGAGTAAGACTCGGGCCTAGGATGGGCTTCTACGCTATGACGATTGCCCCTAGGTCGATGGAATAAGACTCGGGCCTAGAAACCTATTAGGTTCGAGACTTGCTCCCTCGGGCCTATTTAGGGATGCGCGCTATGATAATGAAGAAGTGGTACAATGCGGGCCCAAATATGTTGAGATTTATATTTACATTACCTAACATATATGTTTTCAAAAGCATCTTGCATATGTTTACCTGATAATGTTTAAGTTACATGTTATGTTAGATGATATGCCATGATTGTTTAAGTTACATGTTATGTTAGATGATATGCCAAAATGTTTAAGTTACATGTTATGTTAGGTGATATGCCATAATGTTTAAGTTACATGTTATGTTAGATGATATGCCATAATGTTTAAGTTACATGTTATGTTAGATGATATGCCATAATGTTTAAGTTACATGTTATGTTAGATGATATGCCAAAATGTTTAAGTTACATGTTATGTTAGGTGATATGCCATAATGTTTAAGTTACATGTTATGTTAGATGATATGCCATAATGTTTAAGTTACATGTTATGTTAGATGATATGCCATAATGTTTAAGTTACATGTTATGTTAGATGATATGCCATGATTGTTTAAGTTACATGTTATGTTAGATGATATGCCAAAATGTTTAAGTTACATGTTATGTTAGATGATATGCCATGATTGTTTAAGTTACATGTTATGTTAGATGATATGCCATAATGTTTAAGTTACATGTTATGTTAGATGATATGCCATAATGTTTAAGTTACATGTTATGTTAGATGATATGCCATAATGTTTAAGTTACATGTTATGTTAGATGATATGCCATAATGTTTAAGTTACATGTTATGTTAGATGATATGCCATGATGTTAAGTTACGTGTTATGTTAGATGATATGCCATAATGTTTAAGTTACCTGTTATGTTAGATGATATGTCATGATGTATAAGTTACATGTTATGTTCGATGGTACGCTATGATGTTAGGTTACTAAGTTACATATGATGCATATTATGCTGATTAAGTATATATATATATTTCATGTTATGCTGCTAAGTTAGGGATGATCCATGCTATATTATCTCATGTTACTTAAGCTACAAGTTAAGTTGATGATGCCATGTATGTTACATGATATATTGATTATATGTTATAAATGCTACAAGTCATGATTAATGATGATGTATGGTTTTTGTGAGTAGGACAGGATCTTACTAAGCCTATGTGCTTATAGTTTATCTTTCCTCGTCAGATAAGAGTAAGGGATGGATAAACTAAAGGGAGCAGCAGGAGGGGTCAATGTGTGTGGTAGTGGCATGGTGGAGAAGATCCGTTAAGTCTACTTATACATGTATTACCTATGATGATGATGTCTATGGATGTCTTTACTTATGTCTCCCTATGACGATGATGTTATGAACCTACTAAGCCCTAAGTATCTATATATATATATGATGCATGCTTTATGTTGATAAGAAGAAGTAAAGAAGAAGTAAGAAGAAGTATCTATGCATGCTATGCTATGAAACATACTCTATGTTAAGAAGAAGTGTTAATGCATATTTATGTTTGAAAAAAAAAAAGTATTTATGTCTTAAGTCTTCCGCTGTAAGAAATAAGAAGTATATATATAAAGTCTTCCGCTGTATGAAATGTATGTACGGTCGCGTCACGCGCCGCCTCTCCGGACATTGAGGGTCCCGGAAGGGCGGGCGTGACATATATTGTAGTGCCTGAGAAGGACTAGGGATTATATGCTAGTTTACCGAGCAGACCAATTATTCCCTGTGGGTTACATGGATTCTGATTTCCAATCATATAGGGATAACAGTGAGTCTACCTCAGGATTTGTGTTTACTTTTGGGAGGTGGAGCCATTGTATAGAGGAGTGTCCAGCAGAAATGCGTGGCGGACTCCACCATGGAAGCTGAGTATGTGGCAGCCTAAAAGGCGGCCAAAGAAGCTGTGTGGCTCAGGAACTTTCTGATGGACTATGATGTGATTCCTGGTTTGCCCAGAAATATCACAATTTATTGTGATAATAATGGTGCAGTTGCAAACTCGAAGGAACCACGAGCCCATAAGGCTAGTAAACACATAGAGTGCAAGTACCACCTGATACGAGAAATCGTAAAGGAGGTAGAAGTTGTTGTCGCCTAGGTTGCATCAGAGGATGACCTGGTAAACCCTTTCACTAAGGCCCTTCTGGCGAGAGCTTTGATGGGCATGTGGAAGGAAGGGGAATCAGATGTATGGCAGTGTGATGACAGCATAGTCTTTTAGTATAAGTGGGAGATTGTTGGGATGTATACTGAAAACCTTGCTTGTTTATATGAACATTTTATTTTGAAATAAGAATCACATGATCATTGTTTGCATATTTTTATAGTTATGCAAAATTGTCTAATATTTTACATTGTAGATAACATGGTGCTTGGTGTGGCACAGAAGATCATGTTATCAGTCCCTTGTAGAATATAAGTAGAGGCTCACAACCAAGATGGTTTTGGACAAACCATTGGCATGGTTGTAGTGTAGCTTGGTATTGTTTTATCTTGAACATAGAGTTACACTAGTACACCTCGGTGTATTGAGCAGGACCGACATAGAGGTGATTCAATTTATTGCTGACTATATAATTGAATCGGACCTCGGATATTATGTTGTACATGCTCTTAATCCCGATATAATAACGGGCACATGTACTTAGTATTTATTTTTTTGATTTACCAGAGGGTGAGATTTCTATGGATTAAATCAATATGCCCAGGAAGTTGGAAATGTATTATTTACATGGTGCGTTGTTGATTATAGGAGGAATCTGTGTCCTATATATTAGGTTGATGATGTCCCCTTGAGGAGCTCATAAGGTTCATCATGTAAACCCTATAGGTTGACTTAGTCAACATGATGATAAGGTTGAGTGGTACTACTCGAGGAGTTAGATGTTAATTAATTGATGGTCAGTAAATCAATTAATTGACGGACATTCGATATCTTAAACACGGGGAGATAGATGTACAAATAATATATGGAGCCCATATTAATTTATGGGGGTTGGTGAGGTAGTTCAATGATGATCCTCTAGTGGAATGGAACATCATTGATGGATCAAGTTTGTGTGGTTCCGATCCATCGGGTGGCCAAGATCCAACTCCTCCTCATGGTCCCTATCGTAGCCTAATATAAACCTCATGAAGTCTAGATCAAATGATGGAAAACAAATCTCTAGATCCGACGGTTGAGATTAAATCTCTAGAACCGACGGTTTAGATTAAATCTCTAGAACCGACGGTTGAGATTAATTCTCTAGTACCGACGGTTGAAATTAAATCTCTAGATCCGACGGTTGTGATTAAATCCCTAGAACCGACGGTTGAGATTAAATCTCTAGATCCGACGGTTGGAATTAAATCCCTAGAACCGACGGTTGAGATTAAATCTCTAGATCCGACGATTGGGATTAAAACCCTAGAACCGACGATTGAGATTAAATCTCTAGATCCGACGGTTGAGATTAAAACCCTAGAACCGACGGTGGAGATTAAACCAAGGCCTAAACCTAACTCTATATATATGGGAGAATGGGTTCGGCGGCAAGTATGGATGTTGGATTATGGATGCTAAGGAGATTAGGGTTTTGCCTAGCATTGCTTGGGCGGCAAGAAACCCTAAGGAGGAAACCCTAATTGGATTAGGGTTTGGCTCCTTTGGTTGGGCGGCCAAGGTTAGGAAAGAAGGGTGGGCGGCAACTTGTGGAAGCTCTCTTCTTCTTCCTTGAAGGTGGCTAGCTCCAAGATCTCTTCTCTCCACCTTGGTTGGGCGGCAAGAAAGCCTAAGGAGGAAACCCTAATTAGGGTTTGGCTCCGATGGTTGGGCGGCTAGGGTTTGCAAGAAGGTGGGTGGCATCTATAGGAGAGGAGCTCTTCTTCTTCCTAGGGTGTGGCCGACTCCTTCCTCTATTCCCTCCACCTTGGCCGCCTCCCAATGTATTCCTCTTCTCCTATTCATTCCATCTTGGCCGGCGGCACTAGAAGCTAGGGTTTGTCCCTAGTTTGGTTCCTCGGTGATTTCCATTTTGTTCTCTCTATTCTTGGGGCCGGCGGCATCAATCCTTTGCGAATTGGTGGTTGGCTCAAGCAAGAAGGGAAAGAGGGTTCTTCTTTCTTTGGATTGAAGAAGATCTAGGAAGCTTCAACTTGTGGAGGATCTTCGGCCACACGAAGTCTACAAGGAGGTTAGGACATACGATATAAGATCAAGAGGTATAAAAGTTTTACAACTTTTATTATTGTTCTTTGCATGTTCTTATTGATATGATAGCTTATGTTCTTTATGTTAATATATGTTGATTATACTAGTTTACATTTGCATGTATTTGTATAATCATGGACCCCAAAGATAAACACAAAAACCGGTGATCCGTCCGTCGTCTCTTCCGCGGCTAACCGACTAGAAGAGTTGATTGCTTGAACAACAAGTTTGTTCAAGCGATCGCTCGAGTCGTTGGCACGACGAAGAATTGGTTGTGCTAAGGAAACTCATCCCATCCGGATTAGTTTTCATTAGTGAAAATTTTAATCCGGGGACATGGGAGCCGATGAGCCTCCGAGGAATAGCAAGATTCCCAACACAAAGCTCTTGTAAAGTGTTTTTCCTTTACTTGCATTTGTATATCATTATATTTGCTTGTATCTATTTGATTATTGTTGTAATCATTATTGTACAAGGTTTCTCCACCTCCGGATTGTTCCGAGAAGGAGTTAGTGTATAGTGGTGTGTGATTGGCATCGCTAGGGCTCGTTTGAGCCCGATCCGTGGAGTAGGAACCGTGCGGTTCCGAACCACGTTACATACTCGTGTTTGTGTGTAATTGTCTATTTCGTTATTGATATCATTATCTATATTCCGCTGCGCTAACGAAATTGTAGACACAAACGAGATCGAATTCCATCTACGCTATTCACCCCCCTCTAGCCGTTACAAAGATCCTAACAAGTGGTATCAGAGCCCGGGGCTCCTCTACGGATTAACAACCCGGAGTCAAGAAGCTAGAGGGAAGAATATGGATTTCAAAGAAAAATTGGGTGACGACGTCAACATTCCACCTTCCTTCAACCGCGAACATTTCGCATATTGGAAAGGTAGGATGGAATATTTTCTAATGACAAATATCGAAAATTGGTTTGCCATGACTATAGGTTTTGATGCTCCGAGAGAAGAGAACGGCAAAATCCTCAAAATGAAGCGATGGACCGAGGAGCAACGGGAAAAATTCAAGACAACCGTTAAGGTAACAAAAATGTTGATTAATTTGATACCTAACGACATTTTGTCCAGGTTAGGAAGCTATAGGGATGCCAAGGAGTTGTGGAACAAGTTGATCAAGTTCCACGACAATCCCGAATCGGTCCAAGAAGACTTGGAAGAGGAGGTGACCGAAGAAGAATCATCATCATCCTCACAAGAAAGTGAGGAGTCAATTTCCAGATCGGAAGAGGTGGAGGAAGTGGAAGAAGCATCCACCTCAAGGATTGAGGAGGAGGAGAGAAACTACATACCGGAAAATCAAGAAGAAGCTTCGACATCCGGTCAAGATGAAGAAGCCCAAAGTCCAATTCCGGTCTCTACCACCGAACTAGGTAACTCAAGCAATTTGGTTTTAACTAAAAAACATATAATTTGCTTTGAGTGTAGGGAAACCGGGCACTACAAGAGCAAGTGCCCAAAGAAAGTTAAGAAGACTCCTCCGGTGCCTAAAAGTCAACAAAAGTCAAAGGATGCTGGTTCCCCATCATCTAAAGACAAGAAGCATATCATTTGCTTCAAATGTCGCAGAACCGACATTACCGAAATCAATGTCCTAGGGGGAGCAAGAAGACCCAAGAAGGAGTATCCAAAGTAGGGGGAGTTACTAAGGCAAACCCTAAGGTATATTTTCATAATGCTCATTCCTTAAATTCTAAGCAAAAGCATGCTAGAATTAATTCAAATAATTTTGCGATTACTCATGAATCGAAGCATGCTAGGAATGATAACTCTAGATCTATTTCAAAGAAGGAGAAATTTGGGACTAATGTCCCTAGAAATGTCATTTCTAAGAAAGCAATTAAGAAAATCGAAAATCATTTAGGTATAAATTCCAATAAGGGTAAACATATGTCTAAGGTAAATGGTAATGCCCAAAAACCTAATCAAAAATCATTTGGGCAATTAGAATTAGAAAACCAAGCCATAAGGTCAAGGCTTGAAAAATTAGAAAAGACCCTAAATAAGCTACAAAAACAATTTCAAGGGTCTAATGGTCAAAGTCAAGGGTCAAGATTTCAAAGTCAACATCTAGGACCCAAAAGACAAAAGTCAACCAAGGGCAAGAAAGGTTTGGGTCACAAACCTAAGCCTAAGGTGACTTATCATTGTGTTCCATTTGACAATGGAATACAAACTAGGTCTAGGAAGACCAAGGTGGCAAGGGGAGTTACTGTTGGTGCAGTGGGCACCTAAGTCGAACCTAAGTTTTGATTATAGCAAACGATATAAAGTTAAGCTTATATTGTTATCTCACGAGCTAAATCAAGTGTGTAGAAAAGTCTCAATGCTGGAGCTGAAGGCTAGCGACACCCGGAGGAAGCCGCGGTGGTCGGGCGATACTCAAGTTACTTCGGAGGGAGCCGAAGGAATCGAGTGGAAGGCCGGAAGCAAAAGCGACACGTAAGTATCGAGGTAAGCTCGTGTGTGCGAGCGTAAGTGAGGTCGTATCCTCTTTACGGGGATGATCTTAGGCGACGATCCGACCCAAGACTTCCCATGGAAGGTCTATGTTGAGATCGGACGGCAAGTGGCCGTCGAATCCACTTATATTTTGAGCTAACTCTTTATTGTAGTCAAAAATCCTGGCCATCAGATTCAACCGCCATTCAATCAGCCAATCATCCTCGAGGAGTCAAGCTTTATCACCATTTTTCAAGGAGTTTTGTGCCCATTTGTGATTGGTTGAAGACCCATTCGTTGAGGGGCTTAAAGGCTATAAAAGGAGGGCCAAACCTAGGGTTTCATCCTCAATTCTAAGTGCTCAAAAGCCTCCGTTACGCTGCAACTCTCCGACGACTCTACAACAACGAAGTGCTGCCAACAACCCTAGCTTAAAGTTTCTTTTGTTTAGTTGTTGGTATAATCTTAATTTGTTATTGCTTTCAATATTGCAATTCTTTTTAATCAAGGCTTTTTGTTGCATTTTACTTTAATAGAAGAGAGGGTTTGTCTCTCTATCTTTTTGCTTCGAAGGCTTTTGTAATCGTAAAACTCCTACCTCCAACGAGGAGGAGTGTTTTAGTGAATTGCCCTCCGTACACGGTCTAGGACCGTTAGGGCCTTGGAGTAGTAGCCGAAGGCTACGAACCAAGTAAAAAAACTATTTGTCTCATTTAGTTTTTATTTACATTACCGCTGCGTTTAATTGTCTATCAAACGATTTAAAAGAAAAGTTTTTATCGCTATTCACCCCCCCCTCTAGCGATCCGCTTCGATCCAACAATTGGTATCAGAGCTGGGGGTTGCTAAGATTTGGTGAAACCACCAATCTAGCCATTTTTCACAGATTTATTTTTCTTTTATTTCTGATTTATTTCGCTTTGTTAAATTTACTCCCGCACTACTAATCCAAGACGCGAGTCTTGGTACTTTGTTTTGTGTTTTTGTCGTTGCTAGTTTCTTCGTCTTCGTCCCTTTTTGTCTTTTGTTCTAATGGCCCATCTCGAGGGTTTTAGTACCGTCCGACCTCCGTTTTACAATGGAGATGACTTCCGTTATTGGAAGGGTCGGATGGAATGCTTTCTCAAAACCCAAATCGAGATGTGGATCATAATCCAAACGGGTTTCACACTTCCGACTAATGAAGTGGGTGACTCCTTGGATTATGATCAATGGACCATTGCGACAAAACGACAAGTCGAAGCCGACGCCAAGGCAACACAAATCCTCCAATGCGGCTTGTCCAAGGAGGAGTTAAATCGCATCGGCCCCTTCATTAGCGCAAAGGACCTTTGGACAAAGCTAATCGAGTTACACGAAGGATTGGATCAAGCTAAGGTTTGCAAACGTGATTTGTTGTTCAATAAATTGTACACACTAAAAATGCAGGAACACGAGTCCGCGACGCAACTCCACGCCCGTGTCCAAGACATAGTCAACAACCTACACGCAATCAGGTAAAAGGTCGAAAATCGCGACCTTATAAGGTATGTTCTAAACTCTTTTCTGAGGACTACCTTGTGGGCATCCATGGTCGATGCCTACAAGGTCTCCAAGGACCTTTCTAAACTTAGATTAGATGAACTCTTTTCGGATTTTGAATTACATGAGCAGTCCAACTCGAAACCCGAGAGGGGTATAGCCTTGTTTGCAGGTTCAAAGAAGAAGAAATTCGCAAGCAAGCCACCACCAACCGAGGAGGAAGATGAGTCTGATGAAGAAGTTGACCCGGAATTGACTGCCGAACTAATGAACCTAGCTCGAAGGATAGCCAAGGGATGAAAGCTAACCACAACTCGACCCAACCAAGGTAAGCCTAAAAGTTCTAATATGAGGTGTTATGAGTGTAACAGGTTTGGACATATAAAGTCCGAGTGCCCCAAGCTCAACCACCAAGCACCTAAGCACAAGAAGGCCCTCAATGCGACATGGGAAGAAGCGTCATCTGAAGAAGATGAAGACCATGTCTTCATGGCGAAATCGATTGAGTCCGACACGGAGACCGAACCTGAACTTGAGTCAGAACCTGAGGATGACTCAGACTACGAAGCTACCTTCAAGTCAAGCCACGGATACGCATCCGGTTCAAAAGATACCCTTAAGGTGAGTCGAACCTTATTTAATACTTTACATAATATGGTTAGGTTTTTGTCTAGGAAGTTAGCTAAGTCCGAGTCCAAGGTCGAGACCCTGGTTGAGGAAGTTAAACTCCTTAAACACGAGGTCTCCCTAACCTCTTCGACTAGTCGAGTTCAAGAGAAGGACTCAACTCGGGTTGAAAAACTCGAAGATGAGAACTCACTCTTGAAAAGTCAAGTCGAAGATCTTAGGAATATGTTGGAAAGGTTTAATTTGGGATCCAAAGGACTTGACCTCCTACTTGGATCGCAAAGGGCCGTGTACAACAAGGCCGGACTAGGGTTTAGCTCAAACACGACCAATAAGTCGTATATGTCAATCGTAAGTAGATATAAAAAATGTGTCCAAGCATGGGTCCCTAAGACCACTTTGATTTCAACTCTAGGATCCAACTCGTACTGGGTTCCCAAGGACCAAATCCACTATGTGGATAGACCGAACCGATTCAACGGTCTAGGGGGAGCCAGTACAAAACATGTTTGTGTTTTAACTTAGAAATTGCATGCTTAGATTTATTTTTGTTTTTTTTTCTTTCGTGAACTCACTTAGAACACGTAAATTACCAACTAAAATCCTTCAAAAAGATTGAGCCTCGGGGAGCCTCTTTTCAAATAATCAACTAAAATCCTTCGAAAAGATTGAGCCTCGGGGAGCCTCTTTTCAAAAATAACTAGTTAGACGAGGAAATAATTTTAGGTGAGTCAAGTCATCATTTTCTTGAAAATGGCTTTGTCTAAGGAAGTGGTCGATGATCCGATAAAAGAAGGCCCCTGTGCCTCGCCACGACCTGGAAGCCATGATCTTGAAAAGGTAAACTTGACAAGCCTAGGGTCAAATCCAAATCTAACATTACTTAAACATAAATGCACTTAATCAACTTAATTGGAAGTCATCTCACAAAGAACACATAAGTATAACATGCTTGATCATATAGATGTTAGTTAAAGCCCTAGAACCAATCATGTGATGGTTGAATAGGGAACATTTTGTATCATATTCTATAAAGGCAAAGGATTGGTTATTATATTTACATCTTGCTTGTGCTAGCTAATTTAAATATAATAATGCCCTAGAAAAGTAGGTTCTTATCTACAGCACATCAATTGGCAGAATTGATTATGAGAGGCTGTAGAGAACACTTTCCTAAATGTTCCTAGTCGAGTATTAATATGCAAGGGCAATATTAATACATAAAGACTAGCATGTAGGTCAATTGATGACTTGATCTCACAAGTCATGGATATATGATATCAAGTTGACACATGGGTATATATTGGAGAATATATACTGAACTGACCCGCCATGAGAAAGTTTCATGGATCGTTATATGAGTGTCATAAACTTTCTCATGTGACTATTGGTATGAATAGTCCTTAGACACGAAGTCACTACGGTTCCCTACATAAGGAGTTATGTACTTTGGTATCGTCAAGCGTCACATGTAAGGTGGACCATAAAAGCGATTCTTGGGTATATAACAAATTATGCGGAGGGATGTGAGTGATGTAGATGGGATCTATCCCTTCCATATGGCCGAGTGATATCGGTGGGCCCCTTGATTGAGTAGAACTACTAAAGCATGGCCATGCTCGAATGAGTCAATATGAGATATTGAGCTCATTTGTTTGAGTTAGTTTACTCGGGGATCAAAACACATAGATTGATCGAGGATGACACGGTCTATGCCTCATTGATCAATCGATATCAAGGATAGAAGGACACGGTCATATATTATAGTAGTCACGGAAAGGTTAGTCGGATCTTGACTTATCTCGTAACTTGCAGGTAGCAATGATGTATTGCTAGATGCGCTCATTGCTTGTGTATCTAAAGAGTTTAGGTCCTTTATAGCGTTATGAGAGCCTATAAGTCACACACAAAGAGCATGATAATTAGAGGAATTAGAGTATTCTAGTTTGACTAGAATAATTTGGGAATAAGCTTAAGTACAAAATGGTTTTGGACTTTAAGCTTAATAAGACAGCTAATTGATTTAATGAGATTAATTCAATATGTTACCTTATTGATTTAATAAGATTAATTCAATATGATAACATAAGCTTAATTGAATTAATAAGATTAATTCAATATGATAACATAAGCTTAATTGAATTAATAAGATTAATTCAACATGCATGAATGCCACATAAGCATGCCACATAAGCATGCCACCTAAGCATCCACCTAAGCTAGATAAGGTGGAAGGGGACAAAATGGTTTTTGTCTCCTTAAGTGGCCGGCCAAAACAAAAGGGGTCTCAATGCAATGGATTGCATTAAATTATAGGAGGTGAAAGGGTTTTGCCAACCCTATAAAAGGCCCCATGGAGTGGCCGGCCAAAGCATCATTTGGGTTTTTGGTGTTGTGGTTGTGAGAAAGCTTGGTGGAAGCTTTGGTTGTGTGGCTTTGTGAGTGTAGGCTAGCAAGAAGAGTAGTCTTCTTCCTCCTTTCTCTTCTTCCCTAGATTCCTCTCCTTTAGGGACTTCTCTAGCAAGAAGTAAAGGAGAGCTCTTCTAGTTTTCCTTTTGTGAGACAAGAGCGTGCTCGTGTGGATACGTTTAGAGGCACGGACACTTGAACGTGCTAAAGATCCAAAAAACCGAAAGGAAAAGCGGGATTGCAAAGGGCACGCAACAAAGGTAGAACTCTCCTATAAGATAGGTTTGGTTTAGAGAAATTTATTTTATACGAGTTTGCTTTCGCATGGATCACTTGGAAGGGATCCTATTTTCCGTTGCGCATATGCCATTTGGCATACGAGATTTCCCTACAATAGACTCTGGTGAGATGACCTAGGTTTAACAACTAACAACCAATTTTTTTTTTTTTTAAAATATAATAATCTAACATCCAATCCAACCACCTTGTGTGTAGGACCAATGGATGTTAGACAGCGGTTGCTCCCGACACATGACCGGGGATCAACTCAAATTCGCGAAGCTTCGATTCAAACGACAAGGATCGATAGCCTTTGGGAATAACGGCAAGCTCAAAATCATCGGATCAGGTGATATCGAGCTTAACTCGAATTTTGTTATTAAAAATGTATTACTTGTAGAGAATTTTGAATATAACTTGCTTAGCGTAAGCCAATTATGTGACAATAATTATAAGGTCGTATTTTTAGAAAATGAATGTGTAATTAAAACAAATGAAACAGCTAAAACAATACTCAAAAAAACTAGGACAAATAACATTTATACAATTAACTTAATCAAATCCTCAGCCAAATGTCTTATGACACAGGAAGAGGAATCATGGTTGTGGCACCGACGACTCGGTCACTCGCACCCAAGACTCGTCCACAAGATGAGTCAGAGTGGCCTAGTCAGAGGCTTACCCAACCTTAACAATTTGGTTAATAAAATTTGTAATGCTTGTCAACAAGGAAAACAACCTAGGACACAACACAAGTTAACTAACCAAGAACGAACCTCAAGTGTACTTGAGCTCATGTATATGGATCTATTCGATTCACATGGAGCCAAGTCACTCAATAAAAGTCAATATTGCTTAGTCATAATTGACGACTACTCCAGGTTTACCTAGGTTAGGTTCATCAAACATAAAAATGATACCCTAGATCAATTAATCAATTTATTCAAATTAATCGAGAATCAAAAAAACCTTAAGGTTAAAAGAATTAGAAGCGATCATGGTGGTGAATTCGAAAATCAAAGGATCACCGACTTCTGTAACCTAAACGGATACCACCATGAATTCTCTTGCCCTAGGACCCCTCAATAAAATGGCCTAGTGGAGCGGAAAAACTGAACTCTACAAGAAGCCGCTAGGACCATGTTGAACGAATCGACCTACGATAGGTTTTGGGCGAAGCCGGGTAGCTTGCTATATCCAAAATAGAATCCTTATGGTAAAGAGGCACCTTAAGACCTCATACGAGATTTATCACGATAAAATACCTAACATCAAGTACTTTAGGGTATTTGGGTGTAAAGTACATATCCTAAACACTAAGGATTACCTAGGGAAATTTACATCCAAGACCACAGTAGGAATCTTTCTAGGATACTCGACTACAAGTCGAGCTTATAGAGTATATAACCACGACACCCTTAGAGTCGAGGAGACTATCAATGTAGTATTTGATGAAGGACATGAACCTACAAAACCCCTGGCAACCCCAATTAGCGAGCCGATTCATACTAGACCTAACTCTGATCCGGAGATCAGGTCTAGTGTTAATCCTAACCTAAGTCAACCAAGTCACTCTATTGATCAAGTGATAGATGACTCCAACCATGTTCAACCAAGTCACCCCATTGATCAAGCATTAGGTGACACAAACCCAATCTAGGATTGGACTAACCACCCTATCGATCAAGTGATAGGAGATCCTAATCTAGGAGTTGAACTAGAGCATCCTATAGGAACCTTAGTCAAATTTCCTTAATTTCAAAGATAGAACCCAAATCAATTGAACAAGCTCTTCTTGATCCCGATTGGATTATTGCAATGCAAGAAGAGCTAGCTCAATTTACTAGGAATGAAGTGTGGGAATTAGTACCACCACCTAAAGACAAAACGATAATTGGAACAAGGTGGGTGTTTCGAAATAAGCTTGATGATAAAGGTGAAGTAGTTAGAAACAAGGCTAGGTTAGTCGCCAAAGGGTTTAGTCAAGTCGAAGGCTTAGATTACGATGAAACCTATGCCCCAGTAGCTAGACTCGAATCCATTCGAATGTTGCTAGCTTATGCCACACATCGAGGATTTAAGCTGTTTCAAATGGATGTTAAGTCGGCATTCTTAAATGGATACATTAAAGAAGAAGTTTATGTTAGCCAACCCGACCATGTTCTAAAACTTAAGAAAGCTCTCTATGGACTTAAACAAGCTCCTCGAGCTTGGTACGAGAGACTTTCAATCCATCTTAAGTCAATAGGGTTTAACCAAGGCTTAGTTGACCCAACTCTCTTCGTAAAAACCTTAGGTAAAGAAATATTCATAGCTCAAATTTACGTAGACGATATAATTTTTGGAACCTCTAACTCAGCCTTACTAAACGAGTTCGTTTCACTCATGGAAAGTGAGTTTGAAATGAACTTGGTAGGCAAGTTAAGTTTCTTTTTAGGTCTACAAATTAAACAAACTAAGGATGGTATATACCTATATCAACAAAAATACACTAAGGAGTTAATTAAAAGATTTGGAATGCAAGACGCTAAGATAATAAACACCCCAATGGCGATTAATGTTAACATAGGGGAAGACCTAGAAAGTAAGTCCATTGACTTAAAGTACTATAGGAGCGCGATAGGAAGTCTCCTATACTTAACTGCGAGTCGACCCGACATCCTATTCGCAGTAAGTATGTGCGCCAGGTTTTAAACCTGTGCTAAGGAGTCTCACCTAACCCTAGTTAAGCGTATCCTTAGATATCTTAAGGGTACACTTAACGTTGGTATTTGGTACCCTAGATCTACGGAGTTCGAACTAATCGGCTACTCCGATTCGGATTATGCCGGTAGTAAACTCGATAGAAAGAGCACGAGTGGTTGTTGTCAACTACTCGGCTCAAGTCTAGTGAGTTGGTGCAGTAGGAAGCAACATTGTGTTGCCTTATCTACCACCGAAGCCGAATATGTTGCGATGGGTGAGTGTGTAACTCAGCTTCTTTGGATGAAGCACACTCTCCGAGACTTTAGGTTGGACTTCACCAAAACTAAAATTTATG
The DNA here is from genome assembly GCA_025175895.1 of Wurfbainia villosa. NCBI lineage: Eukaryota > Viridiplantae > Streptophyta > Magnoliopsida > Zingiberales > Zingiberaceae > Wurfbainia > Wurfbainia villosa. Next base: position 104,867,164 of record CM045991.1, read on the forward strand.
TAGATAACATAAGTTCGATAAATCTAACTAAGAACCCTCTATGCCATTCAAGGACAAAGCATATAGAGGTAAAACACCATTTCATTCGAGAACATGTAGCCAACGGCTCCATACAACTCGAATATGTTGACTCGAAGTCTAACCTAGCAGACATATTTACTAAACCACTACCCGAAGCCAAATTTAGTCTCTTGAGACGAAGATTAGGCATGTGCGTAATAGAATAGGAACTTGCAAATTATATTTTCTTACTACTATTTCTTACTTTTTTTTCATGGAACTAGCATAGGACATACCTTAGATATCATGCACCTATAGATTTAAGGAGCCAATACATCTCACAACACATAGGACTAATGTGTTTGTGTACTTAGCCACGTAGATGGGCGTGAGATGTTAGGACCTTATTCCTGGTTCCAGATGTAGAGCTAGTGCATCGCTATGAACCACAGAGTATAATCATACCGACTCTGACTAGGACTGGTTGATCCTTCATATCAATCAAGCCAAATATGAGTCGAACATTTTATAGATGAACTTATTTTCAGTATATTATTTTTAAAAATAAAAATGTGGAACATTCTTGGACTTTAAATTTAACATTTATTTTGTTTTCCACACACCCCTTACTCTTTTCGATATACGGCAAAAGGGGGAGAAAAAGGAGAAAAAGGACAAAAGTTAAGGGGTCAAAATTTTTTTTTTATAACTTAACTCTTACTTCATAATTAAACCAAAAGTTAACTTTAAGTTTTGAAAACTTATTTAACTTTTAACAAAAGGCCAAGGTTAAGAAATCATTTGGTTTCTTAACTTAAAAATTATTTTAAACACTATGGCCAATATTAAGTAATTTCGGTTACTTAATTCTTTTTCTTAGTAGCACATATCAAGGGGGAGAGTTAAAACCCTTTCTCAAGTACTCACCCTCGGTCAAGGGGGAGCACTTGAAAAAGAATTTTTATATACTCCTACTCATTCATGCATAATCTCATACTTATTTTTGTCTTAACTTTGTATGTGGGTTTGCCATAAATCAAAAAGGGGGAGATTGTTGGTGCAGTGGGCACCTAAGTCGAACCTAAGTTTTGATTATAGCAAACGATATAAAGTAAAACTTATATTGCTATCTCACGAGCTAAATCAAGTGTGCAGAAAAGTCTCAATGCTGGAGCTGAAGGCTAGCGACACCCGGAGGAAGCCGCGGTGGTCGGGCGACACTCGAGTTACTTCGGAGGGAGCCGAAGGAATCGAGTGGAAGGCCGAAAGCAAAAGCGACACGTAAGTATCGAGGTAAGCTCGTGTGTGCGAGCGTAAGTGATGTCGTATCCTCATTACGGGGATGATCTTAGGCGACGATCCGACCCAAGACTTCCCATGGAAGGTCTATGTTGAGATCGGATGACAAGTGGCCATCGAATCCACTTATATTTTGAGCTAACTCTTTATTGTAGTCAAAAATCCTGGCCATCAGTTCAACCGGCCAGTTCAATCGGTGGTCAAAAATCACCCTCGAGGAGTCAAGCTTTATCACCATTTTTCAAGGAGTTTTGTGCCCATTTGTGATTGGTTGAAGACCCATTCGTTGAGGGGCTTAAAGGCTATAAAAGGAGGGCCAAACCTAGGGTTTCATCCTCAATTATAAGTGCTCAAAAGCCTCCATTACGCTGCAACTCTCCGACGACTCTACAACAACGAAGTGCTGCCAACAACCCTAGCTTAAAGTTTCTTTTGTTTAGTTGTTGGTATAATCTTAATTTGTTATTGCTTTCAATATTGCAATTCTTTTTAATCGAGGCTTTTCATTGCATTTTACTTTAATAGAAGAGAGGGTTTGTCTCTCTATCTTTTTGCTTCGAAGGCTTTTGTAATCGTAAAACTCCTACCTCCAACGAGGAGGAGTGTTTTAGTGAATTGCCCTCCGTACATGGTCTAGGACCGTTAGGGCCTTGGAGTAGTAGCCGAAGGCTACGAACCAAGTAAAAAAACTATTTGTCTCATTTAGTTTTTATTTACATTTCCACTGCGTTTAATTGTCTATCGAACGATTTAAAAGAAAAGTTTTTATCGCTATTCACCCCCTCTCCCCATCTAGTGATCCGCTTCGATCCAACAGTTACCTCTAGAGTCAACCTAGGTAAGACCACAATGACCAAGCCTAACAAGCCTAGGAGGGTCATTAGGAAGGTATCTAGGGAGGTTATCCCTAAGGAATACCTAATTAATTCAATGAGCTCAAATAGATTTTGGGTTCCCAAGAGCATGATTGATTCACGTTAAATGGGTTAGAATGTGCCAACCATGATTGGATGAGTAGTTAACTCAACCATGGTAAAGGTGGCACTTTAGGTTATTTTCAAGGTTATGGTTACCTTGGAAATACATTTGAGTCCTAATTCTAAAGGATTTTAGGATGTGTCAATATATTTTTGAAAACATGAAAATTAATAAAATTGGCACAATCTAGATTTAGAGGTCATAGTGTGTAACATTGATTGTTGCCACACTTTAGAAGCTCATGTATCAAGAGAAGTGTGTTTAGGATGCAAAAGTAACATCAAGAATGATACTCAAGTGCCACACAACTTGATGTCTTATACTTACCATGCTTCATATGTTTCACCATGTGTTTGCATGGAAGGAATGTCTAGGATGGATTGCATCTCACAAAACAAGTCTTTTACCTTGATTGTGTATTTCAACACTTAGAAAGGGTGAGATGCTAGGATTTGGAAATCATTGGATGTTAATGTTTGTAAAAATGAAATAAAACATTAAAATACATTAACTAATACATGAATATAAGTATAACATTAATATGGTAGATATACAAGAACAAAAATGATAAAATGGAATAAATTAGATGAAGAAATCGAGATTTACTGAATTTCAGAACTGGAAATCAGATATCACGATCGATACGATATCATCGATCGATAACGTAGCACGATATCGTAAGTCAAGCGGAGTGTCGCTTCGAGGACTCGATCATTGTTTACATCACCGATCGATGGGATACATCAGTCGACTGATGGTACTGTTCACCGAGGCTGAGGGTTATCAGTCGAGTGCTCGATGAGCAGTCGAGTGATGTGCACATCAGTCGACTGATGTTACTGTAGCATGACACAGAAGACTCAGCATGATTCTTTGGCCGAGCAATTGATTGTCGGCACCGAAACCCGCTAATAAATCATGCGATCAATGGATCGATCGCACATCACGATCGCATCGCGATTTTATAACGTCGAACCTCTAGGGTTCAGCGTCTTCATGCGACACCCTCTCTTCTTCTTTCTCCTCTCCGATCGCCAACCTCTTCTCCGACCACTCTTTCCGATCGTGCCAGCCGCCCAAGCTTTAGGTTTGATAGCCAAGCTTCTCTTCTTGCGTTTTTCACTTATCTAAAGCCTTAGTTCACTCATTTCCAGGGTTTATTTCCCATTTTCGATTAGGGTTCCGGTGTCTAAGTCCTCCGGCGAACTTTCCGACGACCCCCTCAGTAATATCCAAGCATTCCCTCGTCACACCTCTAAATGGCACCGAAGTAAAAATTCTTCTTACCCAAAACCCTAATTTTCCTTTCCATTGTAATTTATTTTTATCTAATCGTGTATTGGTGTCCTTGCATGTCATATCATTACATTGCATTAATAATAGGAGAGCCCGTAGGAATGATCCACCTGAGGGTGAATCTCGATTGTACCAACCTATGTTGGTTAGGTACATCGATAGGGACTTTTTCAATCGCTATTGTAGTGATGTCATGGACTTATTTGCATAATATCATCTCATGAAAATTGTCTTATGCACACATCCCATTAACGATGACCTCCTTAAGGAGTTTTATCAGAACCTAAAGAAGGTAGATGATGGGCCTGCCTACACTACTGGCGTTGCAAAACGCGATTTAGAGTTCACTCCTACGATACTGCAGAAGTTTCTCGAGTGTAAGCCCTCGGATGACACCTTTACCTTTTTCCCTACCATGGATTTCCCTTTACCCGAGCCTTTTGACCATATCTCTATAGATTCCATGCATGAGCATGTCTTTGGTCATCCTCGTCCACCAGCCCAGAATTTATTTCCTATTAGTGAGTTATCTGCACCTGACAATGTACTCTACAAGGTCATTGTTGGGTGTTTTCTTCCTATCGTCACTCGGGGTCTGGCCAAGATTCGGCCTCCCCATCTCTTTCTTCTATACGCCATGCGTAATAGGTTAGACATAAACTTTGCATTAAACATGTTTCACTGCATTGTGCATTTCATTTCCCCTATACAAGGGAAAGTGCATATGCCATATGGTCACATTATCATAGCATGGCTAGAGTCAATAGGCATTAACATCCACAGGGGTTCTCTGAGAGCGCTATCTGAGGTGTACGACTGTATATTAGTTCGTAACTTCTCGTTAGCGAAGCTACGATGGGGCCTGAACAGATGGAGTTGGCGCCTCGACCACCACCCAGGGCACACAAAGAGCCTCCTCGGGGTACCTAGAGCGGCGGCAGAGGACTATGAGGATGCAGACACTGCTGATGAGGATGATCAGATGCCGGCAGATGCATCAGCGGCGGGTCCATCAGATCGTCGTGGCCAGTTGGAGTCCAGATTCCAGGACTATCAGCAGACGATCGACTCTAGGCTGTCAGAGATCTTAGCATGCCAAGCATCCTTTGGCGTACGTCTTGATCGGACGGAGGAGACCCAGAGCCGCATCGAGCAGCGTCAGCTCGATATGTTTGAGATGATGTGGGTCTGGACTTTGAGTCAGCAGCCTCCTCCACCGCCACCTCCTACAAACGATTAGATTTAGAGGATGTTAGATTTTTTTTGTTTTCAGTTTTTGTAGTGAGATTGAACATATCAAATCTCCATTTTGGATGTAAAAGCCTGAAATCCTTTAAATTAAATGAAATTTCTGTTTGTGAAAATCTTGTGTGCTTGAGTGAGTATTTGTATTGGTTTATGAAAATTGCTATATCATGACATGACATGAAATTTCATCTTATTATATAACATGTCATGTCATTGATTGTGATTACTTTAAATGTCATGTGTTTTTAAATTTCATCATATGCCATGACATCGTGATCATTGATCATGTTTTATTTTGCTATCACTATGCCATGATCATTTCATGCATTAATTTGATTGAACATTGATTTAAGGAAAATGACATGACTTGAAGTCTCTTTTATAAGGGAATCAAGTAGGGTTGCCTAGGAAATACATGAAACCCTAGATAAAATGAATCAAAACCCACATCTCATATCACATTGACATGTATGTGTATTTATACACCCTAGATACATGTGAGATGCTAGGATAATAAGTTAGGTTCATGGTGCATAGGTAGTGCATCTAGATGAACTCAAACTTATTTTAATTATCACCAAGAATCATAAGGAAAGCTAATATACAAGTTATGTATATTTAGCCAATAAATCATGGTTCAAAATAGGTTTTAAAAAATATTTTAAAATCAATTTAGAAAACCTTGGTGAAATCTATCTTTTGATAGCCATCACCATTGATAAGATTGATACAAAGTGAGCTTAAACTTTAAAGTTTTTAGTCACTTTTGGATTTTGTATCAATCTCCTATTTCGATGGTAAAAATATTTTTCCAAAATTTTTCACCGATTGTATGTGTGATAAGTAATATATGTATCAAGTTTCGTGATTTTTTTATTTACGTAAAATTACTTATGAATTTCCAGAAGTCGTGTCTGATTTTTGAAAATCGTTTCATTATCACGATCGCTCTACAAAGGCAAGCGATGGGCGCTTGGACTCGATCGAGCGGTATCACTCGATCGCTGCTTCGCGTGCGATCGATGGACACATCAGTCGATTGGTAGCTGATAGAGTCGACTGATAATGCTGATTTCGGGAAAACTAGGTTTGTTTAGCTCGGTTTCAACTACGGTTATGGTCCCTAATCACTTCTAACCCTAGGATATGCTTTGGGAAGCATTATAAAGGGTGAAAATCCATTGAATATGGGTTTGGAGATGTGTTTAATGTTTGTATCAAATTTACGGTGTTGGAAAGTTCAATGTTGAACTTCTAACCTTAATGTTGATGGTTTAGAGTTCCTATTGGCTTAGGGATTTCCCAAGGACATTGTTGGTGCATTTGTCAAGGGGGAGCAAGCCTTTAGGGGGAGGAATTCATCATGGGATGATGAATGGTATTTTTCCTCATGAGGAGGAAAATGGGATTTTGATACCCAATTTGGAAATTGGGAGAGTGTATAGGATTGCCTCTCTTTGAGTGATATGTGACTTATCACTAGGAAGATGGTAGGCATCCTAGGTATTTTTGGATCAAGGGGGAGATTGTAAGATCTCATTGGGACATGAGATGTTGACCTCCTTGGAGAGATAACCTTTTTGATGTATGTCAAAAAGGGGGAGAAAGGTTAAATTACCAATTTGACCTTTTTAATTGGTAAGGGATTTGAGTTAGGGGCCTAACTCAAGGTTTGGTTTTTGTCAAACATCAAAAAGGGGGAGATTGTTGGTGCAATCGGCCCAGGTCACAATTGACCAGGACTTGAGTTTGACTCGAGTGATGTTTTGATGTTTAATGTAATTGTCATGGAAAGTCCAAGTGGGACACTTGGCACATGGAAAGTCCAAGCATGAGTCTTGGCAATGGAAAGTCCAAGCATGGGTCTTGGCATAAAAAGTCCAACATGGGTTGGCAAGGAAAGTCCAAGCATGGTCTTGGCATGGAAAGTCCAACATGGGTTGGCAAGGAAAGTCCAAGCATGGGTCTTGGCAAATGGAAAGTCCAACATGGGTTGGCAAGGAAAGTCCAAGCATGGTCTTGGCAAGGAAAGTCCAAGCATGGTCTTGGCATGGAAAGTCCAACATGGGTTGGCATTTGAAGTCCAAGGGGATTGATATTGGCGGTGTAAAGTCCAAACGGTAGTCTTGGCAACATAAGTCCAATGGTTGGCGGCGTAAAGTCCAAGCGGAGTCTTGGCGGTGTAAGTCCAATGTGCCTTGGCGGTGTAGACACCATTAGCATGACATAGCCGATGGAAGCACCTGAAGGCTAGCACGATAGATGAACAAGTCATGGATGACTTGGAGTGATCTGAGAGGCGTGAGGCTGATGAAGGTAGCTAGAAGGCATAGGTCTAGGCTAAGGGTGGTCTAGCAAGTATGGGGACACCATACTTGGGTTAAAATCTCATGTTTGAGGTGTGCCAGTCGACTGGTGCCATGTTGCTGTTGACTGGCCTGAGTCAACTAGGGTTTGACTACGGGAAGTGGCCTAGCAGTCGACTGTAACTGTTGGGCAGTCGACTGATGGACGAGCAGTCGACTGATCATGTGATCAGTCGACTGATGCTCGGATTTTCGGCCACAGAATGGAGTCTCACTCGACTGCTGAGACGAGCAGTCGAGTGACGGCTCATCAGTCGACTGATGGTCATGATCAGTCGACTGATGTCCTAGACGTTGGGTTTTTTTAGCGTGGATTACACCGTTGTCTCACAGCAACAGTGTGATCAGTCGACTGATGGTCCCGAGCAGTCGACTGATCGACCTTTTCCAGCACAGGTTGAAGCTATATAAGGAGCTTGTGATGGAGGAAAAGATAGCGATTTTCTTGGGCGAAATTGAAGGGGGAAGTTGGTGCTTTCCAATCCTTCAAAGCTAGTTCAAGGCAATCAAAGATCAAGCAATTCAAAGCTCTTGTAAAGTATTTTTCCTTTACTTGCATTTGTATTTCATTATATTTGCTTGTATCTATTTGATTATTATTGTAATCATTATTGTACGAGGTTTCTCCACCTCCGGATTATTCTGAGAAGGAGTTAGTTTATAATTGTGTGTGATTGGCATCGCTAGGGCTCGTTTGAGCCCGATCTGTGGAGTAGGAACCGTGCGGTTCCGAACCACGTTACATACTCGTGTTCGTGTGTAATTGTCTATTTCATTATTGATATCATTATCTATATTCCGCTGCGCTAACGAAATTGTAGACACGAACAAGATCGAATTCCATCTACGCTATTCACCCCCCCCTCTAGCCGTTACAAAGATCCTAACAATAAATATTTTTGTCTAGGTGGTAAGCATGTTAGTTTACCTAAGGACAAACCTAGAGATCATAACTCTAGACCAATTCTACCTAGGGAGTCCATAAAGAGAATAGAAGAAAATTTGGGCATTAACCCCAATAAATCTAAGCATATGCCTAATAAGAGAAACAATTGCCAAAAGATCATTAAAAAAATCAAAATAGGGAAGATTAGAGGTGGAAAACCAAGCCTTGAGATCAAGGCTTGAGAAACTTGAGAAGACCCTAGAAATAATTACAAATTCATTTAAAGGGTCAAATGTTCAAAATTTAAGGCCTAGGAAACAAGAAATGTCAAAGGGCAAGAAGGGTTTGGGTCACAAGCCTATGTCCTACCATAATGTGTTAGGGCAATCTCTTGCCGTAATATGGTTTTGATGGTGTGGCAAAGGATTTAAGTTAGTTTGATATGTTGATGTGATATGTGCGTTGAAGTCGTGCAGGACTTAGTAATTCGCACATGGAGCCGTGGCGAGTTTCACATCTCATGACTCGTGCCTTGAGTCGGTGAAGGATAGCTTTGCGGACGCCGTGCGCTTGGAGCATCCGAGGGACCGCCGGACGAGAAGCTTGGAGTGAAGCCGGAGGAAGTAGACTTCGAGGCAAGAGACGCGAAGGAGCATTGCAGAGCCGTGCGCCTGATGCTGCCGAGGGACGTGGCCGAGAACGAAGAGAACTTCGAAGGCGAGGGACTCCGAGAAATGAGAGTGAGCGATTGTAACCCGGGGAAGGGTAGCTCTTAGGTGAAACTTGGCCATTTGGCCAAGTGTCGGATGGGTTTTCCCGACACCAGTCGACTGCCATGACATGGCAGTCGGTGCCTAATCGAGTGAGTTCGGACCGTATAATGATCGACCGGATTGTGGCGTGATCGCCATACATGGGCGATCGCAGAATCGATCGACCATCAAGGCAGCGCGGATCGTCAATAAGGTTTTGCCATAGAACCGCTCGTAGCCGATCGGCGCCGACTACGGAGGCGATGATCGATGAGGTCCATCCATCGATCGCCAAGAGTTCGCTGACTACAACCGGGATCCGCGTGTTCGGAGGCCGTTAGATTGAATGATCGCCAAGGGCGGCGATCGATGGCGCTAACGGAAGAAAACAGCCCTCTCTATAAAAAGGGAGGGTGTAAGCCTTTGAGAGGCTAATGCTTATGCTCTAAGTGATCTTCCTAGTGCCCCACAAGCTCTAAACTCTTCTTACTCGCTTTTACTCCATTCTATTTGTAAGAAGAGTGATCTTGATTGTAAAGGTTACCTCCACCTAGCTTGGTGCAAAGGAGAGACCATTTAGTGGATTGGTTTAGAGGAGTGATTCACCGAGGACGAATCGGGGACCGTGGATTAGCGGCGTAGCCGTGAACTACGTTATACCATCGTGTTAGCGTTTGTTTTATTGTTTGTCTTTTGCTTTGTATTTGTATATTCCGCTTGCGCTAATCTTTTGTAGACGAGAGCAATTTACGACGTCCAACATACGAGGGCTATTCACCCCCCTCTAGTCGGCCATCCGATCCCCTACATAATGTTCCATTCAATTATGGAACTATTTCTAGGTCTAGAAAAATCAAGGCTAATAGGGAAGCTATCCCTAAGATTACCCATGGTGTGTGTTTAGTGGCTAAGGACTTAATAAAAACCAAGAAAGCCACTAAGAAGATCAAAGGAGGAGTTATCTCTAGAGTTGACCTACGAAAGACCCATTTGACTAAGGCTTCAAAGCTAAAAAGGTTCATTAGAAAGGTATCTAGGGAAGTTATCCCTAGTGAATACCTTGTTAACCCATGGAGCTCCAATAGGTATTGGGTTCCTAGGAGCGTGATTAATTCATGCTAGATGGGTTAGGGCATTTCAACCCTAAGTGGATGGGTAGTTTACCTAGCTATGGTGAGTTGACACATTAGGATGTGACAATGTGCTTTGAGAAGTTGAAAAATGATTAAATTGACATAATTAGGTCTTAGAAGTAATGGTGTGCCATTTTGGATTTTTGGCACACTAGGGGGGTAAATGGCATTCAGGCAAAATAAATTTAATTCTAAGAAATGACAATTTGAATTTAACACTTAGGTATTTCATACCTTAGCACTTTATAATTGTCAAGCTTTGTTTGCCTTGCCATGACATGACATCATATTTAGTTTTATCATATAAAATGTCATGATCATTTTTAAGGTTACTTTTATATGTCATGTATGTTTAGATTTCATTCACATGCCATGACATCATGATTTTTTGCTTTATTTTTGTATCATTATGTCATAATCATCATTCATGCATAAATAAAATGGATTTAAGGACTATGGCATTATTTGAAGTCGCATACATAAAGGAATCAAATAGTGTTGCCTAGAGATATGTATGAAACCCTAAATAACAAAGACCCCACATCTCACTAATACTTGACTTGTATGTGTTTTACACAATTAGATATAAGTGAGATGTTTAGGAAAAAGGAATTAAAGGTTTTAAAAATATTTCAAAATCATTTTGAAAAACTTTGGTGAAGTCTATCTTTTGATAGCAATCATCATTGAATGAGGTGATACAAAGAGGGCTCAATATTGAAGCTTTTCTTAACTTTTGAACTTTGTATCAATCTCAATATTTTGTGGGTAAAATAATTTTCTAATATTTTTACCCATAATTATTGTAATAAGTAATATACATATGAATTTTCATGATTTTTCAACTTATGTATATTTACTTACGAATTTCAGAAATTCATTTCTGAATACTTGAAAACTGCAATTTGATTATCGATCACCATTGCCATGGAGGACGATCAGTGAGTGAAAATGTGATCGATATTTGAGAAAGTTAGGCCCATGTTCAGCTATGTTTTGGTCCCCTAACCACTCCTAACCCTAGGACATACTTGGGAGAGCATTAGAAAGGGTGGAAATGTATTGGATATGGATTAGGAGAAGTGTTTAGGGTCAGTATCAATTTTAGGGTGGATGAGAGTTCAATGTTGAACTTATGCCTTAATTTTGATTGTTTAAGTGTTCCTATTGGCTTAGGGACTCTTCAAGGACATTGTTGATGCAATAGTAAAGGGGGAGCAAGCCTTTAAGGGGAGCTATCCATCATGGGAAGATGGATATGTATTTTTCCTCATTGGAGGAAAATTGAGTTGCCTCTCTTAAGTGATATGGGACTTATCACTAGAAAGATTGTAGCCATGTGTTACTCCAAGGGAGAAACATTCATACCCTTGGGGAGGACCTTTTTGATGTATGTCAAAAAGAGAGAGAAGTTGCCAATTAGGGTTAGTTGGAATTATCATTTGGATGTGAGAATTGCCAATTGGGAAATTGGTAGACTTGAGTTTGGTTTTGTCCAACATCAAAAAGGGGGAGATTGTTGGTGCAATCGGCCCAGGACTCGAGTTTGACTCAAACTGTATTTTGATGTTAGACAAAATGCATGACATGGGATTGTCATGGGAAGTCCAACATGGGTTGGCCACGTAAATCCAAGTGTGTAGCCTTGGTGGTGAAAAGTCCAAGCATAGAGCTTGGTGTTGGAAAGTACAACATGGGTTGGCCATGTAAGTCCAAGTGTGTAGCCTTGGCGATGAAAATCCAAGCATAAGGCTTGGTGTGGGAAGTCTTGAGGGCTTGGCAAGTTCACTAGGCTTAAAGTCCTTGAGTCGGTGAAGGATGTCATTACGAAATTGTGCGCTTGGTGCATCTGAGGGATCGCTGGACGAGGAGCGAATGGAGTGAGGCCCAAGGGAAGCATACTTCGAGGGCAAGAGACACGAAGGATGGCATTGCAAAGTCGTGCGCTTGGTGCATCCGAGGGACATAGGCCAAGGGAAGAGAGCTTCGGTGGGGAACTCCATGAGAGGATGAGGTGGACTTTGCCAAGTTGCTAAGACTGAGTGTCAGAGGATCAAACATGGTGTTTGAGGGTTTACCCGACGGTCGGATGCTCCAACAACTTGGTGTTTGAGGTTTCACTCGACAGTAGTCGACTGGCATAGGTGTCAGTCTGACTAATCCAAGTCGATGGCAATCGACTGGTGTTGAACTTCTTTCTTTGGCCTGGCAATCGACTGCCAAGGAATGGCATTCGACTGATGTCGATAGCAGTCGACTGCCAAGGGATGGAAGTCGACTGGTGGAAGTGTCGCGAGCAATGCTAATGTAGCTAAGTCGGCGGCTCACGAGGTCGCTGACTGATGGTCATCATCAGTCGATTGATGGAGGATCCATTGGAACTTGTCCAGTGTGGATCGAGCTGTTGTGAGACAATGACTACAAGAGCAGTCGATTGGGGCCTTTTGGCAGTCGACTGCTAGGCACAAAATTAGCTCGATGGAGGTTATAAATGGAGCTCGAGATGGAAGATTCTGCCAAGACTTTTGGGAAGATTTTGGAGGGGAATTGCTACTGCATTCCATACCTTCAAGAGTCAAACAAAAGCAAGCAACAAGCAAGAGTTCAAATCCATTGTTGTAAAGTTTTCTTTACATATTTCATTGTTGTATTTGAATTTTCTTGTACGAGGTTTCTCCACCTCCGACGTGTTGTCGAGAAGGAGTTGTTGTTAGTGGCATGCACATAACACGAGATCGTTAAGCTCACCCATGGAGTAGGAACCCTAAGGTTCCGAACCACGTATATCTTTGTGTATTGTGTGTGCTTGTGTATTTGTTTTCATTATTATTATTCCGCTGCGTATTAATGAATATGTTGGATCGATGCAGTTCGCTAGAGGGGAGGGTGAATAGCAAAAAACCTTTTCTTTTAAAAACGTTCGATGGACAAATATACGCAGTGGAAATGTAAATGAAACAAAAAGAGACAAGTTTATTTTTACTTGGTTCGTAGCCTTCGGCTACTACTCCAAGGCCCTAACGGTCCTAGACCGTGTACGGAGGGCAATTCACTAAAACACTCCTCCTCGTTGGAGGTAGGAGTTTTACGATTACAAAAGCCTTCGAAGAAAAAAGATAGAGAGACAAACCCTCTCTTCTATTAAAGTAAAATGCAACGAAAAACCTCGATTGAAAAGAATTGCAATATTGAAAGCAATAACAAATTAAGATTATACCAACAACTAAACAAAAGAAACTTTAAGCTAGGGTTGTTGGCAGCACTTCGTTGTTGTAGAGTCGTCGGAGAGTTGCAGCGTAACGGAGGCTTTTGAGCACTTAGAATTGTTGTAAAAACCCTAGGTTAGGACCTCCTTTTATAGCCTTTGAGCCCCTTTTCGAGAGGAACCCTAGCCAATTATATTTGAGCACCACTCCCCTTGAAATTTGGTGATAAACCTTTGACTCCTCGAGGTTGATCCTTTGACGATCGATGGCCATCACGGCGATCCGAAAGTGCTAGCGATAGTCACTGACCGATGGACGCAATGAGTCCTTCGCGATTGGCAATGATCGACGCCGTAAGGCAATGTTAGCTTATAGAAAACATTATTTCGACGGTCGTCGATCGTCCGATCTCGACCTAGACCACCTATGAGATGTCTTGGGTCGGATCTACGCTTAATTCTTTCCCCGTAACGAGGATACGACCTTACTTACACTCTCACACACGAGCTTACCTCGATACTTACGTGTTGCTTTTACTTCCGGCCTTCCACTCAATTCCTTCGGCTCCCTCCGAAGTCACTTGAGTGTCGCCCGACCACCGCGGCTTCCTCCGGGTGTCGCTAGCCTTCAGCTCCAGCTATAGCAATTTTCTGCACACTCGATTCAGTTCGTGAGATAACAACATGATCTTAACTTTGTATCATTTGCTATAATCAAAACTCAGGTTCGACTTAGGTGCCTACTGCACCAACAATCTCCCCCTTTTTGATTTATGGTAAACCCACATACAAAATTAAGAAAATTAAGCTCATTGAGAAAAATGAACAAGAGATATGCATGAATGAACAAGAGTATTAAGAGCATGAATGAACAGGAGTATAAAAAGCATGAATGAACAGGAGTATAAAAACTCTTTTTCAAGTGCTCCCCCTTGAGGAATCCTCCCCCTTGACCGAGGGTGAGTACTTGAGAAAGAGTTTTAACTCTCCCCCTTAACGTTTTCTACTAAAAAAAATAATTAAGTAACCGAAATTACTTAATATCGGCCATAGTATTTAAAATTAGTTTTAAGTTAAGAAATCAAAAAATTGATTTCTTAACCTTGGTCTTTACTTCCATTTTGTTATCAAGTTAACTTAAAGTTTAAGTAAATTACTTTTTGTTAACAAGTTAACTAAAGTTTGTAAGTCTTGGCAAGAAAAAATATTGATCCCTTAACTTTGGCCTTTTTCTCCCCCTTTTACCATACATCGAAAAGAGTGAGAGTGTGTGAAAAAAAAGTTTTGCTTTTAAAGTCCAAGCATGTTCCACATTATTTTGAAAATAATATACTAAAAATAAGTTCATCTATAAAATGTTCGACTCATATTTGGCTTGATTGATATGAAAGATCAACCAGTCCTGGTCAGAGTCGGTTAGTATGTATGATTATACTCCATGGTTCATAGCGATGCACTAGCTCTACATCTAGAACCAGGAGTAGGGTCCTAACATCTCACGCCCATCTACGTGGCTAAGTACAAAAACACATTAGTCCTATGTGTTGTGAGATGTACTGGCTCCTTAAATCTATAGGTGCATGATATCTAAGGTATGTCCTATGCTAGTTCCATGAAAATTAAGAAATAGTAGTAAGAAAATATAATTTGCAAGTTCCTATTCTACTATGCACATGCCCAATTTTCGTCTCAAGAGACTAAATTTGGCTTCGGGTAGTGGTTTAGTAAATAGGTGCCAAGTTAGACTTGAGTCAACATATTCGAGTGTATGGAGCCGTTGGCTACATGTTCTCGAATGAAATGGTGTTTTACCTCTATATGCTTTGTCCTTGAATGACATATAGGGTTCTTAGTTAGATTTATCGAACTTATGTTGTCTACAAAATTTTTAGTTTTGGTGAAGCCCAACCTAAAGTCTCAGAGAGTGTGCTTCATCCAAAGAAGCTAAGTTACACACTCACCCATCGCAACGTATTCGGCTTCGGTGGTAGATAAGGCAACACAATGTTGCTTCCTCTGCACTAACATACTAGACTCGATGAGTAGTTGACAACAACCACTCGTGCTCTTTCTATCGAGTTTACTACGGCATAATCCGAATCGGAGTAGCCGATTAGTTCAAACTCCGTAGATCTAGGATACCAAATACCAACGTTAAGTGTACCCTTAAGATATCTAAGGATACGCTTAACTAGGGTTAGGTGAGACTCCTTAGCACACGTTTAAAACCTGGCGCACATACTTACTGTGAATAGGATGTCGGGTTGGCTCGCAGTTAAGTATAAGAGACTTCCTATCGCGCTCCTATAGTACTTTAAGTCAATGGACTTACTTTCTAGGTCTTCTCTTATGTTAACATTAATCGCCATTGGGGTGTTTATTATTTTAGCGTCTTGCATTCCAAATCTTTTAATTAACTCCTTAGTGTATTTTTGTTGATATAGGTATATACCATCCTTAGTTTGTTTAATTTGTAGACCTAAAAAGAAACTTAACTCGCCTACCAAGTTCATTTCGTTCTCACTTTCCATGAGTGAAATGATCTCGTTTAGTAAGGCTTAGTTAGAGGTCCCAAAAATTATATCGTCTACGTAAATTTGAGCTATGAATATTTCTTTACCTAAGGTTTTTACGAAGAGAGTTGGGTCAACTAAGCCTTGGTTAAACCCTTTTGACTTAAGATGGATTGAAAGTCTCTCGTACCAAGCTCGAGGAGCTTGTTTAAGTCCATAGAGAGCTTTCTTAAGTTTTAGAACATGGTCGGGTTTATCTAGATTTTCGAATCCGGGGGGTTGGCTAACATACACTTCTTCTTTAATGTATCCATTTAGGAAAGCTGACTTAACATCAATATGAAACAACTTAAATCCTCGATATGCATAAGCTAGCAACATTCGAATGGATTCGAGTCTAGCTATGGGCATAGGTTTCATCGTAATCTAACCCTTCAACTTGACTAAACCCTTTGGCGACTAACCTAGCCTTGTTTCTAACTACTTCACCTTTATCATCAAGCTTATTTCAAAACACCCACCTTGTTCCAATTATCGTTTTGTCTTTAGGTGGTGGTACTAATTCCCACACTTCATTCCTAGTAAATTGGGCTAGCTCTTCTTGCATTGCAATAATCCAATCGGGATCAAGAAGAGCTTGTTCAATTGATTTGGGTTCTATCTTTGAAATTAAGGAAATTTGACTAAGGTTCCTATAGGATGCTCTAGTTCGAACTCCTAGATTAGGATCTCCTATCACTTGATCGATAGGGTGGTTAGTTTGAATCCTAGATTGGGTTGGGTTTGTGTCACCTAATGCTTGATCAATGGGGTGACTTGGTTGAACACTAGTTTGGTTGGAGTCATCTATCACTTGATCAATATAGTGACTTGGTTGACTTAGGTTAGGATTAACACTAGACCTGATCTTCGGATCAGAGTTAGGTCTAGTATGAATCGGCTCGCTAATTGGGGTTGCTGGGGGTTTTGTAGGTTCATGTCCTTCATCAAATACTACATTGATAGTCTCCTCGACTCTAAGGGTGTCGTGGTTATATACTCTATAAGCTCGACTTGTAGTCGAGTATCCTAGAAAGATTCCGGTCATGGTTTTGGATGTAAATTTCCCTAGGTAATCCTTAGTGTTTAGGATATGTACCTTACACCCAAATACCCTAAAGTACTTGATGTTGGGTACTTTATCGTGATAAATCTCGTATGAGGTCTTAAGGTGCCTTTTTACCATAAGGATCCTATTTTGGACATAGCATGCTGTACTCACGGCTTCTGCCCAAAACCTATCGGGTAGGTCGTATTCGTTCAACATGGTCCTAGCGGCTTCTTGTAGAGTTCGGTTTTTCCGCTCCACTAGGCCATTTTGTTGAGGGGTCCTAGGGCAAGAGAATTCATGGTGGTATCCGTTTAGGTTACAGAAGTCGGTGAACCTTTGATTTTCGAATTCACCACCATGATCGCTTCTAAGTCTTTTAACCTTAAGGTCTTTTTGATTCTCGATTAATTTGAATAGATTGATTAATTGATCTAGGGTATCATTTTTATGTTTGATGAACCTAACCCAGGTAAACCTGGAGTAGTCATCAATTATGACTAAGCAATATTGACTTCTATTAAGTGACTTGGCTCCATGTGAATCGAATAGATCCATATGCAGGAGCTCAAGTACACTTGAGGTTCGTTCTTGGTTAGTTAACTTGTGTTGTGTCCTATGTTGTTTTCCTTGTTGACAAGCATTACAGATTTTATTAACCAAGTTGTTGAGGTTGGGTAAGCCTCTGACTAAGCCACTCTGACTCATCTTGTGGATGAGTCTTGGGTGCGAGTGACCGAGTCATCGGTGCCACAACCATGATTCCTCTTCCTGTGTCATAAGACATTTGGCTGAGGATTTGATTAAGTTAATTGTATAAATGTTATTTGTCCTAGTTCCTTTGAGTATTGTTTTAGCTGTTTTATTTGTTTTAATTACACATTCATTTTCTAAAAATACGACCTTATAGTTATTGTCACATAATTGGCTTACGCTAAGCAGGTTATATTCAAAATTCTCTACAAGTAATACATTTTTAATAACAAAATTCGAGTTAAGCTCGATATCACCTGATCCGATGATTTTGAGCTTGCCGTTATTCCCAAAGGCTACCGATCCTTGTCGTTTGAATCGAAGCTTTGTGAATTTGAGTTGATCCCCGGTCATGTGTCGGGAGCAACCGCTGTCCAACATCCATTGATCCTACACACAAGGTGGTTGGATTGGATGTTAGATATATATATATATATTTTTAAAAAAATTGGTTGTAAGTTGTTAAACCTAGGTCATCTCACCTGTGTCTATATGATCAAGCATGTTATACTTATGTGTTTTTTGTGAGATGACTTCCAATTAAGTTGATTAAGTGGATTTAGGTTCAAGTAATTTTATGTTAGATTTGGATTTGACCCTAGGCTTGTCAAGTTTACCTTTTCAAGATCATGGCTTCCAGGTCGTGGCGAGGCACAGGGGCCTTCTTTTATCGGATCATCGACCACTTCCTTAGACAAAGCCATGTTCAAGAAAATGATGACTTGACTCACCTAAGATTATTTCCTAGTCTAACTGGTTATTTTTGAAAAGAGGCTCCCCGAGGCTCAATCTTTTCGAAGAATTTTAGTTGGTTATGTTTTTGAAAAGAGGCTCCCCGAGGCTCAATCTTTTCGAAGAATTTTAGTTGGTTATGTTCATGTTCTAAGTGAGTTCACAAGTTTTAAAGCACAAACTTTCTAAGTTAAAGCATGCAATTTCTAAGTTAAAGCACAAACTTTCTAAGTTAAAACATGCAATTTCTAAGTTAAAGCACAAACTTTCTAAGTTAAAGCATGCAATTTCTAAGTTAAAGCACAAACATGTTTTGTACTGGCTCCCCCTAGACGGTTGAATCGGTTCGGTCTATCCACATAGTGGATTTGGTCCTTGGGAATCCAGTACGGGTTGGATACTAGAGTTGAAATCAAAAGGTTCTTAGGGACCCATGCTTGGACATGTTTCCTATGTCGACTTACAATCGACATATACGACCTATTTGTCGTGTTTGAGTTAAACCCTAGTCCAGCCTTGTTGTACACGGCCCTTTGAGATCCAAGTAGGAGGTCAAGTCCTTTGGATCCCAAAGTGAACCTTTCCAATGTGTTCCTAAGATCTTCGACTTGACTTTTCAAGAGTGAGTTCTCAACTTTGAGTTTTTCAACCCGAGTTGAGTCCTTCTCTTGAGCTCGACTAGTCGAAGAGGTTAGGGAGACCTTGTGTTTGAGGAGTTTGACCTCCTCAACCAGGGTCTCGACCTTGGACTCGGATTTAACTAATTTCCTAGACAAAAACCTAACCGTATTTTGTAAAGTATTAAATAAAGTTCAACTTACTTTAAGGGTATCTTTTGAACCGGATGCGTATCCGTGGCTTGACTTGAAGATCTCTTCGTAGTCCGAGTCATCCTCAGGTTCTGACTCAAGTTCAGGTTCGGTCTCCGTGTCTGACTCAATCGATTTCGCCATGAAGACGTGGTCTTCGTCTTCTTCGGATGTCGCTTCTTCCCATGTCGCGTTGAGGGCCTTCTTGTGCTTAGGTGCTCGGTGGTTGAGCTTGGGGCACTCAGACTTGATATGTCCAAACCTGTTACACTCATAACACCTAATATTAGAACTTTTAGGCTTACCTTGGTTGGGTCGAGTCGTGGTTCGCTTTCGTCCCTTGGCTATCCTTCGAGCTAGGTTCATTAGTTCGGCAGTCAATTCCGGGTCAACTTCTTCTTCGGACTCATCTTCCTCCTCGGTTGGTGGTGGCTTGCTTGCGATTTTCTTCTTTGAACCTGATCCGATCCTTCGTGTAACTCGATTAGTTTTGTCCAAAGATCCTTTGCGCTTATGAAGGGGCCGACGCGATTTAGCTCCTCCTTGGATAGGCCGCATTGGAAAATTTGTGTTGCCTTGGCGTCGGCTTTGACTTGTCGTTTTGTCGCAATGGTCCATTGATCATAGTCCAAGGAGTCACCCACTTCATTAGTCGGAAGTGTGAAACCCGTTTGGATTATGATCCACATCTCAATTTGGGTTTTGAGAAAGTATTCCATCCGACCCTTCCAATAACGGAAGTCATCTCCGTTGTAAAATGGAGGTCGGACGGTGCTAAAACCCTCGAGATGGGCCATTAGAACAAAAGACACAAGGAGACGAAGACGAAGAAACTAGCAACGACAAAAACACAAAGAAGAGTACCAAGACTCGCGTCTTGGATTAGTAGTGCGGGAGAAAACTTAACAAAGCAAAATAAATAGAAATAAACAGAATTAAAATAACAATAAATCTGTAAAAATGGCTAGATTGGTGGTTTCACCAAATCTTAGCAACCCCCGGCTCTAATACCAATTGTTGGATCGATGCGGTTCGCTAGAGGGGGGGGGGGGGTGAATAGCGAAAAACCTTTTCTTTTAAAAACGTTCGATGGACAAATATACGCAGTGGAAATGTAAATGAAACAAAAAGAGACAAGTTTATTTTTACTTGGTTCGTAGCCTTCGGCTACTACTCCAAGGCCCTAACGGTCCTAGACCGTGTACGAAGGGCAATTCACTAAAACACTCCTCCTCGTTGGAGGTAGGAGTTTTACGATTACAAAAGCCTTCGAAGCAAAAAGATAGAGAGACAAACCCTCTCTTCTATTAAAGTAAAATGCAACGAAAAACCTCGATTGAAAAGAATTGCAATATTGAAAGCAATAACAAATTAAGATTATACCAACAACTAAACAAAAGAAACTTTAAGCTAGGGTTGTTGGCAGCACTTCGTTGTTGTAGAGTCGTCGGAGAGTTGCAGCGTACCGGAGGCTTTTGAGCACTTAGAATTGTTGTAAAAACACTAGGTTAGGACCTCCTTTTATAGCATTTGAGCCCCTTTTCAAGAGGAACCCTAGCCAATCATATTTGAGCACCACTCCCCTTGAAATTTGGTGATAAACCTTGACTCCTCGAGGCTGATCCTTTGACCGATGGCCATCACCGATCAGGCGGCATCACGAGTGCTAGCCGTAGTCACCGACCGATGGACGGCAATGTCCTTCAGTTGGCGCGATCGATTGATCGGCCGCAAGGAAATGTTAGCTTATAGAAAACATTATTTCTACGGTCGTCGACCGTCCGATCTCGACCTAGATCACCTATGAGATGTCTTGGGTCGGATCTACGCTTAAGTCTTTCCCCGTAACGAGGATACGACCTTACTTACACTCTCACACACGAGCTTACCTCGATACTTACGTGTTGCTTTTGCTTCCGGCCTTCCACTCAATTCCTTCGGCTCCCTCCGAAGTCACTTGAGTGTCACCCGACCACCGCGGCTTCCTCCGGGTGTCGCTAGCCTTCAGCTCCAGCTATAGCAATTTTTTGCACACTCGATTCAGCCCGTGAGATAACAACATGAGCTTAACTTTGTATCGTTTGCTATAATCAAAACTCAGGTTCGACTTAGGTGCCTACTGCACCAACAGAATATTGTAGCCAAGCACGCGATAAACGAACGATATCCACCGTATACACAAATTGGGGCTATTTACCCCCCTCTACCCGGCCACTGACGGTCCAACAGATTTTTCACCAGAGTAAGAGGTAGGAATATTTGCCCTACCAGACTCACCATATGGTCGTTAAACCCGAATAGTTGAGTGGCCACATCCTCTAGTTGAGCCTCCTCTAACTGCATTTGATTGAAAGCTTTCTGGAATAGTATGTTAGCAGAACTCCTCGAGTCCACCAGGACTCATGCCACTTCATAGTTTGCAATGGTAACCTGAATTACCAAAGCATTAGTATGAGGGAGAAGGATATCTTGCAAATTCTCTGGTCCGAAGGTTAACTGAGGCGCCTCTTGAGTTATCCAGTCCTCTCCGATGGTCAGGCTCTCCATCAGGCAGGCATAAGACTTTCGATCTTTATTGGAGTCTTCATCAGTGGGTCCCTAGCGATGATATTAATAAGACCTCTAGTGGGGGTATCTTCAAGGGCGGTCAGGGTCCCATCGGTCACCCCTCTTTCTTGTGGGATGGGTTTCAAACTTAGCTACATCTGTCCTTGTGGTGGGAGGGCATGTCATATTCTATTGTAAGGCCCTGGATGAGTGGCAGGAGGCCTACGACCCCTTCCTGCTCCCAACCCTAATTGTTGCCGCAAATGGGGGTCCTCCATTCTGATTCGCTCCAACTCTCTCCATAGCCTAAAACACCTATAACTGGAATGCCCATACTCCATGTGGTATTAATAGAAGAATATGATTGGGGGGTTATGGGGAGCTCCTCTATATCCAGTGGGATGTCGAATGATGCCTTGCTTTATCATAAGCTTCTAATTCCCGCTCTTTCAAGGATTGGGGCAGGGGCGAGAACTCAGTGGCCATAATTCAAAGAGGGTAATTACGAGGAGCTTCTAACATGAGGGGTCGTGGGCGCAAAACTTCCTGAGGAAAAGATCTAATATAATCCCTTCTAGGAGGATCCCGAAGAGTAGGGGATTAATTTCTTTCTACAATAGTAAAAAAGGTTTCTTCTCAGCTCTTCGGACCTTCAATATTCTTCTTCATTGATATAATCCTTAGCCTGACCCAGCAACTCCTTATAATTGGTAGCAAGCTTTCTTAATAGACAACTAAGGAATGCTCCATCCTTCAAGCCATGGGAGATAGTGACAATTAAGAAATCTGGAGCAGCCGAGGATACTTCCAAAGCAGTATTAGTAAACTGATGGATATAACTCCACAATGATTACTCTGTTTTCTGCTTCAAATGAAGTAAACTAGAAGCACTATGTTTGTACCTTTTGTTTCTAGTAAAGTTCTTGAGAAAGACTCCCTTCAGATCTTTAAAACAGGTAATGGAACCTTGACGCAGGAATCCAAACCATCTCTGGGTCGAGGATGACAAAGTGGTGCAAAAAGCTCAACATTTGAGAGCATACATTTATCGACGGAGAGTGGTTGCACCCTCGAACTTGTTGAAAATCTTTGGAAGGCTAGAGGGGGTGAATAGCCTCTTTTTGTTTCTACAAGCACGGTTAGCAGATGAGAAACAAAAACTAAACGAAATTAAGAAACTAATAAGACAATCGCTAACAAGGAAGAATTTACTTGGTTCGAAGATTAAGCTCCTACTCCACGGCGATCCTTAAGGTGGATCAATCAAAGCAATTCTCCACTAAAAAGCATCCTTTACAAACACTCTCCTCTTCTTACAATTGATGAAAATGAAGTTTAGAGAAGAGGAGGATTTAAAACTCTTAGAAAGCTTAGAAATTTATGGGGAGCTTGAGAGTAAGGTTGGAAGATAAGCACTAGCCTCCTCAAGCACCCCATGTTAGTAATATATGAGAGATGTCCTAAGGCAATCGCCTTATGTTTGAACCATTTATATGATAAATGAAGATTCACTATTTGAGTATACATGTTTTTATGTATTTGATTAGATCTTAAACTCATTTACTGAATGTCCACGATACGATTCATAGCATAAGAGAATTTGTGATTGAATCATAACTAGTGAGTATCTCTACATGTATAATTGTGATGTATCGGAATTATCCCTAGTCGATGAATTGATGGATTTGGACACCATCGATTCTATCGAGACTAGCACGAGGTATACTCCTTGGTGTATCCAAGCAGCTGATTCTCACTGGCTTGAGACATTGTAATTTCCGGAGTTAATCGTGGATGTTGATTATGGTAACTAGTTCATTGGAGTGACCAACCGTAAGACTTCATATGATTCTCTGCATATATAGATATGTCAATGAAGTTCTTACTGCAACGTAAGTACGATGTTCCTTTGACTTGCGGTATTCAAGTCATCTTGATCATAAAGAGTTATGCTTTGACATCTTAATCAAGCATCTCTGAGGAGATGTGAACCCGGGATGATTGGGTATAAGTTGAAGTGATTGAAGGTGTTTGAATAGCCTATAAAGGATTCACCACTCCTTACGAGGAGATGTATACCCATGGCCTCTCATCGGATTGTTACTAAAGTCTTTGGCCAAAGCATTACATGTTTAGAGTAAGGTACTCTTGGATACATGTGCAATAACTAGAATCCGTAGGATGAGGAAATGATACTTGGGCTAGGTGGACGTAGTTAACCTAATGGGGACTGACACTATAGACCATGTCCTGAACCAAGTGGGTATAAGATGAGTGAAGGGAATGTGACACGATTCATTGTAGCTGTTGAAGGGTTTCAGAAATAGTTTTGGATCAACCGTTGATTTTTTTGGTTAATTGGGGATCATGATGTACTACTAGGTGCCACTAATGATCGTTCTATAATTAATGGTTAATTATAGATGGCCAAGATAAACCGAGAACCTATTTGGTCACACGCATAATGAGCATAATCCGAAGGATTTAAAACAAGCTTGAGAATGAGATTCTCAGACCGAGAGAAACTAGGTTTGGTTGGACCAAACAAGGAGCGAGCATGAAATCGTTTCAGTCGTAATGCAAGCGTGGATGGGCCATGTCTTATGAAGACATGATGGATGAACCAAATTGGTTTGGTTCTAATCAAATGGTGGAGAATAAACCAAAGGGGTTTGGTTTGTTTTAAACGAATGAACCAAAGTTGGTTCGGTTCGTTTTAACTTAAAATAGACCAAATCGGTTTGGTTTATTTTAACTTAAATTAATGGAGCGGGTTAATGGGCTTTTGGTTATGATCCGATAACCATTAGGAGAATTTGTTCTCTATAAAATAGGGCTTAAAGGTTTTGGGAAAACCTAATCCAAGCAACCCATAGTTGCCGCCCACCCTCTCCCTCTCCTCTTGTGGTCGGCGCCC
The DNA here is from genome assembly GCA_025175895.1 of Wurfbainia villosa. Classification (NCBI taxonomy): domain Eukaryota; kingdom Viridiplantae; phylum Streptophyta; class Magnoliopsida; order Zingiberales; family Zingiberaceae; genus Wurfbainia; species Wurfbainia villosa. The sequence goes on from CM045991.1 coordinate 104,891,685, forward strand.
AACCCTAGCCACCGCCCACCCTTGTGCCACCGTCAAAGCTTGTTGCCGGTGTCCAAGCACCAGCCAGCTATCCTTCGGCAACCCTCCGGTGATCCTCCTTGGCTCCGGTGACCAAGGACTTGCTGGCCCTCTTCTCTTTGGCCGGCGCAAACTCCTCCACCAAGCTGTCCAGTTTTCTGGACAGCTTGCTTTCTTTGAGTCGGAGCATCATTTGGACGACGTTTGGAGCTCCGACAGTGGCTACTTTGCCGGAGATTCGATCTCCGGTAATCCTCATAGGTGGAGGATGAAGGATTCGTCAAACGGTTGACGAATACCTCTCCGGAGAAGCGAATTTTTGAGGACTCGTTTTGGATCCGAATTTTGATTTGGATTGTGATCTTCTCTCGATCATATCGTCTTCAACACAAGGCTAGTAACTCATACGAAGACGAGGCTCGTGACTTTGTGAAGTCATCCCGAAGATACTTGGCATGGATACGGATAGAGACGATTCTAGTGAGGATCGCTCCGGTTGATGCCTTTCCCGCTACACGTGATATGTCAGGTATACGTAGTATAAATTTCCTTTTATTGCAAAATTTGAAATTGCGGTTATGTCTACACATGTTGTACTATGCATGTGTGTGGTGTGTCTGTTGTAAAAAATTAGATTTATTATTTTTATTTCTTCCGTTGTGCACATGTTTACGAAACATGTTCGAACACGCGCGCCGTAGTGCCGAAACCCAACACCCCATGGCCTCTTTTTATAGAGAAGAGGTTGTTTTCCCATTGAGCCTCGATCAATTGGTGATGGCCTCCATCGATCATTCTCTTGTAGCCGATGCAATCCAACAGCTTTTGATGTGCCAAATTTGCAATAGTCCTTTGTCAACGAAGAGATGATCGATCCGATCATACCATCGATCGTGATTGGGTGACGATCAGTGTTCCAAGTGATCACTTTCGTGATGACCTTCGTACAAAGTTGACTTATAGTAGTCATCGCTAGGTAAAGCCGATCGGTGATGGGTGGATCTATAACGCCCGTAAAATTTCTAAAAAATTTATGAGAATTTTTGCATGATCATATGGGCTTTTATGTGGGCTCTTCCAAAAAAATAAAAGAAATAGAGCCAAAAAAAGGATGCATGGCCTAGGAATTGAACCTCAAACCTCAAGTAGATAGCTAAACCCTAAGATGCATCCAATAACCAAAAGCCCAACAGGGTTGTGCTATTACAAGGGTATGGGAAATGATAGATAAGGGTAAGGGAGGCTAAGGGACACCTTCAAGTGAATAAATAGGGGAATGAGGAGACAAGGGAAATCACATTTGTCATTCTCCACTTCTCTTCTTCTTCCTCACCGAAACCCTAAGCCCCTCTCTTCCATTTTTCCGAAAGCTAACCAAGCTAGGAGAAGGCTCTAATCTTGGCACAACTTAGGGTATTTTCCAACTAATAACAAAGCGAAGGATGTAAGTATCCCCCTCACCTGCATACAAGTTATTTCGATTGATGTTATTAAGAAAAACCCATCATGAACTTTCGGCCAAGACCCTTCCTTATGCTTTCCATGATGATCCATGCTATACCTTTTATGAATATGATGATGATAGGTTGCTAGATAGGTTTGGTTAAGTGTTTGATCTTAAAAGCTTCAAGAAACTTTCGGCCAAGACCCTTCCTTATGCTTTCCATGATGATCCATGTTATACCTTGTATGAATATGATGATGATAGGTTGCTAGATAGGTTTGGTTAAGTGTTTGATCTTAAAAGCTTCAAGAAACCTTCGGTAAAGACCATTCCTTATGGTTTCCATGATGATCCATGCTATACTTTGTATGAATATGATGATGATAGGTTTCTAGATAGGTTTGGTTAAATGTTTGATCTTCAAACCTTCATAGAACTCTCGGCCAAGCCCCCTTTGGACTCCTAATGGTTTTTCTATGCTATGCTCTAGATGAGTTCATGTTATGTTTTGATGTTAGATGAAGATAACATGTTCTATGCTATGCTCTAGATGAGTTCATGCTATGTTTTGATGTTAGATGAAGATAACATGTTGTTAGCTAAACTAAATTTAAGTGGTTGAACTTTAAAGCTGCTTGAAACATTCGACCAAGACCCATTTAGGCCCCTAATGGTCTATCATGCTAGGACCTATAAGTTGCCATACTATGTTTTGATTGTAGATGAAGATAACATGTTGTTAGCTAATCTAAATTTAAGTGGTTGATCCTTAAAGTTCCTTGAAACATTCGGCCAAGACCCATTTAGGTCTATCATGCTATGATCTATAAGTTGTCATGTTATGTTTTGAATGTAGATGAAGGTAACATGTGGATAGCTAAGCTAGACCTAAGAAATGGATCTTAGGATTCCTTGAAGCTCTCGGCCAAGACTCATTTAAACTCCTAAGTGTCTTCCATGCCATGATTTATATGTGGTAGAATTAATATGTTGTTAGTTAGATCGTGTACAAGTTGTTTAGGGTTTAAAATTTTGGTAGAACTCCATGAAGTTTAGATCACACCATGTTATGCTTGTTCATGATGTTTATGCCATGCCCTATATGTGTGTGATGTTAGTATGATGTTAAGTGGACCTTGCACAAGTTGTTTAGCATGCAAACTCCTAAGAACCCATCGTTAGGGTTTCAACCAGCCCATGTACATGTCCTCTACTAAGTCCTCCATGCCATGCTACATGTAGAAAAAGATGCAAATATGATGTTAATTAGATTTTATGATAGCATGATTGGTTGAGGTCACTACCCTATGTCCATGTTAATTGTAAGAATGTATGAATAGGTTATGCTCACTGTCCATGTTAATTGTATGAATGTATGATTAGGTTATGTTCATTGTCATGTTAATTGTATGAATGTATGATTATTTTATCCTCATTGCCATGTTAATTGTATGAGTATATGATATGTCATAAAGAAGGAACATGATATGATATGAAAATAAATATGATATGTTATGAAGAAGGAAACATGATATGTTATAAAGAAGGAACATGCTATGTTATGAAAAGAAATATGATATGTTATGAAGAAGGAACACGATATGCTATGAAGAAGAAACATGATATGCCATGATAAGGAACATGATATGTTTATGAAAAGAAATATGATATGTTATGATAAGGAACATGATATGCTATTTTACTTGCATGACTTGTACCAGGACCCTAATAAGGTCCAAGGGATAGGCTCCCTCGTGCCTCGGGTCGAGTCGTAATCTGAACTTAGTATGGGATGGGCTCCCGGATGCCCTAGGCCGAAGCGATCATAAGTGCACGGCTTAGGATGGGCTTCTATGTTATGTTGCCCCTAGGAAGCGGACATAGTACGGGCCTAGTACTCTATTGGGTTGGGATTATCTACCTGGTCTATAAGGGATGTGCGCTATGATGATGATGTATGTGGTACAATGTCGGGCCCAATATCTTTGAGATTATGTTCAAGTACCTATAATATATATGTTTTCAAAGAGCATCTTGGATATACCTTTATTTCATGTCAATATCATTATGATGTTATTATGGTTGTTATGCTTATATGTTTTCTGAATGCTCATGTCATTTCCTTTATATGAATGCTATGCTTATGTTCTGGTATGTTTATATGCATGTTATGCTTGTTCATGTTCTTGAATGTTTATATGAATGTTATGCTTATGTTCTGGTATGTTTATATGCATGTTATGTTTGTTCATGTTCTTGAATATTTATATGAATGTTATGCTTATGTTCTGGTATGTTTATATGCATGTTATGCTTGCTTATGTTCTTGAATGTTTATATGAATGTTATGCTTGTATGAGCTTATATGATCATGTCACTACCCTATGCTTAATGCTTGACGTATGGTTTTTGTGAATAGGCAGGATCTTACTAAGCCTATGTCCTTATAGTTTTATGTTCCCTTGTACTGCAGATAAGGGTAAAGAATGGCTAAACTAAAGGGAGCAGCAGGAGGGGCAAATTGTGTGTGGTAGTGGCATGGTGGAGGAGATCTGTTTATGCTTTCCGTACTTATGCACGTTTTTTTTAAGTTGAATGTCATGAATTGAAACTAAATATTTATGAAATGATGATGCATTTTTATGTTTAAAAGAAAGAAAAAAAAAGAAGTTTAAAGTTTTCCGCTGTAAGAAGTATATGTAGTCTTCCACTATAATGCATGTATGTACGATCGCGTCGCGCCACCCTCCGAACCCCTGGAAAGGGCGGCGTGATAGGATCGATCATTGCCAAACCTTAGCGATCATTGTTCTACTGAATAAGTTGTCTTCAATGGAGTGACTGATCAGTCGACTGATACTTCAAGTATGAAGAAAATCATACTTGAAACTAACTCCCTAGACCTAGACTCAACTTTCTAGCACTTCCTTTATTCTTGTGCCACCAGGATCCCTTCGAGTCCGTGACTTGTTCAACCTTTGTACTTGCTTCCAAGAGCTTCCTTCAGTTTCGTCATGTCTTGGGTTTTTCTTTGCCAAAGTACGCTTGGACTTTACGCCGCCAAGTCTACATGCTTGGACTTACGCTACCAAAACTTGCCTTTGGACTTCCTTTGCCAAGGTCCACTTGGACTTTACGCCGCCAAGACTACATGCTTGGACTTACGCCACAAAGACCTTTCCTTGGACTTCTCTTGCCAAGATCACACTTGGACTTTTCTTTTACCAAGTCTTCATACATAGATTTTTCCTGTCACTTAAACATGTTCACAATTAGATCACAAATATTGCCTAACCTAGATGATTATCCAAATATCAAAACATATAAATGCTTGGGGCATTGTTGCACCAACAATCTCCCCCTTTTTTATGTTTGGCAATCATTTAAGTTAGGTCTTCAAATATTCTCAGAAATCATATATCACCATGTATCAATGTGAATTCTAACTTAAATCTTCCTTCTCCCTCTTTGACATACATCAAAAAGAGAAGGACCTAAGAAGAATAAGTTCATAAAATTTATCATGCCTTGAACTAAGGTATAAAATAGAATGAGGGCTCCCCCTTAATCCAAGACATAGGTTATGATACATAAAACTCATGTTGATCAAAACACAAAAGAAGAAATATGAACTATCTCCTAACTTTTGCACCAACAATTTAGTTTGTAGGGATGAAAGGTTATATTATGAAGCTCCCCCTAAAACATTGCATCATGTAGTCCTAAAACCTCTTTTTACTGAAGATTATCATACCATATTTTTAGGACACTTAAGACCATGAGATAGGGATGATTTGCAAAAAAAAAATCAGAGTGGAAGTCGACTGAAATCTGACTCAGTCGACTGCTACACCCGAAGTGCTATTTTCAGGTTTTTCAGCCCAACTTCAGAAATGCACCAAAAATTCAAGAAACATCGAAAAATCACGAAATTTTGTGTACACATTTCTAAAATCATTTTATATCAAGAAAAAATAATTTGAAAAATATATGTTTTCCATATTTCAAAAATGATACAATTTTGGAAACTTACAAAAGCTTTAAGTATTTTGCAAATTTTATATCACTTTTGCTTAGCAATTGAAAATTGTTTTTCAAAGTTTGATAAACATAGTTTAAAATATATTTTGTTTTTCATTTCCAATCATATTCTTAGAGCTATATGCACATCAATTGTGCATAAGCTTTCCCAATGATTGGTCCAATGAAGGATTAATGTCTCTAGATGGCACTTTGGTTCATAGTAATGCATCATAACAAGCATGATGAACCAAGTGCATCTTCCTAACATCTCACATGTTGTCTAAGTGACTCAATACAAAAATCATAGTTTCATAGATATTTTGTGAGATGCTTAAAGGTATAGTCCTAGAGTATCTATAGGATCATGCAAGACTAGACCTCTACTCTACTAAGCATATTCCAAGTTCTCTCCTTAGTGATGAATAATCCGCTTCGGGGAGAGCCTTGGTGAAAATGTCGACTAGGCTGGACTTGGATTCTATGTAATTGAGTTCAATGTCCCCCTTAACCACATGATCTCTAATGAAGTGATGCTTCACTTCAATGTGCTTGGTCCTAGAGTGATGTACCGGATTTTTGGTCAAATTTATGGTACTCACATTATCACAATAAACCTTGACATTGGAGTAGTGTAGCTTATAGTCCTCTAGAGTGTCTCATCCAAAGTAATTGAGCCACACAACCACCCATAGCCACATATTCGGCTTCGGTGGTGGACAAAGCAACACAAGGATGCTTTCTACTACTCCAATTAACTAGGGAGGATCCAAAAAATTGACATCCACCACTAGTACTCTTCCTATCCAACTTGCAACCGGCATAGTCAGAATCGGTGTACCCAACCAAATCAAAAGATTTTATCCTAGGGTACCAAAGTCCTACATTTAATGTGCCTTTGATATATCTTAATATTCTCTTAACGACCACTAAATCGGAATCTTTGGTAGAAGATTGGTATCTTGTACACAACCTACCGCAAATAAAATGTCTGGTCTACTAGCGGTTAAGTATAAGAGACTACCAATCATGCTCCTATAAAGCTTAAGGTCAATTGATTTTTCTTCATTATCATTATCTATTTTTGTATTGGTTGCAATAGGAGTTGAAACTACCTTAGCACTTTCCAAATCAAATTTCTTAATCATTTCTTTGGCATACTTGGTTTGGTATACATAAGTTCCTTCATTAGTTTGTTTGACTTGTAATCCTAAGAAGAATTTTAATTCTCCAACTAAACTCATATCAAACTCATTCTCCATGTTTTTGATAAAGTCTTGTAGTAGATCATCATTTGTTGACCCAAAAATAATGTCATCTACATATATTTGGGCTACAAAGATATCCATTGATTTTGACTTTATGAAGAGAGTTTTATCTACTTGACCTCTTCTAAACCCCTTAGACACTAATAAAGATGACAATCTTTCATACCAAGCCTGGGGACCTTGTTTTAACTCGTATAGAGCTTTTCTAAGCTTGTATACATGGTTTGGATAGTAAATACTCTCAAACCCGGGAGGTTACTCTACATATACTTCTTCCTTAATGTACCCATTTAGGAATGTCGATTTTACATCCATTTGATGGAGTTTCAAACCCATGTAAGAGGCATATCCTAATAAGATTCTAATGGATTCTAACCTAGCAACTGGGGCATAAGTTTCATCATAATCAAGTCCTTCAACTTGATTGAAGCCTCTTGCTACTAACCTTGCCTTATTCCTAGTTATATTACCTTGATCATCTAATTTGTTCCTAAAGACCCATCTTGTGGTAATGATGGTGCTATCATTGGGTCAGGAACTAGCTCCCACACTTGACTTCTTTCAAATTGAGTCAATTCATCTTGCATTGCTAAGATCCAATCCGGATCAAACAATGCATCATTGACTGATTTGGGCTCAATTTGAGAGATAAGAGCTATTTGACTAGAGGGAGCTCTATGGAAGGACCTAGTTCTAACCCCTTGAGATAATTCCCCTACAACTTGATCTAGAGGGTGATTTTGATGAACTCTTATTGTTCTAGGAGATGTATCAACTTTATTTTGATCTTGGATATCCTCAATTCTCCTTTCATCATTCGAATCCCCTCATGCTCCCCCTTGATTGTTACTCACTAATCCTCCCCCTTGATTATTACCTCCTAAAGTCAATTTTTGCAATTTTTGGGTAATATCTTGATTTTTATCATTGATATCATTATCAATGGGGGATTTCCTAGGGTAAGTTGTAGAGGTCTCATCAAATTGAACATTTGAAGACTCCTCAACTATTTGACTCCTTTTGTTGTAGACTCTATACCCTCTACTAGTGGATGAGTATCCAATAAGGATTCCCCTCATCCGCTTTAGACTTAAATTTTCCTAAATTGTCCTTGGTATTTAGGATATAAGCTTTGCATCCAAAGACTTTAAAGTAATGAATTGTTGGAATTGTGTCATTCCATAATTCAAATGGCATTTTTCCTAAAAACCTATAGACTTGGACTCTATTTTGGATATAGCAAGCGGTATTAACTGCTTTCGCCCATAAGTAGCTAGGTAATGAGTATGCATTAAGTATAGTCCTAGCCGCTTCTTAGAAGGCACGATTTTTCCTTTCCACCACCCCATTTTGTTGGGGTGTTCTAGGACAAGAAAATTCATGCTTGTACCTTTGTTCTAGGCAAAATTTGAAGAAATTAGAATTCTCAAATTCTCCACCGTGATCACTACGAATCCAATTGATTTTGAGATTTCTTTCATTCTCTACTCTTTTGCTAAAGCCTATGATTATTTCTAGGGTATTGTCCTTATGCTTCATGAAATACACCCAAGTATATCTAAAAAATCATCTACTATAACTAAGCAATATTTTCTACCATTTAAAGAAGGTGTACTATGACAATCAAATAAATTAAATCTATACAAAGTTCAATAGTAAGGAAGTCTTTAATTAATTTTACCCTTGTGTGATGACTTTAATTGTTTCCCTTCTTGGCATGCATCACACATCTTGTCCTTGGAATACTTGACTTTTGGCAAACCCTTGACTAGCTCTATCTTGGCTATCTTGGCAATATTTTTCATGTTGATGTGCCCAAGCCTCCTATGCCATAACCAACTTTGTTCTTCTTTTGCCATAAGACACTTAGGGGAAATGTTAGAGGCATATGATAAATCAACATAATAAATATTTGATTTCCTATATCCAACTAACATGCAATCATTTAATTTTTTATGTCTTATAAGGCATTTAGAAGAGTCAAATTGAACATCAAAGTTGACATCACATAATTGACTTACACTAAGCAAGTTGAATTTCATATTTTTTAACTAACAATACTTTATGAATAGCAAGATTTGGGAATACCTCAATTGTGCCTTTTCCTAGAATTTTAAATTTTCCAATATTTCCAAAAGACACTTTCCCCTTGCTAATGTGGTTGATTGTGGAAAATTTGCTCTCATCATCGGTCATGTATTTTGAGCAACCATTATCAACAATCCACAAGCTTGATCCTTCTACCTATACAACATGAAAAATACAAGTCTTAGGCACCCAAATCTTAGGACCGGTAGCAATAACTACATAGCTCTTAGGAACCCATGTCTTTCTAACCTTGCTCCTAATGGTTGATTTCCTACTAACAAGGGAGGTAAAAGCTACTTCCTTTTCTTTAGGCCTATATCCTATTCCGGCCTTGTTGTAAATAGCCCTTTGATCCATAAGTATCATATCTAGGTATTTGGAGCCATTTGTAAATTTTTCTAAGCATGCTCTTAGTTCACCTATTTCTTTTCTTAGTTCATCATTTTCAGTCCTAAGTGAATATATATCATCACAAGAAGTTTCTACCTTCTTAATTTTCCTAATCTCTACTTTCAAATCCTTAATCCTAGATTTTGATTTATTTAGTGCATTTTGAAGACATGCAATGGTTTCATAAAGTAAGTCTATACTAGGGGAGTCTTTTACTTCATCGTCACTAGAGGACGATTTGTCGCTTGAGAATGATGATGACTCTTCACTTGAGCTTTCGGCTTCATCATCCATGGCCATGAGTGCAAAATTACGAGTGATGTGGCAAAGCTCATCCTCATCCGATGTATATTCCATGCTTTGTGTATCCCACGTTTGGGCTACCATGGCCTCCTTCTTCTTCTTCTCCTTCTTGTCCTTCTTCTTCTTTTCCTTTTCCTCCTTTTTCTTTAGCTCTGGGCAATTTGGCTTGATGTGCCCCTTTTTGTTGCAACCATAGCAAGTAACACTAGGAGTAGAAATTGAACTACTAGAAGTTAAACCTTTTGAGGATTGGAACATCCTCCTCGCATCCTTTTTGGTGATCTTCCATGATCTCCCACCAAATCTCTTTACATAGTGAGCCACCTCACTAGCTGATAGCTCTTCATCTCTACTTGAAGATTTCTCCTCTGACTCAGATGAAGAAGAAACCTCCTTCTTCTTCTTATCCTTCTTACCTACAACAAGAGCTATACCTTTTTCTTTCGAAGAAGTGTTAGCATGCTCATGTTGCTCAAATTCACAAAAAAGTTCATCTATCTTAACTAAAGAAAGATTCCTAGAGACCTTATAGGCATCTACCATTGATGCCCATAAGGTTGTTCTAGGGAAAGCTTGAAGTACATACCTCACAAGGTCTCGGTTGTCGACCTTCTCACCTATAACATGTAGTCCGTTGACTACCTCCTTGAAGCAATCGTGCATTTGGCTCACGATCTCATTTGTCTTCATATTGAAACTTTAGAGTTGACCTATCAAAAGGTTCCTCTTTTCTCTTCTTGTCTCTTTTGACCCTTCATTTAGTTTGATGAGCTTCTCCCAAATCTCCTTTGCGGATTCGAATGGTCCTACTTTGAATAGTTGCTCCTTTGATAGACCACATTGGAGTGTCGTCGTTGCTTTTGCATTTGCTTGTGGCTTCTTTGACATTTACCTTGTCCAATCCTTGGGTGGTAGTGGCACTCCAAACTCATCAACCCGCTTCTCAAACCCATCTATAACACTAAACAAATTGTCAATATCATTCATAAGGTAGTAATCCATCCTACCTTTCCAATATCCGAAATCGTTGTCGTCGAAGAATGGAGGCCTCGCCGTGCTATGCCCCTCTTGAAAAGGCATTGTGTTCTGGTTGATGGTTAGATCTTTCGATGCAATCCGGGCTCTGATACCACTTGTTGAAGATCTTTGAAAGACTAGAGGGGGGTGAATAGCCTCTTTTCGTTTCTACAAGCACGGTTAGCGGAAGTAAAACAAAAACTAAATGAAATTAAGAAACTAATAAGACAATCGCTAACAAGGAAGAATTTACATGGTTCAAAGATTAAGCTCCTACTCCACGAAGATCCTTAAGGTGGATCAATCCAAGAAATTCTCCACTAAAAAGCTTCCTTTACAAACACTCTCCTCTTCTAACAATTGATGAAAATGAAGTTTAGAGAAGAGGAGGATTTAAAACTCTTAGAAAGCTTAGAAATTCGTGGGGAGCTTGAGAGTAAGGTTGGAAGATAAGCACTAGCCTCCTCAAGCACCCCATGACCTCTTTTTTATAGAGAAGAGGCTATTTTTTCCGTTGAGCCTCGATCGATCAGATGGCCTCCATCGATCGTGATCTTATAGCCGATGCAATCCAACGACTTTTGACGAGCCAGATTCGCAATCGTCACTATCCAACGGGAAGTTGATTAGTCGACTGATCATTCCATCAGTCGACTGATTAGGTGACCAGTTGAGTGTTCCAAGCGATCACTCGACTGATGACCTTTCAGTCGATTGCCAAACCCTAACAATCGACTGTTCTACCTCAAAATCGATGCGTCTTGATCAAGTGGTGATCGACTGATACTTCAAGTATGATGAAAATTATACTTGAAACTAACTCCCTAGCCCTAGATTTAACCTTCTAGCTCTTCCTTTAGCCTTGCGCCTCCAGGATCCCTCCGAGTCTGCGACTTGTTTATCCTTTGTGCTATCTTCCAAGAGCTTCCTTCGGTTTCGTCATGTCTTGGGTTTTTCTTTGCCAAAGTACGCTTGAACTTTATGCCTCCAAGTTTACATGCTTGGACTTATGCTGCCAAGACTTTCCTTTGGACTTCCATTGCCAAGGTCCGCTTGGACTTTACTCCGCCAAGACCTTTCCTTGGACTTTTCTTGCCAAGATCACACTTGAACTTTTCCTTTACCAAGTCCTCATACTTGGATTTTCCTATCACTTAAACATGTTCACAATTAGATCACAAATATTGCCTAACTTAGATGATTATCCAAACATCAAAACATATAAATTCTTGGGGCATTGTTGCACCAACAGAACTGAGATAGGTGTTCTTCTAGATAGAAAGGTACCATCGTACAACCTAATGTGAGGAGGGTGAAAATTAGAAGATGAATCCAGCACTATATCTTCTGTGAAGGGGGAAGGCTCATATAGCTCTTGAGCCTTAGTTGAATGGCTCTCTCCTTGATCCTCCCTCCTCATGGGCAAGAAAGGAAGGTGATGTTAGTATTAGCCCAAAGTGCAAATTATGAGATGGTTGGTAAGGGAACTTTTGTATCATATTTCATATTAAAGGCAAAGTTTACGGTTATTATATTTACTTCATTGATTTGCCATTTTCATAAATATAATAATACCCTAGGGTAGTTGGTTCTAGTCTATAACATATCAAGTTGGTGACTTGATAGTGGGATATTGTAGATATATAGAACACTACTCATAACTATTCCTAGGATGGGTATATGATAATATTAATATGTGAGACTAGCTTGTAGGTCATCTGATGACTTAATCTCACAAGTCATGGATATAGGATTTCAAGTTGACACATGTGTATATATTAGAGAATATGTACTGAACTGACCTGCCATGAGAATGTTTCATGGATCGTAAAATGAGTGTCATAAACATTCTCATAGTGACTATTGGTATGAATAGTACTTAGACATGAAATCACTATGGTTCCCTACATAAGGAGTTGTATATTTTGGTATTGTCAAACGTCACCTATAACAAGGTGGACTATAAAGTCGATCACTGGGTATCCAATGAATTATGTGGAGGGATGTGAGTGATGTAGATGGGATCTATCCCTTCCATATGATGAAAGTGATATTTGTCGGCTCCTTGATAAAATAGGACTACTAAAATGCATGGTCATACTCAAATAAGTCAATATGAGATATTGAACTCATTTGATTGGGGTAGTCTACTTGAGGATCAAGAAACACAAAGATTGATAAGAGGATGACACCAGCTATGCCTCATTGATCAATCTAGATATCATAGATAGAAGGATTGAATCATACAAGATAATAGTCACAGATAGATTATATCGGATCTCGACATTCTCGTAACTTGGGTATCAATGATGCATTGCTAGATACTACTCATTGATTATGTTTCTAAAAGGGGCTTTACAGACATTGCCAACATTACGAGCCTATTGGGTCACACACAAAGAACATATTATTTTGGAGATGGGTTCATTTTAGTTTGACTAAATGAACCATTAGGCTATTGAATTAGAATCATTGAGTTAGACTAATTGAAAGGGCTGGATTTGAGTTGGACTAAAATTTGATTGGCCGAATTTGAGTTGGACTCAAATTAATTTGAAGAAGATTAATGATATGGATTCATCATGAATTCATCATGCATGATTAATGTGAATTAATCATGCATGGAAGAAGGAAAACCAAAGGTTGGAAGAAACCTCTTATCATGCATGATTAATGTGGATGAATCATGCATTGAAGAGGGAATACAAAAGGATGCAAAACCTTTCATATTTATAGGATGAATATAAAAAGGGGGCTTTTGGATCATGATCTTTTAGGTGAGATTTCCTTTCGTTCTTCTTCTTCTTCTTCTTCATCTTCTTGGTCGAAACTCCTTTTTGTCCTAGACCCCTTGTGTAGTGTTGCTAGCACAACTTTGATTCTCCAAACTGTGTGTTCGTGTGGATATCATATAGGCGTGACCATCCAGATCGCATTGAGATCCTTCGAAGAAAAGTTGCTACCGGGATTGCGAAGGGCTACACATCAAGGATAATCTCTCAACTAGATGTAGTTATAAGAACAATTAGTTTTATGTATACACATGGATCTCTCGAGGGATCCTATTTTTCTGCTGTGTTTTGTGATTGTTTTTCACACAAGATCCCTATAGTGGTATCAGAGCCACATGTGTAAACATAAAATCATTGTATTGCTAATTTATATGTGATATAAATCTGCATAAATTGTTTATTATGAGTGCATGATTATTTGGATGATTTTGTTTAACAAAACGTGGTTAGCAACAATACTAATTGCTATCCAATTAGCAAGTGTGATAATTGTCGAAAAAATTATTTTGATGCTACGAACGACAACATCAAGGGTTCTCAAGTTCATCCTGATGGACTAAGGGAAGCAACTCATCTAATGAGTTGTTAAAATAAATTTTGCTTCAGGGGTGCTACCCTCTGAAGCCCCCGCATGGGGCGCTACCCCTTGACCCCGCTCGCTAACTGGCTAGCGGGAACGTCATAGCGTAGCGGCTTATAAATCAAGATTTGCATCATAATAAACTTTATATTTCATAGATCTTTGTGAATGATTTACGCCATGGTGCATGGTTATGGCCCCTTTAACCCAATGTGATTGGACGTGTGTGTGTGTGTGTGTGTGTGTGTGTGTGTGTGTGTGTGTGTGCATGTTGTAATTCATAATATGGCTTACGTGTTGTGCCTTCCACTTATATATTTCCAGTTGTACTATTAATTTATTCTCGAATGTAACTCGATATTTCTCCATTATAATGTACATGTAAACTAGTACTAGTCTACTGGAAGAAGACGAGAAAGGAAGATGTAGCCAACAACACACCACAACTAAAGGATGCACTTGGAGAAGATGCTATCCCTAGGTTGACCGATCAATTTTCTCATTAGCTTGAGAAGATTGTATATTACGGGCCATAACCATGTCACATTTCTTTTTAGCAAATATGTGATATGTGTCATGATTATGATTGTATGTGATGCATGCATAATTAAATTGGTTATGGTAATTAGGCCATTTTTCATATGCCTACCAAAGTTTAGTACTCATGACTAGCTTGATCAATCATAGTCAGGTTTGCCAAAGCAAAGTGACTCGATTTATTTTGGTAGAGTGTGACTGGACAATTGTGATGTTTGACTATTGAACTTTGGATGTGACATAACTGAGTTATCTCAATTAGATTGAAAAACTTAGAGGCATATCTCATACTATGGGTAAACTAACAAATAGTGTTGTTCTATTCAAGAGTTACATGGGGTAATTGGTACATAGTGCCTACCTAAGTTATACAAGTCTTGGGAGATTAGCGAAAGCTAACTCAAGATGAAGTATAATATGGATCTTGCTCCACTTGTGAAGTGGAAAACACTTTTAATTAAAAGACCTAATTAAATGATTAAAATATTATGCTTACTCTGCATTTTCTTTTTGTAGAATCACCATGACAACAAATAGGTCAAATACTCTCTCTCTCTCTCTCTCTACGATCTGTCGTTGAAAAGTACAAGCTCAATGGAGCTAATTTTCTCGACTGGTACAGAAACTTGAGAATTGTTCTCAAGCAAGAATGAAAACTATATGTCCTAGAGCAACTCATTCCTGAATCACCCGCCACTAATGCCACTCTGCTGATAAGGATGCTTATAAAAAGCTTCAAGATGATGCATTAGATTTGTCAAGCCTTATGCTTGCTCCTATGAACTCTGCGCTTCAAAAGCAACATGGATACTTTTTATATGGTTGTACATCTTAAACAATTGTATCAAGGGCAGGCAAGACATGAGAGATTTGAGGTGTAAAAGGCATTATTTGGATGTAAAATGCAAGAAGGAACTCCTGTAGGAACTCATGTACTCAAAATGATTGGGTACGTTGAGAACCTTGAAAGATTAGGATTTTCATTAGATCAAGAGTTACCCACTGACCTTGTTCTGCAGTCATTGCCTGAAGGCTACAGACAATTTGTCAAGAACTATAACATGAATGAAATTGACAAGCCTTTGCCTGATTTGTTAAGCATGTTGAGAACTATTGAAAGCAATCTTAAGAAGATCCAACCTGGTAATCTACTCATGGTTAAAAAGGGAAAAGGAAAAAAGAAGCCCAAAGGAAAGGGTAAGACCCAAGATCAGGGCAAAGCAAAGGCATTGAAATTGATGCACGCGAACGCGTCCTCAAATCTCACGACGGGAACCGTTGAGGACTCAAAGTGCACGCTCGAGCTCAACGCCCGCAAGTGCACGAATGTCGTCAAGTAATAAAAATATTATCAATCCCACAGGGACTGAGATTCGAGTATCGATTGTTCAGTGGACGTTATTGTTTGGAGTTTAATGTTACGGGTTGTGCTTATGAGGTTTGTCGGCAGTCCTAACTCTAGTACGGTGTCACACGGAGGAAGAGAAGGGTTGCTATGAGTCTTCTAAGGGAATTCTAAGATTTCAGTTTTGTGTGTGTGTCGCAGAACACGCTATCAATTTGGTAATATCTAGACATCTAACTATGGTCTTGTGGAAGGGGCATCATATACTTCCCCGATGAGCCTTCGCATCTATCGAGAACTACCTCTGCCACACCAAGTCGACCCCTAGTATTAGGACGGGAGAGGTGGTATGAGGATGATGGATCATTCCCTATGATGAGTCGGAACGTGTCACGTTTCTGACTCTATCCCACCCTTTTATCTAATGTTACCGAAGATGAGGCCAACCCATAGGTTCCTCCTTAATTCTTTTAAATCTTTGATACGAGGGTTGTCACCCCTAGTATCGGCTATGCATAGTAAATAGAAGACCAAAACAAATAGCTATCTATTTAAACAATCACCAATTGCAAATATGAAATCAAGAACAGACATATATTTGAAATAGCATGTTCTACGCACAAAAATTACTCCCTAATCCTAGAATTGGAGAATCTACTCCATAAATATAAGAAGAGAAACACAAAGCATAATTGAATACATAGATACAATCCAAATTATTATAAGGAAAGCAAATTACAATGCACTTTGGTTCTTCTCCCCGGCGTTGAAGTGAAGAATTTGGTCCTCGAGCGGCCTCCTTCCTACCCGTTGCGAGTTCTCGAAGCTTTTTAGGGTGTCGGTGTGCCGTCCCGACCATCATGCCTCCCCCCTAGGGTTTGGGCATAGCTTCCTTTATATAGCCATGAGGTTGGATCTTTCCGAACCCTGGAAAAAATTGAATCGCATCGAAATCACCCAGTACCACATGGTCATGTGGATTCACATGGCCAGGCCGTGTGTGGCATTTGTGTGTGCTCCGGGGTTGGTCATGTGGATTCACAGGGTCAGGCTGTGTGTCCTTCAGTTCTAGCTGCCAAATGCATTCCTTTTGGTCCAAAAATATGCCATTTTCTACATAGAATGTTGTCCTGTACATAAAAGTACAAAGAGCAGATCTCCAAACCAGAAAATAGAAAATGCAAGCAAAACAAAGTATGATATGCATGAAACAAGTATAAAATGCAGCGAGATGTGAGCGAAAACTACTCCTAAAATCCTATATGTTTTGCTCACATCAACTCCTCCAGACTTAAGTCTTTGCTTGTCCTCAAGCAAACCTTAGTTCCATAAAATTTTAAAATGGTAATGTTCCATACTTAGCATGTTAACTAGATTTATCAAGTGGTATTTTCAATCAAAGCAAATAGATATGCTCTAAAAATTCCCTAAGTTAGATTCTCGTGCATGTGCTATGCGAATCTCCTTAAGGGATACTCATTCCAAAGTAAGTTAAGTCGTCATCTTATAGCTTTCCTAAGGTCTCCGGCTTTTAGGCAATGGGCCACCCTAAGCAAGGGTCATTCCCTAGATCTAGCAGAAAGTCTCAAAGGCGTGCTTGGTATTGAGAGAAATTGGTAGGTGTTTCCCTAGTAACCTAACTCGGTCTCAAAGGGACACCTAACATATCCACCCATGACAACTTTTTTTTTAGCATTTTTTATTTTTTTCAAATGGGCTTCCACAATCCGAGCATCTCGAATAACTAAAATATTAAATCTGAAGGGTTGGTTCAATCCGTGAGGGGAAACTTCGCTTCCCACTTCACCTCGGTTGCTTGTTCATGGCGATCCCATCGATGTCTCCGGATTAAAACAAAATTAATCCTAGACAAAATGGATTGCCCAAACAACCAAGTCATCGTCGTGCTATTAATTTAGAGAGGTCACTTGAACAAACTCGTTGTTCAAGCGACCAACCTCTATTTTACGAGTAGCCGCGGAATAGACGATGTACGGATCGCCGACTTTTGTATTTATGTTCGGGATCCAAGTATTATTTAGCCACAGTCAGAATATATCATGCTCATAATTGAAAAATAAATACAAGCAAGTAACAAAAGAGAATAGAGAATAAATATACCTCTCGATCTTCTAATGTATGACCTTCCTCCTTTCAGACGTCGTGTGGGCACCGATCTACCAAAAGTTGAAGCTCCTAGATTGCCAATCTTCCTTCCTTTCTCATTCCGAGCAAGAGGAAGAATTGAAACAAAGCTCTATTCCTTCTTTCAACCAACCAACAACCTCCAAGGATGGAGCTTTGCTGCCGGCCAAGAAGGAAGAAGAGATTAAGGGTTGCCGGCCAAAAGCTTCAAAGGAGGACCCTAAACCTTTGTTCCACCGGCCAAGGAGAAGGAGAAGAGGGAGTTTGGATGCCGGCCAAGGGCTAGAAGAGCTTCAAGGGGCGCCGACAGCTTGAGGAAGAAGGAGAAGTCAAGGAAAACTTTCCTTATTAGGTGCCGCCCAAGCCCAAACCCTAGCTCCTCTTCTTGCCGCCAACTCCAAAACCCTAGCTCCTCTTGATTAATTTTCCATGCCAACCCCTTGTCCTCCTTTTATAGAGTTAGGGATAAGCCTCCTTTTAATCTCCACCATTGGTTCTAGGGATTTAATCTCAACCGTCGGATCTAGAGATTTAATCTCAACCGTCGGATCTTAGAGATTTAATCGCTACCTTTGGATCTAGAGTTTTGTTTCTATCAATTGGATCTAAGCTTCATGAGGTTTTAATAGGCTACATTAGGGACCATGAGGAGGAGTTGGATCTTGTCCACCCATGGATCAAGCCCACATAAAGTCCGATCCATTAATGATAATCCAATCCACTAAAGGATTATCATTGATCTACCTCACCAACCCCTATAAGATAATATGGGCTCCATATATTATTTGTACATTTTCTCTCCGTGTTTAAGATATCGAATGTCCATCGATTAATTAATTTACTGACCATTAATTAATAAACATCTAACTCCATGAGTAGTACCACTCAACCTTTTCATCATGCCGGACCAAGTCCACCTGTAGGGTTTACATGATGAACCTTATGAGCTCCTCAAGGGGACATCATCATCCTAATATATAGGACACGTTTTCTCCTATAATCAACGGCACACCATATAAATAATATTATTTTCCAACTTACATAGCCTATCGATTTAATCTATAAATCTCGCCCATTGGTAAATCAAAGAGATGAATACTAAGTATATGTGCCGATTATTATATCGGGATTAAGAGCATGTATAAAATAATATTTGAGGTCCGATTTGATTATATAGTCAGCAATAAATCGAATCACCTCTAAGTCGGTCCTGCTCAATACACACAAAGTGCACTAGTGTGATTCTATGGTCAAGACAAACTAATACCAAATCACACTACAACCATTCCGATGGTTTGTCCAAAGTCTTCTCGGTTGTGAGTGTTAGGGCAATCTCTTGTCGTGATATGGTTTTGATGTGTGTGGCAAAGGGTTTAAGTTAGGTTGTTATTATGATTTGATATGTGCATTGGAGTTTTGCAGGACTTAGTAATTCGCACATGGAGCCTTGGCGAGTTCACCACTCATAACCTCGTGCTTGAGTCGGAGAAGGAGCATTGCAGAGCCATGCGCTTGATGCTGCCGAGGGACCACCGGACGAGATGACTTGAAGCGAAGCCAAGGAAGCAGACTTCGAAGGGAAGAGACGTGAAGGCGCATTGCAGAGTCGTGCGCCTAATGTTGCCGAGGGACGTGGCCGCAAACGAAGAGAGCTTCGGCGAGGCACTTCCAGTGAGATGAGAGAATGAGTGAATTGTAAGTAGCTCATTAGGTGAACTTGGCCGAATGGCTAAGTGTCGGATGAGTTTTCAGACATCGATCAGCCATGGAATGGTAGTTGGCGCTGATCGAATAGGTTCATTGGTATCCGGGAGTTGTTTTGGGGTCGGTTTGTTAGTAATATATGAGAGATGTCCTAAGGCAATCGCCTTATGTATGAACCATTTATATGATAAATGAAGATTCACTATTTGAGTATACATGTTTTATGTATTTGATTGGATCTTAAACTCATTTACTGAATGTCCACGATACGATTCACAGCATGAGATAATTTGTGATTGGATCACAACTAGTGAGTATCTCTACATGTGTAATTGTGATGTATCGGAATTATCCCTAGTCGATGAATTGATGAATCTGGACACCATCAATTCTGTTGAGACTAGCACGAGGTATAATCCTTGGTGTATCCAAGCAGCTGATTCTCACTGGCTGGAGACATAGTGATGTCCGGAGTTAATCGTGGATGCTAGTTATGGTAACTAGTTCATTGGAGTGACCAGCCGTAAGACTTCATATGGTTCTCTGCATATATAGATATGTCAATGAAGTTCTTACTGTGACTTAAGTGCGATGTTCCTTTGACTTGCGGTATTCAAGTCATCTTGATCATGGAGACTTATGCTTTGACATCTTAAGCAAACATCTCTAAGGAGATGTGGACCCGAGATGATTGGGTATAAGTCGAAGTGATCGAAGGTGTTTGAATAGCCTATAAAGGATTCACCACTCCTTGCGAGGAGATGTATACCCATGGCCTCTCGTCGGATTGTTACTAAAGTCTTTGGCCAAAGCATTACATGTTAGAGTAAGGTACTCTTCGATACATGTGGAGTAACTAGAATCCGTAGGACGAGGAAATGATACTTGGGCTAGGTGTGACGTAGTCAGCCTAGTGGGGACTGACACAATAGACCATGTCCTGAACCAAGTGGGTATAAGATGAGTGAAGGGAATGGGGCACGAATCATTCGAGCTGCTGAAGGGTTTCAGAAATAGTTCTGGATCAACCGTTGATCTTTTGGTTAATTGGGGATCATGATGTACTACTAGGTGCCACTCATGATCGTTCTATAATTAATGGTTAATTATAGGCGGCCAACATAAACCGAGAACCTATTTGGTCACACGCGCTGTCGAGTGTAATCCAAAGGATTTAAAGCGAGCTTGAGAATGGGATTCTCGGCCGAGAAACTATGTTTGGTTGGACCAAACATAAGCGAGCATGAAATTGTTTGATCGCAATGGAAGGCGTGGATGGGCTGCGTCTTATGAAGACGTAATGGATGGACCAAAATGGTTTGGTTCTAATCCAATGGATGAGAATAAACCAAAGGGTTTGGTTTATATTAAACGAATGAACCAAAAGTTGGTTGGTTCGTTTTAACTTAAAATAAACCATCATGGTTTGGTTTATTTTAACTTATCTTAATGGAGCGGGTTAACGGGCTTTATGGATATGATCCATTAACCATTAAGAGAATTAGTTCTCTATAAAAGTGGGCTTAAGGGATTGTTAAACCCTAATCCAAAATCAAAAACCCTAGCCTCCAAGGAGTTGCCGCCCAACCTGTTTGTGCCGCCCAAGCTCCTTGCCGCCATTGATTGTCTGCCGTCAAGACCCTTGCCGCATCCAAGCTCCAGCCGGTGAACCTCGGCGACCCTCCGTGATCCCCTAAAAGGTTCGGCATCAAGGTGAGCTTTTGTCTCCTTGTTTTGGCCGGCGCCTATCTCCTCCACCAAGCTGTCCAGTTTTCTGGACAGCTTCTTCTCCTCTCGTCGGAGCGTCGTTTGGACGACGGTTAGTGCTCCGACAGCGGCTAACATACCGGGATTTGATCTCCGGTAATCCTCTGAGGTGGAGGGGCGAAGGATTCGTCAATCGGTTGTGAATACCTCTCCGGAGAAGCAAGTCTTGAGGACTTGTTTTAGGTCGAATTTGGATTCGGATCGTGATCATCTCTCGATCACGTCGTCTTCAACACGAGGCTAGTAACCCGTCGAAGACGGCTCGTGACT
Organism: Wurfbainia villosa; assembly: GCA_025175895.1. Taxonomy (NCBI): domain Eukaryota; kingdom Viridiplantae; phylum Streptophyta; class Magnoliopsida; order Zingiberales; family Zingiberaceae; genus Wurfbainia; species Wurfbainia villosa. The sequence goes on from CM045991.1 coordinate 104,913,373, forward strand.
TAAGCGAAGTCATCCCGAGGCTCGGCGTGGATACGGATAGAGACGATTCTTACGAGGATCGTTCCGGTTGATGCCGTTCCCGCTACACGTCATACGAAAGGTATAACGTAGTTTAATTTCCTTTTATTGCAATTTTAATTTACGGTTATGTCTACACTTGTTGTAATAGCATGCGTGTGTTGTGTGTGTTGTAATAAATAGGAGTATTTATTATTTTTAATTGCTTCCGCTGTGCTCATGTTTACGAAACATGATCGAACACACACACGCCGCGGTGCCGGAAACCCAACAGTGGTATCAGAGCCCAGGTTGTGTTTCGACATAATCGTAAAAATGGTTTTGCGATAGTCATAATGTATTTCTGGAAGTTTTCTAAATTTTGGAAATTTAGAAGTATTTATGGAAATTTTTCAATTTTGGAAAGTCTAGAAGTATTTATGGAAATCTTCCACTTTTGGAAAGTTGGAAGTATTTATGGAAATTGATATTTTCCATAAATAAAATATTTGATTAGATTCTGGAAAATTGTTTCCTAATTTAATCATGATTTGATTTGGGAAATCAAATCTTAAAATATTTTATTTCCATAAGTAGTTTTAATGATTTAGGAAATTGGTTTCCTAAATAGATTTTCCTTAATCAAATAATTCCATGAATTAAATATGTGATTAGATTTGGAAATTTGTTTCCTAATTTAATTATGATTTGATTTGGAGAATCAAATCTTAAACATATTTTATTTCCATAAATAGTTATGACATATAAGGAAATTATATACATGACATAATTGTATGCCATGTAATTGCATTAGATGCATAACATTATGTCTTGCGTGTCGTGACATGTAGATGTATGCCATGTATGCCATGCCATGTAGATAATAGTTATTTGCATGCAAAGAGGATGAGACATAAAACCCTAACTCAATATTAAAGCCTACACCTTCCATTAATATGGTTAGAACCCGAGTTGTTTCTGTTTGGGTTGTTGGACTCACTCCAAGCCCGGCTCGAACCTGAACATGTTCAAATCATTGGAATAGTTTAACTCTAATATGGTAAGAGTCAGAGGTCAATCGTTAGTTTGGGTTGTTGGACTCTCTCAAGCTGGGCTAATTGGTTGAATCGCTCTAACCATATTAAAACTATTTCGCGATTAATGGGTCGGCTTTAACTTGGAGCATCGATTTGTTGGACTCACTCCAAGGTCGATGTGAAGAGAGGTGAAGTTGGGTGCTATGCATATGATGCATACTTGTTAATGTGTTAACAACCCAATGTATGTGTAAACATTCAATTAGTTGATAGCACATTGTGATAGTTACATATACATGATATGTAATCGGTATACTTGATACCCACCATCATAGCTAAGAATGGCTTGTTGGACTCACTCCAAGGTTGTTCTTATCTATGATGGATATCAGCCCATTCGGAGATGAACCTACGATCTCCCGAAGTGATTTTGGGGTTTTTCAAATTCGAAAAATGAATGGGATTTATAAATGTATATTGATGCATTTTAAAATCATCTTTCTCATATATTCTCGTTTTGTATTTCTAAGTTAATATATTGATCATGATGTGTTTGAATTTGCGTTCCATTTTGGATTCAAATAAATTGACTGGGCCGAACTTCTTGGACTAGCTTAGAAACTTGAGAATTGTTCTCAAGGTGGAAAAGCTTGCGTATGTCCTCGAAGTGCCTCTTCGCGCCCATCCTAGTGACAATGCAACTCTGGACCAATTGTTGGCCTATCAGAAACATGTGAGTGATTCTGAACAAATGAGTTGCATCATCCTAGCCACGATGGAACCCAAGCTACGAAAGCAGCATGAGCATATGGATGCTCATATCGTAGTCCTTCATCTTTGTGAGTTGGTTGATGAGCAAGTGAGATTCGAAAGGTTCGAAGTCTCAAAGCTCCTCTTCACCTCTGAGATGCTAGGAGGTTCATCTGTGGTCTTGCTCGATATCTTTGAAGGCGTGGAGTCTTACGGAAGCATGAAGCGAGGGGCAGTCTTGTTAGTTGATTCCTCGAAGAAAGGTTCTAAGAGGAAGTCAAAGGAACAGCAGAAGGGAAAGAAGAGAAGGGCTAAGAAGGTAGAACTAGCACAAAAGGAAACTTGCCATCATTATGGCAAGGAGATCCATTGGCGAAGAAAGTGCAAGATTTATCTTGAGTTCGTGAAGAAGGATAAGGCATCGGATGCCCCATCTTCTTCAGAAATCTTCTTTATTGATTGTCATTCTATTTCCTCAGACACTTGGGTATTTGATACTGGGTGTGGCTCACATATATGTAATGACATACATGGGCTAAGGAATAGAAGAAGACTCGTCAAAGGGGAGAGTCAAATTTACGTGTTGGGAATGGAGCAACGGTTGCTGCACTCGCCATCGGAACGTATTTGTTGGAACTCCCTGTAGGACTTGTCTTAGAACTGGACAATTGCTTGTATGTTCCTTCGTTGATAAAGAACATCATTTCTATTTCTTGTCTAAATAGAAATGGTTTCCATTTGACGTTTAGTAACAATTGTTGTTACATAACTTTGAATGGGGTTCTTTATGGGACTGGAACTTTAAGCAATGATGTTTATACGTTGGACGTATCCAGTGACATTTGCAATATCGAAGCGAGCAACAACAGTGCTCGAAAGGATAATCAAATAGACTCCTACATGTGGCATTGTCGTCTTGGCCATGTAAGCAAGAAACGCATGTCCGAATTACACCGATGGGGAATTCTGGAATCGTTTGAATTGGATTCATACGATACATGCGAATCATGCTTAAAAGGCAAGATGACTAAGTTACCTTTTACGGGAAAAGGTGAACGAGTGGGAGAGTTACTAGGTCTAATACATACTGATGTATGTGGACCTATGTCAACTCAAGCATTAGGAGGCTATTGCTACTTCATTACCTTCACCGATGATCACTCACGGTTTGGGTATGTGTTCTTGATGAAACACAAGTCTGAAGCCTTTGAAAGGTTCAAAGAATTCAGAAATGAAGTAGAGAAACTACATGACAAGAGTATTAAAAATACTTCGATCGGATCGAGGTGGTGAATACTTAAGTCAAGAGTTTCTTGATTATCTAAGAGACAATGGCATATTGTCTCAATGGACTCCGCCCTATACACCACAGCATAATGGTGTATCTGAGAGGCGTAACCGGACCTTGTTGGACATGGTCAGGTCAATGATGAATCATGCGACTCTTCCCAAGTCCTTTTGGGGTTATGCACTTCAGACAGCTGTTTACTTGTTAAACAGAGTCCCGACCAAGGTAGTCTCTACTACTCCATATGAGATATGGGCTAGTAAGAAACCTCATGTATCTTACTTGAAGATACCGTTCAGTTACGTATATTGCTTTTGTATCGAGATAAAGCTGGATGCTAAGTCGATAAATGTCTATTTATTGGATACCCTAAGGAAACAAGGGGTTACCAATTCTATCATCCTGTGGAACAAAAGGTGTTTGTTTCAAGGCATGCTGTGTTTCTAGAGAAAGAGTTTCTCTTGCAAGAAAACAGTGGGAGTGTCGTCGAGCTTGAGGAGGCTCGAGGGACTCAAATAGACATTGATGAGATACCTGGTGAAGCACAACAGCCGACAACTCATAGTGATGAGCAATCGGCTGGACCTATTGTAACACCACATCTTCGTAGATCTGGTAGAACAACATATTCACGAGAGATATGGATTTCTCGTAAGTGAATCGAGCGGCGTGTTACTCATTGATGATGAGAGCCTACAGTTATGAAGAAGTCTTGACAAGTTGAGAAAGGGATAAGTGGCTTGGTGCCATGAAGTGAAATGGATTCCATGTCGAAAACCAAGTTTGGAACTTGGTTGACCCACTGAAGGCATAAAGCCTATAGGGTGCAAGTGGGTTTTCAAGAAGAAAACCGACATGGATGTAATGTGATTACCTATAAGGCTAGATTGGTGGCGAAGGATATGCGTCAAAAGCAAGGTGTTGATTATGGCGAAACCTATTACTTTGTAGCTATGCTTAAATCCATTCGGATGCTCTGGCCATAGCGGCTCATTATGATTATGAGATATGGCGGATGGATGTAACGACTTTCCTTAATGGAAACTTGCTCGAGGGCGTGTATATGATCTGACTGAGGTTTCACATCGGTTGATAAAACCAAGGTATGCAAATTGCGGCGATCCATTTATGGATTGAAGCAAGCATCGAGGCTGGAATATCCGTTTTGATGAGGCGATCAAAAGTTTGATTTCTCACAAAATCGAGGAACCTTGTGTGTACAAGAAGGTTAGTGGGAGTGCGATCGTGTTCTAGTATTGTATGTCGATGACATATTACTTATAGGAAGCGATGTGTCCATCTTCTGATCGATTAAGGTTTGGTTATCAAGACATTCTCCATGAAAGACACAGGAGAAGCAACCTACATCCTTGGGATTAAGATCTATAGAGATAGATCGAAGCAGTTGCTTGGTCTTTCGCGATCTACATATATAGACCGAGTGCTAAAGAGGTTTAGCATGTCGGAATCCAAGAAAGGTTATCGCCCATCGGGCATGGGTACACCTTTGAAGTCTATGTGTCGCGCCACGAAGGCGAGAGGATTTGCATGAGTAAGATTCCCTATGCATCATAATAGGATCTATCATGTATGCTATATTATGTACGAGGCCCGATGTATCGTATATGCTCACGAGTGTCACGGCGGATACGATCCGATCGGGAATGGATCATTGGGCGGGTATTAAGGCGATCCTTAAGTACTTGAGAAGAACTAAGGATGTGTTCTAATATATGGAGAAGGGTACATGGTGATACGTGGGTATACGGATGCGGATCGAGACAGACAAGGATGATTCCATGTCTTGATGCGGGTATGTATTCACCTAGAATGGGCGCAATAAGTTGGAAAGGTTCCAAGCTTGACACTATAGCGGATTACGCCACTAAGGCGAGAATACGTTGCGACTTTAGGCGACAAAGGAAGCGGTTTAGATCAAGTAGTTCATCTATGAACTTGATGTGGTCTCATCAATGATCCAAACATGTGCTTCGCCGCTATCATCTTATCAGAGAGATCATAAGTAGGAACGAAATACAAATCGAGAAAATTCCCACTGAAAGGAACTTAGCGGATCCTTTGACTAAAGCATTACCTCAAAGTAAGTTTGAGGGTCATGTTAGAGCTTATGGTATTGGATACCGTAGCGATTGGCATTAGGCCAAGTGGAGTCTGTTAGTAATATATGAGAGATGTCCTAAGGCAATGCGCCTTATGTATGAACCATTTATATGATAAATGAAGATTCACTATTTGAGTATACATGTTTTATGTATTTGATTGGATCTTAAACTCATTTCTTGAATGTCCACGATCGATTCACATGAGAGAATTTGTGATTGGATCACAACTAGTGAGTATCTCTACATGTGTAATTGTGATGTATCGGAATTATCCTAGTCGATGAATTGATGGAATTTGGACACCATCAATTACTGTTGAGACTAGCACGAGTATAATCCTTGGTGTATCAAGCGGTGATTCTCCTTGGTGGAGACATAGTGATGTCGGAGTTAATCGTGGATGCTAGTTATGGTAACTAGTTCATTGGAGTGACGGTAAGACTTCATATGGTTCTCTGCATATATAGATATGTCGATGAAGTTCTTCTTGTGGCTTAAGTGCGATGTTCCTTTGACTTGCGGTATTCAAGTCATCTTGATCATGGAGACTTATGCTTTGACATCTTAAGCAAACATCTCTAAGGAGATGTGGACCGAGATGATTGGGTATAAGTCAGTGATCGAAGGTGTTTGAATAGCCTATAAAGGATTCACCACTCCTTGCGAGGAGATGTATACCCATGGCCTCGTCGGATTGTTACTAAAGTCTTTGGCCAAAGCATTACATGTTTAGAGTAAGGTACTCTTGATACATGTGGAGTAACTAGAATCCGTAGGGCGAGGAAATGATACTTGGGCTAGGTGTGATGCGTGAGTCGACCTAGTGGGGTGACACAATAGACCATGTCTGAACCAAGTGGGTATAAGATGAGTGAAGGGAATGGGGCCACGATTCATTCGAGCTCTTGAAGGGTTTGAGAAATAGTTACGGATCAATTGATCTTTTGGTTAATTGGGGATCATGATGTACTACTAGGTGCCACTCATGATCGTTCTATAATTAATGGTTAATTATAGGCGGCCAAGCATAAAGCGAGAACCTATTTGGTCACCACGCTGCGAGTGTAATCCAAAGGATTTAAAGCGAGCTTGAGAATGGGATTCTCGGACGAGAGAAACTATGTTTGGTTGGACCAAACATAAGCGAGCATGAAATTATTTGATCGCAATGGAAGCGTGGATGGGCTGCGTCTTATGAAGACGTAATGGATGGACCAAAATGGTTTGGTTCTAATCCAATGGATAAGAATAAACCAAAGGGTTTGGTTTATTTTAAGCGAATGAACCAAAAGTTGGTTGGTTCGTTTTAACTTAAAATAAACCATCATGGTTTGGTTTATTTTAACTTATCTTAATGGAGGCGGGTTAACGGGCTTTATGGATATGATCCATTAACCATTAAGAGAATTAGTTCTCTATAAAAGTGGGCTTAAGGGATTGTTAAACCTAATCCAAAATCAAAACCCTAGCCTCCAGGAGTTGCCGCCCAACTTGTTTGTACCGCCCAAGCTCCTTGCCGCCCAGCTTGATTGTGCTGCCGTCAAGACCCTTGCGGCGTCAAGCTCGGTGAACCTCGGCGACCCTCGTGATCCCCTAAAGGTTCGGCATCAAGGTGAGCTTTTGTCTCCTTGTTTTGGCGGCGCCTATCTCCTCCACCAAGCTGTCCAGTTTTCTGGACAGCTTCTTCCTCGTCGGGCGTCGTTTGGGCGGCGGTTAGTGCTCGACAGCGGCTAACATACGAGATTTGATCTCCGGTAATCCTCTGAGTGGAGGGAAGGATTCGTCAATCGGTTGTGAATACCTCTCGGAGAAGCAAGTCTTGAGGACTTGTTTTAGGTCCGAATTTGGATTCGGATCGTGATCATCTCTCGATCCGTCGTCTTCAACACGAGGCTAGTAACCCGTCGAAGGCGAAGCTCGTGACTTAGCGAAGTCATCCCGAGGAGCTCGGCGTGGATACGGATAGAGACGATTCTTACGAGGATCGTTCCGGTTGATGCCGTTCCCGCTACACGTCATACGAAAGGTATAACGTAGTTTAATTTCTTTTTATTGCAATTTTAATTTACGGTTATGTCTACACTTGTTGTAATAGCATGCGTGTGTTGTGTGTGTTGTAATAAATAGGAGTATTTATTATTTTTATTGCTTCCCCTGTGCTCATGTTTACGAAACATGATCGAACACACACTGCGCCCGTGATGCGAAACCACGATTCGCCATATGTAGGCGATCGTATCAAGACCATCGATCATTCTTGAAGGAAGCGGTGTGATCAAGAGGGTTTGGGCCACATAACCACTTGTAGCTGACTAGGCAGTCGACTACGGAGGCAGCAGTCAACTGATGGGATCCATCAGTCGACTACCAAGTGTTCCGTTGGACTACAATGATCAGGATCCGACGTGTTCAGAGGCCGTTGAAGTGGCGGCGTGATCGCCAAAGCGTGATCGAGTGGCGGAATGGGAAGAAATCAGCCCTCTCTATAAAAAGAGAGGGTGTGGGCTTTTGGATGGCTAATGCTCATATTCCAAACCATCATCCAAGTGCTCCACAAGTGATAAACTCCTTCTAGATCTCTTTCACATCTATTGTAAAAGAATGAGTGTTCTTGAGTTGTAAGGGTTACCTCCACCTAGCTTAGTGCAAAGGAGAGACCGATAGTGATTTGGTTGCGGAGTGATTCACCGAGGACGAATCGGGGACCGTGGAATAGCGGCGTAGGCATGAACCACATTATATTTCGGTGTTAGCATTGTTTGTATTCTTCTTTGTTTATTTGCTTGTCTTTATTAGTATTCCGCTTGCGCTAACAATTGTGTAGATGAGCAAATTCCACCATCCAACGACAAAGGGCTATTCACCCCCCTCTAGCCGGTCGATCGATCCCCTACAAGTGATATCAGAGCCAAGGTAATCTTGTCGAGGACTAACCGCCACAACAAGCACATTCAATAATGGTCGGCTCAAATATTCATCCGCCAAAGTTCGAGGGGGAATTCTCTTGGTGGAAAAAGAGAATGGAGGTATTTTTCGAGATCGATTTTGAAATTCTTTTGATTATGGAAAACGGTTTCGAATTGCCTAGGAATGAAGAAGGGGAGCTATTGGAAAAATCAAGATGGAGTAAAAGACAAAGAGAGGAGCTAACTTTGTTTTTGTTAAGCTAACTTTGCTCTGTAGCTAGCATCAGTCGACTGCCAGCTTGGAGGACTTGACTGTTGTCCATCAATCGACTATCTGCAATCAGCATTCGACTGATGCTACCATCAGTCGACTGATGATGGCCATCAGTCGACTGATGGTCAATGATCAGCCTCGAGGAGTCAAGCTTTATCACCATTTTTCAAGGAGTCTTGTGCCCAATTCCTATTGGTTGAAGATCCTCTCGAAAAGGGGCTCAAAGGCTATAAAATGAAGGTCTCTCCTAGGGTTTTTCATCATCTCTATGTGCTCAAAAGCCTCCACAACGCTATGACTCTCTGACGACTCTACAATGACGAAGTGCTGCCAACAACCCTAGCTTAATTTATATTTCCTAGTTGTTGGTATAATCTTATTTTGTCATATCTTTAATACTACAATTCTTTTTTATCAAGGTTTTCTATCATTGCATTTTACATTAATAGAAGAGAGAGTTTGTCTCTCTATCTTTTGCTTTCGAAGATTTTTGTAATCGTCTAACTCTTACCTCCAACGAGGAGGAGTGTTTTAGTGAATTGCCCTCCGTACACGGTCTAGGACCATTAGGGCCTTAGAGTAGTAGCCGAAGCCTACGAACCAAGTAAAAAAACAATTTGTCTCCTTTTATTTTGTTAGTTATAGCCCTAGAACCAATCATGTGATGGTTGAATAGGGAACATTTTGTATCATATTCTATAAAGGCAAAGGATTGGTTATTATATTTATGTCTTGCTTGTGCCAGCTAAATTAAATATAATAATGCCCTAGAAAAGTAGGTTCTTATCTACAGCACATCAATTGGCGAAATTGATTATGAGAAAGTAGAGAACACTTTCTAAATGTTCTAGTCAAGTATTAATATGCAAGGGCAATATTAATACATAAAGACTAGCATGTAGGTCAATTGATGACTTGATCTCACAAGTCATGGATATATGATATCAAGTTGACACATGGGTATATATTAGAGAATATATACTGAACTGACCCGCCATGAGAAAGTTTCATGGATCGTCATATGAGTGTCATAAACGTTCTCATGTGACTATTGGTATGAATAGTCCTCAAACCCGAAGTCACTACGGTTCCCTACATAAGGAGTTATGTACTTTGGTATCGTCAAATGTCACCCGTAATAGGGTGGACCATAAAGGCGATTACTGGGTATATAACAAATTATGCGGAGGGATGTGAGTGATGTAGATGGGATCTATCCCTCCCATATGACGGGAGTGATATCTATGGGCCCCTTGATTGAGTAGAACTACTAAAATGCATGGCCATGCTCGAATGAGTCAATATGAGATATTGAGCTCATTTTTAGTTTACTCAGGGATCAAGAAACACATAGATTGATCGAGGATGACACGGTCTATGTCTCATTGGTCAATCTGATATCAAGGATAGAAGGACACGGTCATACATTATAGTAGTCACGGAAAGGTTAGTCGGATCTTGACTTATTTCGTAACTTGGGTAGCAATGATGTATTGCTAGATGCCGCTCATTGCTTGTGTATCTAAAAGAGTTTAGATCCACGCCAGCGTTATGAGAGCCTATAGGGTCACACACAAAGCATGATGATTAGAAGAATTAGTACATTCTAGTTTGACTAGAATAATTTGGGAATAAGCTTAAGTACAAAATGGTTTTTGGACTTTAAGCTTAAAGAGAATTTTAGCTTATTGATTTAATGAGATTAATTCAATATGCTAAGCTTATTAATTTAATAAGATTAAATAAATATGTTATCATGATATCCTAAGCTAAATTGATTTAATAAGATTAATTCAATATGTTACCTTATTGATTTAATGAGATTAATTCAATATGATAACATAAGCTTATTGAATTAATAAGATTAATTCAACATGCATGAATGCCACATAAGCATGCCACCTAAGCTTGATGAGGTGGAAGGAGACAAAGGGTTTTGACCTTTGGATTTCCTCCACATGTGGCCGGCCAAACAAGGAGTTTGATTGTTTTTCAATGCAATTGATTGCATTGAATGTGATAGGAGGTGAAAGGTTTTTCCAATCCTATAAAACACTCCATGGGGTGGCCGGCCAAGTTGTGGGAAGCTTGAGGCTTGGAGAGAGCTTGGTGGTGAGAGGCTTTTGTTGTGTGGCTTTTGTGAGTGTAGCAAGAAGAGTGGTCTTCTTCTTCCTTTCTCTTTTTCCCTACCTTCCTCTCCTTTAGGGACTTCTCTAGCAAGAAGTAAAGGAGAGCTCTTCTAGTTTCTTTTGTGAGACAAGAGCTTGCTCGTGTGGATACATATAGAGGCACGGACATTTGAACGTGCTAAAAGATCCAACAAACCCAAGGAGAAGCGGGATTTAAAAGGGCACGCAACAAAGGTAATATTCTCCTATAAGATAGGTTTTGAGAAATTTATTTTTGTACGAGGTTTTTTTTCTCAAGGATCACTTGGAAGGGATCCTTTTTTTTTCCGTTGCGCATATGCTATTTTGCATAAAAATCTATACAGTGGTATCAGAGCCACTTGCAAAAGATCGTATAAAAAATAGGCTTTCTCTATTTTATATATGATATAGAAGTAGGATAAATTTTATTATGAGTTGATAATTGCATTAGCAATTTTTCAAACATAATAAAATATCCGATGTCTTTTAAAATTTAAAATTGACATGGTGCATGGTTATGGCCTAGTCCCAAAAAGTTTGTGAATGTGTGTGTTGTAATTCTTAATACGGCCTGCGTGTCGTGCCTTTCTCCTAAAATTCTTGTTGTAAAATTAGCTTTAGACTCGAATGTAACTCGAGTATTTCTTCTTTTGTAATATACAAAATAAAGATGGAGGGTCCATTGGAAGATGACGTTACAAGGTGGAAGTCAACAATACAAGACAACCAAAAGGAAGCACTTGGGAGATGATGCTATTCCTAGGTTGACCAATCAATCTTTTCATTGGCTTGAGAAGATTGTAGAATAAGGGTCATAACCATGACACGCTTAGTTTAATATGTATGTGATGCATGTTAATTTAGCTTATATGTGATGTATGCTAATATGTATGTGATGCATGTTTAAGTTTATTTCTTAATAAGTCAAAAACGATATGCCTACCAAAGTTTGGTACTCACTATTTCCTCGATCATTTGTTGTTGGGTTTGCCAAAGCAAAGCAATGCATTTTATCTTGGAAGAGTGCGAGTGGACAATCGTGATGTCCCGCTATCAAACTTGGTTAAGACTTAATTAAGTTTTTCTTAATTAATTAAGAAAGTAGAGGCATATATTAGCTTTGAACATAAGTTTTAAAAATTAGTTTTGTGTGATTTCCGAACATCAGCTTTGTCTTAGAAAGTGGTCGTTGCTCAGATATCAAAGAAGGCCTCACATTGCCTACACGGCCTAGAATTTGGTTTAGGAATAAGCACTAAACTAATCTAAACTTAACCAAAGCTATTAAAGAGTTACATCAGATGTAATTGGCAAAAGATTGCCTACCTAATCATACTACGTCTTGGCGATTAGCCAAAGCTAACTCAAGACGAAGTATGATGTGGATCTTTATCCCATATAAATTTATAGCTAAATAGAAGCTAATGATGTAAGCAAAATGTGTTTGCCTACATCAATGATTAGCTCATATCAAAGCTATGAGAATTTAGTGGGAGCCTCATTTAATTAAAGGCCTAATTAAATGACTTAGGTATGATACTTAATTTTGCATTTTAATGTTGTAGATCACCATGTCATCTAACACGACACACCCCCTCAACTTGTGATCTGTCCTTGAGAAAGACAAGCTCAATGGAGCTAACTTTCTAGACTGGTCTAGGAACTTAAGGATTATCCTCAAGCAAGAACGTAAACTGTATGTCCTAGAGCAGTCTATCCCTGAAACACCCGCCCCTGCGGCCACTCGTGCTGAAAAGGATGCTTATAAGAAGCATCAAGATGACGCATTACATGTGTCATGTCTTATGCTTGCCACTATGAACTCTGAGCTTCAGAAGCAACATGAGAACATGGATGCCTATGATATGGTTGAGCATTTGAAACAACTATATCAAGGACAAGCTAGGCATGAGAGTTTTGAAGTGTCTAAGGCTCTTTTTGCATGCAAGATGCAAGAAGGAACACCTGTAGGAACTCACGTACTTAAAATGATAGGGTACGTTGAGAACCTTGAAAGACTAGGTTTTCCACTGAGCCAAGAATTGGCAACCGATATTATCCTGCAATCATTGCCGGAAGCATATAATCAATTCGTCATGAATTATAATATGAATGAAATTGATAATCCTATGCCTGAGATTCTCAGCATGTTAAGAACTGCTGAACCGAATCTCAAGAAGAAAGTTAGTAACGTACTAATGGTCAAGAAGGGCAAAGGTAAGCGCAAAGGCAAGGGTAAGACCCAAGCCAAAGGTAAGGCCAATTCATCCACTTCAAAGGGTAAAGGTAAAGTACCTAAGGAAGGGGACTGTTTCCATTGCGGTGAGACTGGACACTGGAAGCGGAACTGCAAAGTCTACCTCGAGGAAGTAAAGAAGAAAAGAAGTGGGACTTCTGCCTCAGGTATACACGTTATAGAAGTTAATCTATCTATTTCTTCTACATGGGTATTAGATACCGGATGTGCATCTCACATTTGTACTAATGTGCAGGGACTGAGAAATAATAGACTAATGGCAAAGGGCGAAGTAGACCTACGAGTAGGCAATGGCGCAAAAGTTGCTGTTGTAGCTGTAGGAACATATTCTTTGTCTTTGCCCACTGGGCTTATCTTAGAACTAGAGGAGTGCTTTTATGTACCTGCATTAACGAAGAACATAATTTCTATATCTTGTTTAGACAAGAAAAACTTTTCTTTTATAATAAAGGACAAATGTTGTTCCATTTATTTGAATGAAATGTTCTATTGTAATGCACCACTTATGAATGGTCTCTATGTTCTAGATTTAGAAAACCCAATTTATAACGTAAATACCAAATGGTTCAAATCGAATAATTCGAACCAAACATATCTCTGGCACTGTCGCCTAGGTCACATAAATGAAAAACGCATATCCCAACTCCATAAAGATGGATTGTTGGACTCATTTGATTTTGAATCATATGAGGTATGCGAATATTGTCTTTTAGGAAAGATGATTAAAACTCCATTTAGTGGACATGGCGAGAGAGCGACGGACTTGTTAGGACTCATACATACTGATGTATGTGGCCCTTTCAATGTCAAAGCCAGAGGAGGCTATAAGTACTTTATTACTTTCATATGAGTAGATTTAGCTACTTATATTTGATGAGACATAAGTCAGAATCCTTTGAAAAGTTCAAAGAATTCAAGAATAAAGTACAAAACCAACTTGGTAAGCGTATTAAGCTACTTCGATCAGATTGAGGTGGTGAATACCTTAGTCAAGAGTTTCGTGATCACCTGGCTAAGTGTGGGATAATATCCCAACTCACTCCACCTGGAACACCACAATGGAATGGTGTATCTGAGAGGAGAAATTGTACTCTATTAGATATGGTACGATCAATGATGAGCCAGACTGATCTACCTACTTCTTTTTGGGGTTTAGCTCTAGAGACAGCCGCTTTCACACTTAATCGCGTCTCATCAAAAGCCGTAGAAAAGACACCATATACGTTATGGACTGGGAAGAGTCCCAAAATGTCTTTTATAAAGATTTGGGGTTGTGAAGCATATGTTAGACGTCAAGTCTCAGATAAACTAGGACCCAAATCAAATAAGTGTTATTTCATAGGATATCCCAAGGAAACTAAGGGATATTACTTTTATAATCCCACACCTGGCAAGGTGTTTGTTGCCAGAAATGCTGTCTTTCTAGAAAGATAATTTATTTCTAGAAAAACTAGTGGGAGTAAAATTCATCTTGAAGAAATTCAAGATGAACAGGCACCACAAAGTGTTGTGGATGAGGAAATTGTTGCCCAAAGAGTTGTGGAGTAAACACCTGTTCAAGTAGACCAACCTCTTCGTAGATATGATAGGATCCATCGTCAACCCGAGAGATATTCTTTTCTCTTGACTGACAACGGTGATGTATTGCTTGTCGATCTTGACGAGCCTGCATCCTATCAAGAAGCTATGATGAGCCCAGATTCCGAGAAATGGCTAGAGGCCATGAGATCCGAAATGGAATCTATGTACACTAACCAAGTATGGACTTTGGTTGATCAACCTGAAGGGGTAAAACCCATTGGGTGTAAGTGGGTCTTTAAAGTAAAGACTGACATGGATAATAATAAGCATACCTATAAAGGTAGATTGGTGGCTAAAGGATTCAAACAAATTCATGGTATTGACTATGATGAAACCTTTTCACCAGTTGCGATGCTTAAATCCATTCGGATCATACTTACTATTGCAGCCTACCACGATTATGAGATCTGACAGATGGATGTCAAAACCGCTTTTCTGAATGGAAAGCTACTCGAGGATGTGTACATGACACAGCCTGAGGGTTTTGAAGATCCAAAGCATCCTGGAAAGGTATGCAAACTGCAAAGGTCCATTTATGGACTAAAGCAAGCCTCTCGAAGCTGGAATCTTCGATTCGATGATGCAATCAAGGAGTTTGGTTTCATCAAGAATGAAGATGAACCTTGTGTCTACAAGAGAAATAGTGGGAGCACAGTTGTATTTCTTATCTTATATGTAGATGACATACTTCTCATCGGAAATGATATTCCCTCACTCCAGTCTGTGAAGATGTTGTTAGGGAATTGTTTCTCGATGAAAGACTTAGGTGAAGCTGCCTATATTCTAGGCATCAAGATCTATAGAGATAGATCTAAAAGATTACTTGGCCTAAGTCAGAGTACATACATTGATAAAGTGCTAGATCGTTTTCCTATGCAAAATTCCAAGAAAGGATTTCTTCCTTTATCACATGGTGTGAGTCTTTCGAAGACTCAATGTCCCTCTTCTAAGGAGGAGAGAGATCGCATGGATAAGATCCCTTATGCATACGCTATAGGATCTATCATGTACGCCATGCTTTATACTCGTCTGCGTCTCATATGCTTTGAGCATGACGAGTAGATACCAGTCGGATCCAGGTGAAAGTCACTGGATAGCAGTCAAAAATATTCTTAAATACTTACGAAGAATGAAAGAATATTTCCTGATATTTGGAGGCAATGAGGAGCTAGCTGTAAAGGGTTACAGTGATGCAAGCTTCCAAACAGACAAGGATGACTATAGATCGCAATCGCAGTGCGTGTTTTGCACGAATGGTGGAGCCGTGAGTGGAAGAGTTTGAAGCGGACACATTGTTGATTCTACAATAGAAGCGAGTATATTGCTATTGCGTGTCCGATGCAAAGGAGGCTGTTTGGCTCCGCAAGTTCATCAGTGAACTTGGGGTAGTTCCTAGCATTGCATATCCAATAGACCTCTATTGTGACAACAATGGGGCTATTGCACAGGCTAAGGAACCTCGATCACATCAGCGGACCAAACACATATTGCGGCGCTTCCATCCCATTCGAGAGATCATCGATAGAGGAGATGTGAGGATATGCAGAGTACCGACAGAAGCTAACATCGCAGATCCATTGACCAAGGCTTTAGCACAGAGGAAGCATGATGGTCACACTAGGTCACTAGGTATCAGATATTATAGTGATTGGTACTAGTGCTAGTGGGAGATTGTTAGTTATAGCCCTAGAACCAATCATGTGATGGTTGAATAGGGAACATTTTTTATTATATTCTATAAAGGCAAAGGATTGGTTATTATATTTACGTCTTGCTTGTGCCAGCTAAATTAAATATAATAATGCCCTAGAAAAGTAGGTTCTTATCTACAGCACATCAATTGGCAGAATTGATTATGAGAGGCTGTAGAGAACACTTTCCTAAATGTTCCTAGTCAAGTATTAATATGCAAGGGCAATATTAATACATAAAGACTAGCATGTAGGTCAATTGATGACTTGATCTCACAAGTCATGGATATATGATATCAAGTTGACACATGGGTATATATTAGAGAATATATACTGAACTAACCCGCCATGAGAAAGTTTCATGGAACGTCATATGAGTGTCATAAACTTTCTCATGTGACTATTGGTATGAATAGTTCTCAAACCTGAAGTCACTACGGTTTCCTATATAAGGAGTTATATACTATGGTATCGTCAAACATCACCCGTAATAGGGTGGACCATAAAGGCGATTACTGGGTATATAACAAATTATGCGGAGGGATGTGAGTGATGTAGATGGGATCTATCCCTCCCATATGACGGGAGTGATATCTATGGGCCCCTTGATTGAGTAGAACTACTAAAACGCATGGCCATGCTTGAATGAGTCAATATGAGATATTGAGCTCATTTTTAGTTTACTCAGGGATCAAGAAACACATAGATTGATCGAGGATGACACGGTCTATGTCTCATTGGTCAATCTGATATCAAGGATAGAAGGACACGGTCATACATTATAGTAGTCACGGAAAGGTTAGTCGGATCTTGACTTATTTCGTAACTTGGGTAGCAATGATGTATTGCTAGATGCCACTTATTGCTTGTGTATCTAAAAGAGTTTAGATCCACTGCCAACGTTATGAGAGCCTATAGGGTCACACACAAAGAGCATGATGATTAGAAGAATTAGTGCATTCTAGTTTGACTAGAATAATTTGGGAATAAGCTTAAGTACAAAATGGTTTTTGGACTTTAAGCTTAAAGAGAATTTTAGCTTATTGATTTAATGAGATTAATTCAATATGCTAAGCTTATTAATTTAATAAGATTAAATAAATATGTTATCATGATATCCTAAGCTAAATTTATTTAATAAGATTAATTCAATATGTTACCTTATTGATTTAATGAGATTAATTCAATATGATAACATAAGCTTATTGAATTAATAAGATTAATTCAACATGCATGAATGCCACATAAGCATGCCACCTAAGCTTGAGGAGGTGGAAGGAGACAAAGGGTTTTGACCTTTGGATTTCCTCCACATGTGGCCGGCCAAACAAGGTTGTTTTTCAATGCAATTGATTGCATTGAATGTGATAGGAGGTGAAAGGTTTTTCCAATCCTATAAAACACTCCATGGGGTGGCCGGCCAAGTTGTAGTAAGCTTGAGGCTTGGAGAGAGCTTGGTGGTGAGAGGCTTTGGTTGTGTGGCTTTTGTGAGTGTAGCAAGAACAGTGGTCTTCTTCTTCCTTTCTCTTTTTCCCTACCTTCCTCTCCTTTAGGGACTTCTCTAGCAAGAAGTAAAGGAGAGCTCTTCTAGTTTCTTTTGTGAGACAAGAGCTTGCTCGTGTGGATACATATAGAGGCACGAACATTTGAACGTGCTAAAAGATCCAACAAACCCAAGGAGAAGCGGGATTTAAAAGGGCACGCAACAAAGGTAATATTCTCCTATAAGATAGGTTTTGAGAAATTTATTTTTGTACGAGGTTTTCTTTCGCAAGGATCACTTGGAAGGGATCCTATTTTTCCGTTGCGCATATGCTATTTTGCATAAAAATCCCTACATATTTATCATTTATCTTTCCGCTACAATTAATTGTCTACTCGGGTTTTAACGAACGAAATGAAAGAAAAGTTTTTATCGCTATTCACCCCCCCTCTAGTGATCCGCTTCGATCCAACAATTGGTATCAGAGCCGGGGGCACTTAGATTTGGTGAAACCACCAATCTAGCATTTTTTATAGATTTGTTTTTCATTTTTTTAAATTTTTCTCTTGCACTACTAATCCAAGACGAAGTCTTGGTACTCTTCTTTTTGTTTTGTTTTGCAAGTATTCGCTTTTATAGTAGCCGACGGTAAAACGGGCATAACTTTTCGTACAAGTTGACCCACGAAACAGTCTACCTAGAAAAACGAAGCTCTCTGAGAGATCTACATTCTTACATGGGTTTAGCCTCATAACAAGCTATATTTTTCCCCAAAAACCAACGTTTAGTACCATTTCGGGGACATCAAAGGTTGTAAGTGCACATCTTTTATTTTAGTTGGTTATTTCTCGTTTATTCCTTTTGTTTATTTTCATTTCCTACATTACTAATCCAAGGCTAAGTCTTGGAACCTTTTTTATGTTTTTTTTTATTATTTTGTGTGCAAGGTTTCCCTTCCAAATGGCCCATCTCGAGAGTTTTAGCACCGTCCGACCTCCGTTTTACAACGGAGATGATTTTCGCTACTGGAAAGGTCGGATGGAGTGCTTTCTTAAAACCCAAATTGAGATGTGGATCATAATCCAAATGGGATTCACACTTCTAGCTAACGAAGTGGGTGAATCCTTGGATTATGACCAATGGACCATTGTGACAAAATGACAAGTCAAAGCCAACGCCAAGGCAACTCAAATCCTCCAATGCGGCTTGTCCAAGGAGGAGCTTAATCGCGTCGGCCCCTTCATTAGCGCAAAGGACCTTTGGACAAAGCTAGTAGAGCTACACGAAGGGACCGATGAATACAAGGTATGTAAGCGCGATCTTTTGTTTAATAAATTATATAATCTAAAAATGTAGGAACATGAAACGGCGACGCAACTTCACGCCCGCGTTCAAGACATAGTCAATAATCTACACGCGATCGGGCAAAAGGTCGAAAACCGCGACCTTATATGGTATGTTCTTAACTCTTTTCTGAGGACTACCTTGTGGGCATCCATGGCCCATGCCTACAAGGTCTCCAAGGATCTTTCGAAACATAGGTTAGATTAGTTATTTTCCGATTTTGAACTTCATGAGCAGTCTAACTCGGAACCCGAGAAGGGTATAGCACTTTTTGTAGGTTCAAGGAAGAAAACTGCAAGCAAGCCACCCCCGAAGGAAGAAGAAGATGAGTCTGATTCGGAGGTCGACTCGGAAATGGAGGCCGAACTAGTCAACCTAGTTCGGAGGATAGTCAAGGGCCGAAAATGAACCATCACTCGACCCAACGAAGGTAAGCCTAAAAGTTCGAATATTAGATGTTTCAAATGCAACAGGTTTGGGCACATCAAGTTTGAATGCCCAAAACTCAAGAGAAAAGCACCAAAACACAAAAAGGCACTCAACGCTACTTGGGAAGAAGCATCCGAGGAAGAAGATAATGATCGTGTCCTCATGGCTAAACCCGTGGAATCAGAGACGGAGTCGAAACCAGAACATGAATCGAAAACCGAAGACGAGTCGGACTGTGAAGCACTATTCAAGACAAGCCACAGATACGCATCCGGTTCAAAAGATACACTCAAGGTAAGTCGATCCCTCATTAGTATAATTTATAGTGCAATTAAGTTTTTAACTAGAAAATTAGCTAAGTCCGAGTCCAAGGTTGAGACCCTAGTTGAGGAAGTTAAACTCCTCACACACGAGGTCTCCCTAACCTCTGCGACTAGTCGAGTTCAAGAGGAGGACTCAACTCGGGTTGAAAAGCTTGAAGTTGAGAACTCACTCTTGAAGAGTCAAGTCGAAGATCTTAGGAACACGTTAGAATGGTTTACTTTGGGATCCAATGGACTTGACCTCCTACTTGGATCACAAAGGGCCGTGTACAACAAGGACGGGCTAGGGTTTAGCTCAAATACGACCAACAAGTCGTATATGTCAATTGTAAGTCGACATAAAAAATGTGTCCAAGCATGGGTCCCTAAGACTATCTTGATTTCAAACTTAGGATCGAACCAGTACTGGGTTCCGAAGGACCAAATCCACTATGTGGAGAGACCAAACCGATTCAATGGTCTAGGGGGAGCCAGTACAAAACTTGTTTGTATTTTAACTTAGAAATTGCATGCTTAGGTTCTTTATTTAGCATGATTTTTCTTTTTAAAATGGCTAGATAGGACTATAACTCATCAATACTTGATAACATAGTACTAGGACGCGGCGAGATGATAGTACGCTAGGAAAGCAGAGTTTGTTGGCAACGTGCTATTCCTCGGAATACTCATCGGCTCCCATGTCCCCGGATTAAAATTTTCACTAATAAAAACTAATCCGGATGGGATGAGTTTCCTAAGCACAACCAATTCATCGTCGTGCCAATGACTCGAGCGATCGCTTGAACAAACTAGTTGTTCAAGCAACCAAACTCTTCTAGTCGATTAGCCGCGGAAGAGACGACGGACGGATCACCGGTTTTTGTGTTTCTTATTCGGGGTCCATGATTATACAAATACATGCAAATGTAAACTAGTATAATCAACATATAATAACAAAAAGAACATAAGCTAGCATATCAATAAGAACATGCAAAGAACAATAATAAAAGTTGTAAAACTTTTATACCTCTTGATCTTCTATCGTATGTCCTAACCTCCTTGTAGACTTCGTGTGGGCGAAGATCCTCCACAAGTTGAAGCTTCCTAGGTCTTCTTCAATCCAAAGAAAGAAGAACTCTCTTTCCCTTCTTGCTTGAGCCAACCACCAATCCACAAAGGATTGATGCCGCCGGCCCCAAGAATAGAGAGAATAATATGGAAACAACCAAGGAACCGAACTAGGGACAAACCCTAGCTACTAGTGTCGCCGGCCAATAGGGAGTAAAGAGGATAAAAGGAACATATTGGGCGCCGGCCAAGGTATAGGGAAAAGAGAAGTAGCCGGCAACACCCTAGGAAGAAGAAGAGCACTTCCCCTATAGTTGCCGCCCAACCAAGCTTTCAAACCCTAGCCGCCCAACCTTTCTTCCTTTGGATTTCTTGCCGCCCAACCATGGTGGAGAGAAGAGATCTAGGAGCTAGCCACCTTCAAGGAAGAAGAAGAGATCTTCCACAAGTTGCCGCCCACCCTAATCTCCTAACCTTGGCCGCCCATCCAAAGGAGCCAAACCCTAATTAGGGTTTCCTCTTTAGGGTTTCTTGTTGCCCAAGCAAGGCTAGGCAAAACCCTAATCCCCTTAGCATCCATCATCCAACCAAAAAACTTAGTTGCCGCCCAACCCAATCTCCCATATATATAGAGTTAGGTTTAGGCCTTGGTTTAATCTCCACCGTCGGTTCTAGGGTTTTAATCTCAACCGTCGGATCTAGAGATTTAATCTCAACCATCGGTTCTAGGGATTTAATCCCAATCGTCGGATCTACAGATTTAATCTCAACCATCAGTTCTAGGGATTTAATCCCAACCGTCGGATCTAGAGATTTAATCTCCACCGTCGGTTCTAGGGATTTAATCCCAACCGTCGGATCTAGAGATTTGTGTTCCATCATTTGATCTAGACTTCATGAGGTTTATATTAGGCTACGATAGGGACCATGAGGAGGAGTTGGATCTTGGCCACCCGATGGATCGGAACCACACAAACTTGATCCATCAATGATGTTCCATTCCACTAGAGGATCATCATTGAATTACCTCACCAACCCCCATAAATTAATATGGGCTCCATATATTATTTGTACATCGATCTCCCCGTGTTTAAGATATCGAATGTCCGTCAATTAATTGATTTACTGACCATCAATTAATTAACATCTAACTCCTCGAGTAGTACCACTCAACCTTATCATCATGTTGACTAAGTCAACCTGCAGGGTTTACATGATGAACCTTATGAGCTCCTCAAGGGGACATCATCAACCTAATATATAGGACACGGTTTCCTCCTATAATCAACGGCACACCATGTAAATAATTTCATTTCCTAACTTAGCGGGCATATTGATTTAATCCATAGAAATCTCACCCTCTGATAAATCAAAGAAATAAATATTAAGTACATGTGCCCGTTATTATATCGGGATTAAGAGCATGTACAACATAATATCTGAGGTCCGATTCAATTATGCAATACAAGAATAAATTGAATCACCTCTATGTCGGTCCTGCTCAATACACCTAAGTGTACTAGTGTAACTCCATGTTCAAGACAAAACAATACCAAGCTACACTACAACCATGCCAATGGTTTGTCCAAAACCATCTTGGTTGTGAGCCTCTACTTATATTCTACAAGGAACTAATAACATGATCTTCTGTTCCACACCAAGCACCATGTTATCTACAATATAAAATATTAGACAATTTTGCATAATCATAAAAATATGCAAACAATGATCATGTGATTCTTATTTCAAAATAAAGATGTTCATACAAAAGAGCTAGGCTTTCAGTATACATCCCAACAATCTCCCACTTATACTAAAAGACTATACTGTCCTCATACTGCCATACATCTGATTCCCCTTCCTTTCACATGCCTATCAAAGATCTCGCCAGAAGGGCCTTAGTGAAAGGGTCTACCAGGTCATCGTCTGATGCAATCTAGGCGACAGCAACTTCTACCTCCTTTACGATTTCTCGTATAAGGTGGTACTTGCACTCTATGTGTTTACTAGCCTTATGGGCTCGTGGTTCCTTCGAGTTTGCAACTGCACCATTATTATCACAATAAATTGTGATAGTTCTGGGCAAACCAGGAATCACATTCAAGTCCATCAGGAAGTTCCTGAACCACACAGCTTCTTTGGCCGCCACAGGGGCTGCCACATACTCAGCTTCCATGGTGGAGTCCGCCACGCATTTCTGCTTGACACTCCTCCATACTATGGCTCCACCTCCAAAAGTAAACACAAACCCCGAGGTAGACTTACTGTTATCCCTATCTGAGTGGAAATCGCAATCCATGCAACCCACAGGGAGTAATTGGTCTGCCCGGTAAACTTGCATATAATCCCTAGTCCTTCTCAGGCATTACAATATATTCTTTTACCGCAGTCCAATGTCTCTGTCCTGGATTACTCTGATATCTGCTAACCATGCCCACGGCAAAGCAGATATCTTGTCTCGTACATAGCATACATGAGGCTTCCTACTGCCGAAGCATAAGGAACCGCCTTCAGCTCCTTTATCACCTCAGATGATCTAGGACACATCTCCTTAGATAAAGGAACTCCATACCTGAAAGGTAGAAAACCCTTCTTGGAGTTCTGCATGCTAAAACGATCCAAAATCATGTCTATGTATGAAGCTTGGGATAAGCACAACAACCTTGATCCCAAGGTTGTGACCCACTTCTCCCAAGTCCTTCAAAACTGTTTGGAAAACCATACCCTTACGTCTGATAACACTCTGATATTGTTGCCAACTACCAAAATATTATCTACGTATAGTACAAGAAATACCACTACGTTTCCGTCACATCTCTTGTATACACAAGACTCATCCAGACTTTGAATAAATCCATAAGACTGATTTACCTCCTCAAAGCGGATGTTCCAAGACCTCGAAGCTTGCTTCAATCCATAAATGGACCGATTAAGCTTACATACAAGATGCTCTTTGCCCTTAGCAATGAATCCCTCTGGTCGCTTCATTTGGATGTTTTCCTCAAGACTTCCATTAAGGAAAGCTGTCTTGACATCCATGTGCCACACCTCATAATCCATATGAGCTGCTATGCATAAGAGCTCCCAGACCTGACTTGAATCCATGGATTCAATCTCAGTATTCATTGCACTTTGCCAAGATGTTGTATCTATATCTTGGATTGTCTCGTCGTATGTCTAGGGATCAGGTTCATGTTTGCTAGGGACCAAATCAGAAGATTCACCCAAAAACATGAATCTAAGATGCTGTCTAACAACCCTCCCACTACGATGAGGTATCATCTGTGTATCCTTTTGTGACATGCGGTGCAGTGACATATGGTATATCCTCTTGTACCGGTGGTACTAAAGAAGTGACTTCCCCTTTTAACTCCCCCAGAACAATTTTACTCTTGGGCTTGTGGCTTATCACATAGTCTTCCTCTAGAAATCTGGCATTCGTGTTAACGATCATCCTCTGATCTCTAGGACTATAAAACAAGTCAGAATAACTCATCATCGATCTAACCATCTCCATAAGAGTCCTATTCCTTCGCTCTGCTACACCGTTCTGCTGGGGTGTGCCAGGTGCAGTCAATTGGGATTGAATCCCAACCTCTGATAAGTAGTTCCTAAACTCTCCCAAGAGGTTGTCACCACCACGATCAGATCGTAGTGTCATCCACATCTTGAATAATCATCTACAAAAGAGACGAAATATTCAAGATTACCTCTTGCCTAGATAGCCATAGGACCACACAAATCAGAATGAACCATTTCTAACACATCTTTGGCTCTATACCCTTGGCCTTAAAGGCCTCTTGGTCATCTTACCCTCCAAGCAAGATTCGTAGGTTGGGAGATCCTCCACCACTAATGAACCCAAAGGTCCATCACTTTCAACCTTTGAATTACGCTTAGGTTAATGTGACCAAGCCTAAGAAGCCAAAGATATGTTTGGTTCATTTTCGAAGGTTCTTTTCTCTTATTGGAATTAGAAGATGAGTTATTAACATCAATTTGCATCGTGGGAGGTTTTGGTTCAAATTTCCTTTCAATGTACCTGAATAGATATTCTCCCTATTCCTTTTTATAACAACTCTGTCATTAAAAGAAATAGAATATCCATCCATAATAATTTAGAAACTGAAACTAAATTCTTTCTAAATAAAGGTACATAAAGGGAATTTTCCATAACCAAAGTTTTATTATTCTCAAGAGATAAATAAAACTTCTCCCACTGCAATAGTCGCTACCATCATGGCATTGCCCAAGTAAATGGTAATCTCCCCTTTAGCTAGTCATCAGGTTTCCTGGAACCCTTGCAAATTATTGCAGACATGATTAGTGGCTCCCGTATCAACTCACCAGTCTTATAGATTTCACCGCTAATCATGTTTCAATGACTAGTCCAAAAGATATACCTTTGTTCTGTTTTGGATTGGGACAATGCTTCTTCCAATGTCCATCTTGCTTGCAAGTGAAGTACTTGCCTTTCGGCTTTTTCACTCTTCCCTGAGATCCTCCCACCATCTTTGCTCCACCTTGTTTCTTCTTCTTCTTGCCTTTCGGCTTAGAAGTAGAAACCCTTTTGAGCAACGATGGCTTGAGGACACTATTTGAAGAGCGCATACTTGTACTCCTTAGCAGATAAGACAATATCTTGAATCTTTTCCAATCAACATTATTTGGATACAGTAAGTTTATTTCCTTTAGTATCACAGTAAGTGGACTGAAAGTCAATTTTGAAAGTCCCAAGAATCACATAGATCATTACTTTAGATTTCAAAAAATTATTGATTCCTCAAACAATAAAATTTCAAAATCAACCAACACCTCAAAACACCAAGAATATCGCATGCCACGCAGTGTGGACGTATACGAATTCTACATTTGTAAGAGGAGGTTTTACCCATTAATTTTATTATCTTGTCAACCTTACTTTTTGACAAATAAAATTAATAGTTGGTTCCTCTTTGGCCCTACAAATAAAAGCAGTGACTCCGATGGGGAGGATACTTTATATTTGCATCTAAGTGTGCACCATTACACGATACTAAGGGAATTATTTCGGATTATGTGCCTTACCGTTGTGGAAGTACACACACTCCTAGATAATTTCCTATAACCATTATTTGACCTAGTGATCGGCAAACAAACTCATCCGCAGGGAGGAAGGCACTCAGAGCCGACACGCAAGTTTGTTGCATCACACGTCAAATTGTAATGGAGGCCACGGGAATTAATTAAAATATCCCTCTCCCACTTAGTAAATTGAAAATGAGGAATTTTCAAGCACACACAACATGCTTATTATTACTGTAGATTTCAATAAAAATTATTGATTCCTCAAACAATAAAATTTTGAAATAAACCAACATCTCAAACACCGAGAATATCGCATGCCACGATAGTGTGGACGTATACGAATTCTACATTTGTAAGAGGAGGTTTAACCCATTAATTTTATTATCTTGTCAACCTTACTTTTTGACAAATAAAATTAATAGTTGGTTCCTCTTTGGCCCTACAAATAAAACTACTTTTTATTTGCATCTAAGTGTGCACCATTACACGGTACTAAGGGAATTATTTTGGATTATGTGCCTTACCGCTGTGGAAGTACACACGCTCCTAGATAATTTCCTATAACCATTATTTGACCTAGTGATCCGCAAACAAACTCATCCGATGGGGAGGAAGGCACTCAAAGCCGACACGCAAGTTTGTTGCATCACACGTCAAATTGTAATGGAGGCCGCGGGAATTAATTAAAATATCCCTCTCCCACTTAGTAAATTGACAATGAGGAATTTTCAAGCACACACAACATGCATATAAAACAAATCAGCAATAAATATGGAAAAATCAGAATTTTTCCAACTATTATGGCATTGTTCTCCAATATGCGTCCCGTCGTGTCGCCACCTCCTCCGCTCCTCCTACGCCATGTACGAGCCAACCGGAGATCTGAGCCGAGAATAAAAACTATTTTATTTTACATCCATCGATCCTATACTCCACGAGGGAGTGTACATGAAATCTAAATCGAAAGTAAAATAAAATAAAGAGTCGCTAAACAATGTCGTATTCAATTACAAAAATTAAATACTAATTTAGCCTCGTCAACCCCGAGGATTCAAATAATATACAATCACACACACATGCAATCACATACACACATATATAGCCATAATAGTTGGATCTTATGCCTGCAACCAAAAAGTTAGCCTATGCACATCCTACTATTATCCGGCATACACAATATATGATAAGTGTGTGAAAGTAACCGAATCCAAAACACACAAAACCGGAAACCGTGGCTCTGATACCATTTGTTGGCAACGTGCTATTCCTCGGAATGCTCATTGGCTCCCATGTCCCCGGATTAAAATTTTCACTAATGAAAACTAATCCGGATGGGATGAGTTTCCTAAGCACAACAAATTCATCATCGTGCCAACGACTCGAGCGATCGCTTGAACAAATTAGTTGTTCAAGCAACCAAACTCTTCTAGTCGATTAGCCGCGGAAGAGACGACGGACGGATTGCCGGTTTTTGTGTTTCTTATTCGGGGTCCATGATTATACAAATACATGCAAATGTAAACTAGTATAATCAACATATACTAACATAAAGAACATAAGCTAGCATATCAATAAGAACATGCAAAGAACAATAATAAAAGTTGTAAAACTTTTATACCTCTTGATCTTCTATCGTATGTCCTAACCTCCTTGTAGACTTCGTGTGGGCGAAGATCCTCCACAAGTTGAAGCTTCCTAGGTCTTCTTCAATCCAAAGAAAGAAGAACTCTCTTTCCCTTCTTGCTTGAGCCAACCACCAATCCACAAAGGATTGATGCCGTCGGCCCCAAGAATAGAGAGAATAATATGGAAACAACCAAGGAACCGAACTAGGGACAAACCCTAGCTACTAGTGCCGCCGGCCAATAGGGAGTAAAGAGGATAAAAGGAACATGTTGAGCGCCGGCCAAGGTATAGGGAAAAGAGAAGTAGCCGCAAACACCCTAGGAAGAAGAAGAGCACTTCCCTTATAGTTGCCGCCCAACCAAGCTTTCAAACCCTAGCCGCCCAACCTTTCTTCCTTTGGATTTCTTGCCGCCCAACCATGGTGGAGAGAAGAAATCTAGGAGCTAGCCACCTTCAAGGAAGAAGAAGAGATCTTCCACAAGTTGCCGCCCACCCTAATCTCCTAACCTTGGCCGCCCATCCAAAGGAGCCAAACCCTAATTAGGGTTTCCTCCTTAGGGTTTCTTGCCGCCCAAGCAAGGCTAGGCAAAACCCTAATCCCCTTAGCATCCATCATCCAACCAAAAAACTTAGTTGCCGCACAACCCAATCTCCCATATATATAGAGTTAGGTTTAGGCCTTGGTTTAATCTCCACCGTCGGTTCTAGGGTTTTAATCTCAACCGTCGGATCTAGAGATTTAATCTCAACCGTCGGTTCTAGGGATTTAATCCCAATCGCCGGATCTAGAGATTTAATCTCAACCGTCGGTTCTAGGGATTTAATCCCAACCGTCGGATCTAGATATTTAATCTCCACCGTCGGTTCTAGGGATTTAATCCCAACCGTCGGATCTAGAGATTTGTTTTCCATCATTTGATCTAGACTTCCTGAGGTTTATATTAGGCTACGATAGGGACCATGAGGAGGAGTTGGATCTTGGCCACCCGATGGATCGGAACCACACAAACTTGATCCATCAATGATGTTCCATTCCACTAGAGGATCATCATTGAATTACCTCACCAACCCCCATAAATTAATATGGGCTCCATATATTATTTGTACATCGATCTCCCCGTGTTTAAGATATCGAATGTCCGTCAATTAATTGATTTAATGACCATCAATTAATTAACATCTAACTCCTCGAGTAGTACCACTCAACCTTATCATCATGTTGACTAAGTCAACCTGCAGGGTTTACATGATGAACCTTATGAGCTCCTCAAGGGGACATCATCAACCTAATATATAGGACACGGTTTCCTCCTATAATCAACGGCACACCATGTAAATAATTTCATTTCCCAACTTAGCGGGCATATTGATTTAATCCATAGAAATCTCACCCTCTGATAAATCAAAGAAATAAATATTAAGTACATGTGCCCGTTATTATATCGGGATTAAGAGCATGTACAACATAATATCTGAGGTCCGATTCAATTATGCAGTCAGCAATAAATTGAATCACCTCTATGTCGGTCCTG
The DNA here is from genome assembly GCA_025175895.1 of Wurfbainia villosa. Classification (NCBI taxonomy): domain Eukaryota; kingdom Viridiplantae; phylum Streptophyta; class Magnoliopsida; order Zingiberales; family Zingiberaceae; genus Wurfbainia; species Wurfbainia villosa. The sequence continues at coordinate 104,942,278 of CM045991.1, forward strand.
CTCAATACACCTAAGTGTACTAGTGTAACTCCATGTTCAAGACAAAACAATACCAAGCTACACTACAACCATGCCAATGGTTTGTCCAAAACCATCTTGGTTGTGAGCCTCTACTTATATTCTACAAGGAACTGATAACATGATCTTCTGTGCCACACCAAGCACCATGTTATCTACAATGTAAAATATTAGACAATTTTGCATAATCATAAAAATATGCAAACAATGATCATGTGATTCTTATTTCAAAATAAAGATGTTCATACAAAAGAGCTAGGCTTTCAGTATACATCCCAACAGAGTCTTGAGTATTCGGGCTAGATAAGGCGTATCTAGTTCGGTGCACTTGACCGAGCGGAACTAGCTGAAGCTACCTCACCGTATCCTAGACTAGTTAGACCAGGAAGTGGTCTTAGGTAAGTCAAGTCTCTATTTTCTTGAAAATGTCTGTGTCTAGGGAAGTGGTCATTGTTCCGATCAAAGAAGGCCTCTGTGCCTCGCCACGACCTGGAAGCCATGATCTTGAAAAGGTGACTTGATGAGCCTAAGGTCAAATCCGAATCTAATGCAAGATTGACAAGTTTTCAAATCATTAAAATTAAATCAAGTAAAATTGAAAGTCATCTCACAAGAACATATAGGGTTAACATGTTTGATCATGTAGACATGGGTGAGATGATTTAGGTTAATAATCTTCAACAAATCTTTAATAAATCGAATATCCGATCCAACTACCTTGCATGTAGGATCAATGGATGTTGGAAAGTGGTTGCTCCCGACACATGACCGGGGATCAACTCAAGTTTTCGAAGCTTCGATTCAAACGACAAGGATCGGTAGCCTTCGAAAACAATTACAAGCTCAAAATCATCGGATCAGGTGATATTGATCTCAACTCTAACTTTATTATTCAAAATGTCTTATTGGTAGAATATTTTCAATATAATTTACTTAGTGTAAGCCAATTGTGTGATAATAACTATAAGGTCATTATCTAGAAAATGAATGCGTAATTAATACAAATAAAACTTCTAAAACAATCCTTAAGGGAACTAGAAATAACAATATTTACACTATTAATTTAACTAACTCCTCAACCAAGTATCTTATGACACGGCAAGAGGAATCATGGTTGTGGCACCGACGACTCGGTCACTCACACCCAAGACTCATCCACAAGATGAGTCAAAGTGACTTAGTCAGAGGTTTGCCTAACCTCAATAACTTGAACAATAAAATATGTAATGCTTATCAACAAGGTAAAAAATCTAAGACACAACATCAACTAACTAATCAAGAACGAACCAAAAGTGTTCTTGAGCTCCTGCACATGGATCTATTTGATTCACACGGAGCTAAGTCACTTAATGGGTGTAAATTCTGCTTAGTCATAATTGATGACTATTCTAGATTTACTTGGGTTAGGTTCATTAAACACAAAAGGATACCCTAGATCAATTAATCAACCTATTTAAGTTAATAGAAAATCAACAAAACCTTAAAATCAAAAGACTTATGACTGATCATGGTGGTGAATTCGAGAACCACAGGTTTATAGAATTCTGTAACCTAAATGGATACCACCATGAGTTCTCTTGCCCTAGAACCCCACAACAAAATGGCCTAGTAGAACGTAAAAATACAACCCTACAAGAAGCCGCTAGGACAATCTTAAACGAGTATAACCTACCCAATAGGTTTTGGGCGGAAGCCGTGAGTACGGCATACTATGTCCAAAATAGGATCCTTATGGTAAAGAGGCACCTTAAGACCTCATACGAGATTTATCATAATAAAATACCTAACATCATGTACTTTAGGGTATTTGAGTGCAAGGTACATAACCTAAACACTAAGGATTACCTAGGGAAATTTACATCCAAAACCTCGACCGGGATCTTTCTAGGATACTCGACTATAAGTAGAACTTATAGAGTATATAACCATGACACCCTTAGAGTCGAGGAGACTATCAATGTAGTATTTGATGAAATACACGAACCTACAAAACCCCCGACAACCCCAATTAGTGAGCCGATACATACCAGACCTAACTCCGATCTAGAGATTAAGTCTAGTATTAATCCTAACCTAAGTCAACCAAGTCATTCTATCGACCAAGTGGTAGAAGACTCTAGTCAAACTAGGACTCAAACGAGTCATCCCATTGACCAAGTGGTAGATGACCCAAATCCAAACCAAACTAGGACTCAAACAAATCATCCTATCAACCAAGTGATAGGTGATCCAAGCCTAGGAGTTCGAACAAGAGCCTCATATAGAAACCTTCACTACAACAAAAAATCGAATAGACAATGATGAAAAACCGTTGTCTTTTAGCAAAAAAATCCGTGGTAAATCGACCCATTGTGAAAAGTGGGTCGGGCAAAGACAACGGTGAAAAACCGTTGTCGTTTCAAGGATAAGACAATGGTTTTTAACCGTTGTCTTTGACCGAACCACTTTTCACAACGAGTCGATTTACTACGGATTTTTTTGCTCATAGACAACAGTTTTTCACCGTTGTATTTTCCTTAAATCTACAACGGTCTTTCACCGTTGTCTTTGACCGACCCCTGATTTACCATGGATTTTTTTGCTCATAGACAATGGTTTTTCACTGTTGTCATTTCTCAACGGTTACTCTAGAACACAATAAACTGTTGTTGATTTATAGTGTTGCATTTTTAATACAAATCATACAACATCAAAAAGAATTATAGAAAACACATATACACTCGCACTTGTAGCAATGTAAAGTACAAGGTCACATCACATTTTAAATGATCACTCTTAGAAACATATATATTAAAAAGTACTATGGCAAAACAACTACACATCATATGCACCAAAAGTATCATGCATAATAAGCAAAACACTTATAGATTACCACATGTAACCAAAAGAGGTATGTACACTTAAATCTCTTCTAATCATCAGATATGTGATCTTGTATGCATTCAGCCCACTCCGAACGTACTTCATCAATTTCCTTTGCAACTATCACAGATTTTGCGAACTGCATGTGAATAAATGAATGAAAATGTAATTAAACATTATGGTATCAATAAGAAAATTTGAAAATATATCTAATATTACCATTGATCGTAGGGAAGACTTGTCAAAGGATGTGGCACCTTCAATTATCTCTCTCATATATCGCAAAACAAAATAACTGCATTGAGCTCCATCCGGTTGAAGGGGAACCTGTGATGGAAAAAATTATAGTAGTTATTCTGATAGTAAAATTTGATACATAAATTACACACGACAAAAAAAAAAGTTTTCATAAGGGAAAAAATGTCTTGGTCTTTTCTTCTATCTCTATTGGATCACTGGATGGGTTGGTCATCAACACAAAAACACCCAAAAATTCTAGAAAATAAGATAGGTGGTGAAGATACCCTAAGCACAACACACAAGATAAGCCATAAACAAGAAAAAGAAGATAGGTGGAACAAACAGGAGAGGTGGTGTATTTGAATAGTGATAGAAATCACAATTTTAATGAAAGAGCTTTCCTCGGACCAAAAAAAATCCAAATTGTAGCAAAAGTAAAGGTTCATAGACGATGCATAGATAGATAAATAGATGAGACATTCCATTAGCTATGAAGCATGTAACATAAGAAAAAATCTATGCAAAAGGGGAAATGCATAACTTGACCAGATAATAACATCAAAATTCACCAGTGCAACAAATATAGAGAACGGTTTGAATTATCAGTATGATAACAATACCAATCTAGACTCCAAACATTATGTACACAGATACGAGGCCATATAAGTTCATACAATCTGAGCAGGCAGATAAGAAAGATCTAGAACTATGTTTTAAAGTAGACAGTGGACCATTTGCAAAGTTTCCGAAAGAATGCTTAACTCAAGTGTTCTACAGAAGATTAATTATATACTAAAACTTTATAAGATTTTCAAGATCTTAAATTTTAGAGCTTTATATCAAGTTGCTTCAGGCAATGACCGGAGAAAGTGGCTTCCCTAAATTGCTCAATTAATAGTATGTCAGCCTGAGACATTGCTTTAACCTCTTTAGCCACAACACCCATTGACTTCCCCAAATTTTTTACCTAATACACTAAAACAAAATACAAAATAGAAATTAGCTACCACAATCTGAAAGATTCTAAAAGACTTATTGAAAGCCACAACATACCTAAAATCAGGCTCAACCCGTAATGAAGCATACTTCAAAGGATTATTGCAAGGAACCACTAATTTAACATTGAGCTCCTCCAATACATACTACAATATACAGAGAACATTTGCATTTCACTTCAGTAAAGTGATCCCATATTGGAAGAAGAAGGATAAACATTTGAACAATGAAAGATATAAAGGAAATTTTTGACACAAAATAGCACATGAAAGATGCTATGTACTTCAAAATAAATATATATAAAACATCTACTTTAATTGTCTCTAGTTTCAAAGCTTGCGACTTCACAATCTTTCTAAGACTTTGCACTTGTGAACTTTTCCATAAATCCTCAACCTTGTCAAGCTTTTCTTATAGCTTCACCAACAAGCGAAGCTACTTGATTTGTTTTACGCCGACATTATTCTCCTTTGAGCGGCTTGGGCAATGACTGGCCATGGGGTAGAGGATGGCGTGATTCTTCTACGCGATGCTTCTGTGTGCACCGACAAGGGTCGGCGATGACAAATCGAGCTCAGGGCGCCGATGCTAGGAGGTGGCACAAGGGAGAAGGAAGGCTGCCTCATAGACAAGGTTGTGTTGAGATCGAGCTCGTGGCGATCGATCGCGGCGGCGATCGCGAAAGGGATGATGGAGCTGTGGTTGGTTGGTGGCGGAAACACAGGGAAAGGATGGCCGTCGGCGCTCGCTGCCGTTTGGATCGACGAAGCACGGCAAGGAAGCGGCGGTGCGAGGCGGCTCACGACAAGGGAAAAGGGCACGACAAAATGGGCGGTGACGCGGGGAGAAACGATGACGCGATGAAAAAAAAAGAGGAATCGGGAGAAAGAAAAAAAATTGGATGCGAAGGGAAAACCTAAACCTAGACTTATTTATAACTTAGGTTCTATTGAATTAATCAATCCCTTCATTAATTCATTTAAATTAACTCCTAAAATTTATCCAAAAATTTCTTATAAATGTTTAATAACTAAATTCGAATTTTAATAAATAAATTTATTTTATTTATCTCATTTTAAATTGTATTATTACATTATTAAATTATTTATTTATTTATTTATTTTTGATATATTATAAAAAAAATTCTTAAAGACAACGGTTTTGAAAAACTGTTATAAAATGCATTGTTGATTATGGTTAACGACAACGGATAGTGTAAAACCGTTGTCTTTTATGTTATATGGGTGCTCAAAGACAACGGTTTTGTCAAAAACCGTTGTCTTTTATCAAAATCACAACAGTTTCTTCTAAAACCGTTGTCTTTGTGGTGTTGTCTTTTAGCATTTTTGTTGTAGTGCTTAGTCAAATCTCCTTGATCTCCAAAATTGAACCTAAAAATATTGACCAAGCCCTTCTTGATTCCGATTGGATTATTACAATGCAAGAAGAGCTGGCTCAATTCACTAGGAACGAAGTATGGGAATTAGTACCACCACCTAAAGATAAAACAATCATTGGAACAAGGTGGGTGTTTAGAAATAAACTTGATGATAAAGGTGAAGTAGTTAGAAATAAAGCTAGATTAGTCGCTAAAGGGTTTAGTCAAGTCGAAGGCTTAGATTTCGACGAGACCTATGCCCCAGTAGCTAGATTAGAGTCCATTCGAATGTTATTAGCATATGCTGCACATCGAGAATTTAAGTTGTTTCAAATTGATGTGAAGTCAGCATTCTTGAATGGATACATTAAAGAAGAGGTTTATGTTAGTCAACCCCCGGTTTCGAAAGTCTAGATAAACCTGACCATGTTCTTAGGTTAAAGAAAGCTCTCTATGGATTTAAACATGCTCCTCGAGCTTGGTACGAGAGGCTTTTGATTTATCTTAAGTCCAAAGGATTTAACCAAGGTGTAGTTGACCCAACTCTTTTCGTAAAAACCGTAGGTAAAGACTTATTCATAGCCCAAATCTACGTAGATGATATTATTTTCGGAAACACCAACTCGGTCCTACTGAATGAATTCATTTCACTTATGGAAAGTGAATTTGAAATGAATTTAGTAGGTGAATTAAGTTTCTTCTTAGGTCTACAAATTAAACAAACTAAAGATGGAATATATCTACATCAACGCAAATATACTAGGGAATTAATTAAACGCTTTGGAATGCAAGATGCTAAAATCATTAATACCCCAATGGCAACTAATGTGAATATAGAAGAAGATGTAATCAAAAATTCAATTGATTTAAAATACTATAGGAGCATAATAGGGAGTCTCCTTTACTTAACTACGAGCCGACCTAATATCCTATTTGCAGTAAGTATGTGCGCAAGGTTCCAAACCAGTGCCAAGGAGTCTCACTTAACTCTAGTCAAGCGTATCCTTAGATATCTAAGGGTACACTTAATGTCGGTATTTGGTACCCTAGATCTACCAAGTTTGAACTAACCGGCTACTCCGATTCAGACTCTGCCGGTAGTAAGCTCGATAGAAAGAGTATGAGTGGTTGTTGTCAACTTCTCAGCTCGAGTCTAGTGAGTTCGTGCAGTAGGAAGCAACACTGTGTTGCCTTATCTACCACCGAAGCCGAATACATCGCGATGGGTGGGTGTGTCACTCAGCTTCTTTGGATGAAGCACACTCTCATGACTTTGAGTTAGACTTTACGAACACTAAACTCCACGTAGATAATATTAGCTCAATTAACCTAACTAAGAATCCGATATGTCACTCTATGACCAAACATATAGAGGTCAAACATCATTTCATTCGAGAACATGTGGCCAACGGAGCCATACAACTCGAATACGTCGAATCGAAGTCTAACTTGGTAGACCTATTTACTAAACCCCTACCCGAAGCCGAATTCAGTCTATTAAGACGAAACTTGGGCATGTGCGTAGTATAATAGGAACTTACAAATTATATTTTCTTACTACTATTTCTTACTTTTCATTTTCATGGAACTAGCATAGGGCATACCTTAGATATCATGCACCTATATATTTAAGGAGCCAATACATCTCACAACACATATGACTAATGTGTTTGTGTATTTAGCCACATAGATGGGCGTAAGATGTTAGGACCTTACTCTTGGTTCCAGATGTAGAGCTAGTGCATCTCCATGAACCACGGAGTATAATCATATATATTAACCGACTCTGACCAGGATTGGTTGATCTTTCATATCAATCAAGTCAAATATGAGTCGAACATTTTATAGATGAAATTATTTCCAGTATATTATTTTCAAAATAATATGGAACGTGCTTGGACTTTAAATTTAAATATATATTTGTTTTTCACACACCTCCACGCTTTTCGATATATGGCAAAAGGGAGAGAAAAGGGCCAAAGATAGGGGATCAAAATGTTTAACTTAACTGATCAAATTTTTGATAACTTAACTCACTTCATATTTATTCACATGGCCAAAAGTTAAGTAAATGTTTACTTAACTTTATGTTTTGAAATTTTACTTATCATATTTATTCACATGGCCAAAAGTTAAGTAAATGTTTACTTAACTTTAAGTTTTGAAAATTTACTTAACTTGTTTTTGTTAACAAAAAGGAGATTAAGGGCCAAGTTAAGAGAATTCTTAACCTAAACTTATTCTTAAAACACTATGGCCAAACGTTAATGCTTTACTTAAGAAAGGGGGAGAAAGGGTCAAGTTAACAAATCTTCTTAACTTAAACATTTCACTAAGGCCAACTTTAAGTAATGTTAATTACTTAAACTCTTCCTAAATAGCAACTCTCAAGGGGGAGGAATAAGGGTTTCTCTCAAGACTCACCCTCGGTCAAGGGGGAGTACTTGAATAAAATCCTTACTACTCCTACTTAATCCTTTTATTATTGTTTCTCATGCACATTATTATTCTTCATGCAAGCTAGTTTCTTAAATTTGTATGTGGGTTTGTCATAGATCAAAAAGGGGGAGATTGTTGGTGCAGTAGACACCTAAGTCAAACTTGAGTTTTGATTATAGCAAACGATACAAAGTTAAGCTCATATTGTTATCTCACGAGCTAAATCGAGTGTGCAGAAAAGTGTCAATGCTAGAGTTGAAGGCTAGCGACACCCGGAGGAAGCTGCGGTGGTTGGGCGACACTCGAGTGACTTCGGAGGGAGCCGAAGGAATCGAGTGGAAGGCGAGCGAGCGACACGATGAAATGTCGAGGTAAGCTCGTGTGTGTGTGCCAGAGTAAGTGAGGTCATATCCTCTTTACGGGGATGATCTTAAGCGTAGATCCGACCAAAGACATCCTATAGATGGTCTAGGTCGAGATCGGACCGTCGGTGGCCGTCGAAATACTATTTTTGTTAAGCTAACTTTGTCCTGCAGCTAGCATCAATCAACTACCAGCTTGGAGGACTCGACTGTCGTCTATCAGTCGACTGCCTGTGGTCAACATTCGACTGACACTGCCATCAGTCGACTGATGATGGCCATAAGTCGACTGATGGTCAAGGATCAGCCTCGAGGAGTCAAGCTTTATCACCATTTTTCAAGGAGTCTTGTGCCAAATTTCTATTGGTTGAAGTTCCTCTCGAAAAGGGGCTCAAAGGCTATAAAAGGAGGGTCTATCCTGTGGTTTTATCATCAATTCTAAGCTTCCAAAAGCCTCCGTAAAGCTACAACTCTCTGACAACGAAGTGCTACCTCTCCAATGCTTTAGGTTTAATTGTTTATATTTTGTTTTGTCGGTATAAGCTTCAATTCAGTTTATTTCTTTATTGTCTCGGAGTTTTTATCGTAACGAGGAGACGGGGAGTGTCCCTCTACCTCAAGCTTTTGGTGTTTTCTTGTATTCGATTAACTCCTACCTCCAACGAGGAGGAGTTCTTTAGTGATTTGCCCTCCGTGCGTGATCAAGGATCACTAGGGCCTTGGAGTAGTAGCCGAAGGCTACGAACCAAGTAAAAAATCTACTTCTCTCTTTTAGTTTTCATTTTTCTTTCAGCTACGTATAATTGTCCACTCGAACGAATTCGTACGAAAAAGTTTTATCGCTATTCACCCCCCTCCCTCTAGTGATCCGCTCGATCCAACAGTTGGTTCGGTTCGTTTTAACTTAAAATAGACCAACTCGGTTTGGTTTATTTTAACTTAAGTTAATGGAGTAGGTTAATGGGTTTTTGGTTATGAACCAATAACCGTTAGGAGAATATGTTCTCTATAAAAATAGGGCTTAATGATTTTGTGAAATCCTAACCCTAATTTTGTTGCCGCCCCTCCCTCTCTTCTCATGGTGTCGTCGCCCAACAAGGTTGCCGCCCAACCTTTGTTCTTTGCCCATTGTCTTTGCTTGTCAATTTATTGTCGGTGTTCAAGCTCACTGCGATCCTTGATCTTCCTTGGCTCCAACGATAAGGTAAGCACCTAGCTTTCCTTATTTGTTCGGTTCAAGTTCTCCACCAAAACTGTCCATTTTTCTGGAGAGCTTGTTTCCTTCATGTCGGAGCGTCATTTGGATGACGTTTGGAGCTCCGACAGTGGCTACCTTGCCGGGGATTCAATCTCCGGTAATACTCATAGGTGGAGGATGAAGGATTCGTCAAACGGTTGACGAATACCTCTCCGGAGAAGCAAGTTTTGGGGACTCATTTTTGCATCCGAATTTTGATTCGGATTGTGATCTTCTCTCGATCACATCGTCTTCGACACGAGGCTAGTGACTCGTACGAAGAAGAGGCTCATGGCTTTGTGAAGTCATTCCGACGATACTCAGCAGGGATACAGATAGAGGCGATTCTAGCGAGAGTCGCTCCGGTTGATGCCTTTCCCGCTACACGTGATTCGTCAGGTATACCTAGAATAAATAGAATAAATTCCTTTTATTGCAAAATTTGAAACTACGATTATGTCTACACATGTTGTACTATGCATGCGTGTGGTGTGTGTGTTGTAATAAATTAGATTTATTGCTTTTTTATTTCTTCCGCTGCGCACATATTTGCGAAACTTGTTCGAACACACACTCGCCGCGGTGCCGGAAACCCAACATTGCTCACATTAGGGACACATCCTTAGTTCTTCTCAAGTACTTAAGGATTATCTTAACAGCTACCCAATGATCCATTCCTGGATCAGACTGGTATCTGCTCGTGACACTCAGAGCATATGATACATCGGGCCTCGTACATAACATAATATACATGATAGATTCTATTGCAGATGCATAGGGGATCTTACTCATGCAAATCCTTTCGTCTTTTGTGCGTGGACACATAGACTTCGAAAGGTGTATCCCATGCCTGATGGGAAGGAAACCTTTCTTGGATTTCGACATACTAAACCTCTTTAGCACTCGGTCTATATATGTAGACTGTGAAAGACCAAGTAACCATTTTGATCTATCTCTATAGATCCTAATCCCAAGGATGTAGGTCGCTTCTCCCAGATATTTCATGGAGAATGTTTTGGATAACCAAATTTTGACTGACTGTAAGACAAATATATCGTTTCCTATAAGTAATATGTCATCGACATAAACACTAGGAACACGACTACGCTCCCACTAACCTTCTTGTACACACAATGTTCGTCCAGATTTTGTGACAAATCAAACCTTTTGATTGTCTCATCAAAATGGATATTCCAGCTCCTAGATGCTTGCTTTAGTCTATAAATGGATCATCAAAGTTTGTATATCTTAGTTTTATCAACCGATGTGAAACCATCAGGATGTATCATATACACGTTTTCGAGGAGGTTTCCATTAAGGAAAGTCGTTTTCACATCCATCTTCCATATCTCATAATCATAATGAGTCACTTTGGCCAGGAGCATCCGAATGGATTTAAGCATAGCTATTGGTGAATAGGTCTCATCATAATCAACACCTTACTTTTGACGATAGCCTTTCGCCACGAATCTAGCCTTATAGGTAATCACATTACCATCCATGTCAGTTTTCTTCTTGAAAACCCACTTGCACCCTATAGGTTTAATGCCTTCAGGTGGGTCCACCAAGTTCCAAACTTGATTCTCATACATGGAATCCATTTCCAACTTTATGGCATCAAGTCATTTGTCCCTTTCTAAACTTTTTAGAACCTCTTCATAACTGGTAGGCTCCTCATCATCAATGAGTAATACATCGTTCGATTCACTTATGAGAAATCCATATCTCTTAGGAATATTGCATGTTCTACCAGATCTATGAAGATGTGGTGTCACAATAGGTTCAGTCGATGGCTCATCACTATGAGTTATCGATTGTGGTGCTTGACCAAGTATCTCATCAATGTCTATTGGAGTCTCTTGAACCTCCTCAAGTTCAACAACACTCCCATTGTTTTCTTGCAAAAGAAACTCTTTCTCTAGAAACACAGCATTCCTTGAAACAAACACCTTTTGTTCCAAGGGATGATAGAATTGGTAACCCCTCGTTTCCTTAGGGTATCCAATAAATAGATATTTATTAGACTTAGCATCCAATTTATCTGACACAGTCCGCTTTACATAAGCAGGACAACCCCATATCTTCAAGTAAGATAAATGAGGTTTCTTACTAGCCCATATCTCATATGGAGTAGTAGAGACTACATTGGTTGGGACTCTATTTAGCAAGTAAATAGTTGTCTGAAGTGCATAGCCCTAAAAGGACTTGAAAAGATTCGTGTGATTCATCATCAACCTGACCATGTCCAACAAGGTCCGATTTCGCCTCTCAGATACACCATTAAGTTGTGGTGTATACGGTGGAGTCTATTGCGACAATATACCATTGTCCCTCAAATAATCTAGAAACTTTTGACTAAAGTATTCACCACCTTGATCTGATCGAAGTATTTTAATAGCCAAGTTGTTTCTCTACTTCGTTTCTGAATTCTTTGAACCTTTCAAATGCTTCAGACTTGTGTTTCATCAAGAACACACACCCAAACCGTGAGTATTCATCGATGAAGGAAATGAAGTAGCTATAGTCTCCTATTGCTTGAGTTGACATAGGTCCGCATACATCAGTATGTATTAGACCAAGCAACTCTCCCACCGATTCACCTTTTCCAGTAAAAGGTAACTTGGTCATCTTGCTATTTAAGCATGATTCACATGTATCATATGAATCTAATTCAAAGGATCCATAATTCTACATCGGTGTAATTCAGACATCCATTTCTTGCTCACATGGCCAAGACGATAATGTCACATGTAGGAGTCTAATTGATTATCTTTTTGAGCACGCTTGTTGCTCGCTTCGATATTGAAAATGTCACTGGATATATCCAATGTATAAATACCATTGCTTAAAGTTTCTGTCCAATAAAGAAAGTCATTCAAAGTTATGTAACAACAATTGTTACTAAAAGTTAAATGATACCCATTTCTATTTAAACAAGAAATAAAAATGATGTTCTTTATCAATGAAGGAACATAAAAGCAATTGTCCAGTTCTAAGACAAGTCCTGTAGGGAGTTTCAACAAATACGTTCAGATGGCGAGTGGACCAACCTTTGCTCAATTCCCAACACATAAATTTGACTCTCCCTTGATGAGTCTTCTTCTATTCCTTAGCCCATGTATGTTATTACATATATGTGAACCACACCCGGTATCCAATATCTAAGTGTCTAAGAAAATATAATGACAATCAATAACGAAGATATCTAAAGAAGATGGGGCATCGGATGCCTTATTCTTCTTCACGGACTCAAGATAAATCTTGCAGTTTCTTCGCCAATGACCCTCCTTGCTGTAATGATGGCAAGTGCACTTTTAAGATGGTTCTGCCTTCCTTGCCTTCTTCTTCCCCTTGTGATGTTCCTTTGATTTCCTCTTAGAACATTTCTTTGAGGAATCAACTAAGAACATCGTCCCCTGCTCATGCTTCATAGAAGGCTCCACAGTCTTCAGCATGTTGAGCAGTACCACAAATGAACCTTCTTGCTTCTCAGAGGTGAAGAGGAGCTTAGAGACTTCAAACCTTTCGGATCTCACTTGCTCATCAAACAACTCATAAAGATGAAAGACTATGGTATGAGCATCCATATGCTCATGCTGCTTCTGCAGCTTGGGTACTAACACAACTAGCATGATACAACTCACTAGTTCAGAATCACTCACATGTTTCTGATGGGCCAACAATTGGTCCGGAGTTGCATCATCACTAGGACGGGCGGGAAGAGGCGCTTCGAGTACATACTCAAGCTTTTCAGGTTTGAGAAAAAATCTCAAGTTTCTAAGCTAGTCCAAGAAGTTCGACCCAGTCAATTTATTCGAATCCAAAATAGAGTGCAAATTCAAAGACATCATGATCATGCTATTAACCTAGAAATACAAATCGAGCATAAATGAGAAAGTTGCTTTAAAATGTATCCACATACATTTACAAAATCCCATTCATTTTTTTTTCAAATTCAAAATCCCTCAAAATCAATTAAGGAGATCGTAGGTTCATCTCCGAATGGGCTGATATCCAACATAGATAAGAACAACCTTGGAGTGAGTCTAACAAGTCATTCTTATAAATGATGATAGGTATCAAGTATATCGATTACATATTACGTATATGTAACTATCACAAGGTGCTATCAACTAATTGAATGATCACACATACATTGGGTTGCTAACACTTTAACAAGTATGCATCATATTGATAGCACCCAACTTCACCTCTCTTCACATCAATCTTGGAGTGAGTCCAACAAATCGATGCTCCAAGTTAGAGTCGACCCATTAATCGCTAAATAGTTTTAATATGGTTAGAGAGCATTCAACCAATTAACTAGGCTTGGAGTGAGTCCAATACCCCAAACTAACGATTGACCTCTGACTCTTACCATATTAGTGTTAAACTATTCATATGATTTGAACATGTTCAGGTTCCAGTCGGGTTTGAAGTGAGTCCAACAACCCAAACAAGAAACGGAACTTTGGTTCTAACCATATTAATGGAAGGTGTAGGCTTTAATATTATGTAAGGGTTTTCAGGTCTCATCCTCCTTTTCATGCAAATAACTATTATCTACATGGTATGACACATATGACATACATCTATATGTCACGACATGCATGACATAATGTTATGCATCTAATGTAATTACATGACATACAATTAAGACATGTACTAATAGTTTCTTTATTTGTCATAACTAATTTTGGAAATAAAATATGTTTGAGATTCGATTTCGTGAATCAAATCTTGATTAAATAAGGAAACAAATTTACAAATCTAATCACATATTTTATTTATAGAAAATATTAATTTAGGAAATTCAAAATTAATTTAGGAAATAGATTTCCTAAATTGTAATTTCTTAATCATATTAGAAAATTTCCAATTTGAATTTCTTTACTGATTAAAATTTTCATAATTATTTCTAAACTTTCCAAAAGTAGAAATTTTTCAAAAATACAATTATGACTATTGTAAAATAATTTTACCATTATGTCGGAACACGATCAGACTCTGATACCCTTTGTTAGGTTTCCAGCAGCGTGGGTGTGTGTTCGAACATGTTTCGTAAACATGCACACAGCGGAAGCAAAATAATACGGTAATAAACTAATTTTATTACATCACATATGCCACACGCATGCAGGATACAACAAGTGTAGACATAATCGCATATTTAAATTTTTTTTGCAATAAAGGAAACTTTATATCTAGGTATACCTGATGAATTATGTGAAGCGGGAATGACATCAACCAAGCGACCCTCGCGAGTTTCGCCTCTATCCGTATCCATGCCGAGTATCGTCGGGATAGCTTTACAAAGCCATGAGCCCCGACTTCACGAGAGGCACTAGCTTCACGTTGAAGTCGTTGTGATCCGAGAGACGATGACAATTCGAATCCAATTCAGATCTAAAAATGAGTTCCACTAACTCACTTCTCGAAAGTGGTTTTCTTCAACCAATTGACGAAATCTTAGTCCTCCACCAAAGGGATTGCGAGATCAAATCACGACAAGTAGGTCACTATCAAAGCGTAAAACGTTGAGCAAATGACCTCTCCACGAAGAGTACAGCAAGCTGTCCAAAACTGGATAGTTTGTTTTGGTGGATAAGATGGTCGACCAAAGAAGTTTGTTGGTTGCTCCTTGGTCATCGGTAGCCAAGTGAGGTTGGCCAGTGGATGAGGATAACTGGAGGATTGCCGACGGTTGGTGGTTGGCCGGCGAAAAGGAGGAGGTGCCGGCAACTCCAAGAGTGGGCGGCAACACCAATGGTGGGCGGCAACACCAAGGGAGGAGAAGAGGGAAAAAATGGCTATGGTTTCCAAAACCTAAGTCGTAATATTCACAAAACCCTTAAGTCGTGTTTTTATAGAGAACACATTCTCCTAATGGTTATTGGTTCATAACCAAAATCTGTTAACCTACTCCATTAACTTAAGTTAAAATAAACCAAACTGCATTGGTCTATTTTAAGTTAAAACAAACCGAACCAATTTCAGTTCATTTGTTTAAAATAAACCAAACCCTTTTGGTTTATTTTCCACCATTGGATTAGAACCAAACCGATTTGGTTCATCCATCAAGTCTTCATAACTCTTGGCCCATTCATGCTAGAAAAACACCATTTCTAGCAACAAACACTTTTCCTTGTGTGGGATTATAAAAGTAATATCCCTTAGTCTCCTTGGAATATCCAACAAAATAGCACTTATCTAATTTGGGTCCTAATTTATCTGAGACTTGTCATCTAACGTAAGTCTCACAATCCCAAATTTTCATAAAAGACATCTTGGGACTCTTTCCGGTCCATATCATATATGGTGTCTTTATGATTGCCTTAGATGGAACACGATTAAGAGTGAAAGAAGCGATCTCTAGATCATATCCCCAGAAGGAAGAAGGAAGATTTGTTTGACTCATCATTGATCGTACTATATCTAATAAAGTACAATTTCTCCTTTCTGATAAACCATTCCACTATGGTGTTCCAGGTGGAGTGAGTTGGGATATTATCCCAGACTCAACTAGATGGTCATGAAATTCTTAGCTAAGGTATTTCCCACCTTGATCTGATCGAAGTATCTTAATACTCTTACCAAGTTAGTTTTATACTTCATTCTTAAATTCTTTGAACTTTTCAAAGG
Organism: Wurfbainia villosa; assembly: GCA_025175895.1. Taxonomy (NCBI): domain Eukaryota; kingdom Viridiplantae; phylum Streptophyta; class Magnoliopsida; order Zingiberales; family Zingiberaceae; genus Wurfbainia; species Wurfbainia villosa. Next base: position 104,958,452 of record CM045991.1, read on the forward strand.
ATTTAGATTTGTATTTCATAAGATACACAACCATATCTACTGAAACTATCAGTAAATATAATGAAGTACTGATAGTCTCCTTTAGTTGCTACTTTGAAAGGGTCACAAACATCAGTATGTATGAGTCCTAATAAATCATTAGCTCTCACGCTGTGTCCACTAAAAGGAGTCTTTGTTATCTTGCCTAATAGACAAGGTTCACATACCTCATACGATTCAAAATCAAATGAGTCCAAAAGTCCATCCTGTAGGATCGAGATGCTCTGAGAGAGGGGGGTGAATCTTGGAAGTTATAATTTTCTTAAGATTTTTTTAAACTTATTTTATATTATCAATTAGAGTATGCAGTGGAAATGAAATCAAGACACAATCTATTTACTTGGTTCACAACCCTAACAGGGTTGCTACTCCAAGGCCCGTAGCTCTTCCAAGAGCTACCTCGATGGATAATCACTATATAACCTCCGACTCGAGAACTCTCAATTTCAGAGGGATTCACTTTTTACAAATATTAAGAGATAGGTAACACTCTACCTTCTCTTTTGAAATTAAGTACAAAAAGCAAAAATAAATACAAACAAAATTAGAGCTAAGTTATACTGACATTAATTGAAATATGGAGGTAGCCACGGAGTGTCGGATGTGTGTCTTTGCGAGGAATTGAAGCTCTAGTGGATGAGAATGAATTTTTGCAACACTTCGACATAGTAGTAGTGTTCATGTTGGAGCTGGTCGAGCACTTGTTTTATAAAGATTTTCCAGTCGACTGGAATGTCATCCAGTTGACTCCACATCAGCTCGTTGATATGGAACTTTTGGTCTTCCAGTCGACTGAAAATGCTCCAGTCGACTCCAGGTCATCTGGCGCCACATCGAGAAGTTTGGCCCTCCTGTCGACTTAACCTTCCCCAGTCGATTGAAACTCTTTCCATCTGCGATGCTAGATCTTCGATCGATCACCAGCTAATCCTGCCATGTGTAAATACAGTCGACTGAACTAAACTGAGTCGATTGAACTTTAGTCGACTGGAATCCTTTCGGTCAACTGATCCCTTCAAAATGAGATTAGCACAAATAGATAATACAAAATAGGATAGCAGTAGTAAGACTGCTCGATCTCGACTTCTAAGCCCCATGCGGATTATCCGTCAGATCGACGCCTAGCTTTGTCCCCCTACAGAGGACTCGGCCTCACCTCTCTACTCAAGGCTTACTTGCCAGCTACCTATCAGACTTCCCATTCTTGATATCCGATCTGACCCACCAGGGCTTCCACCAACTATTCGGTCTATTTGACCCAGCTGGACTTTTTATCGATTGTCTGGTCTCCTGACCCAATCGATCTTCATGCCAAATGCCTGATCCACACAACTCATCTGGACTTCATGTCTGGTGTCCGATCCTTCTGATCTATCAAGTCATCTGCCTAGAACTAGGACTGTCCAACAAGGACTTCGATTCGATCTGTCGATTAACATATTAGAACACAAGTAAGTCCTAACCTTAACTATGGTTCATACATCAAAACTAAGGAGTGATGGTCTCTGCATCAACACATCCTTTTGGAGTTGTGATATGCGACTCTCATTTATTTGACCCAAGCGACAATGCCAGAGATATGTGTAGGGGATCGATCGGCCGGCTAGAGGGGGGTGAATAGCCCTCTTTCGTTGGATAACGGAATTTTTTGTCTACAAACAAGATTAGAGTAACGGAAACAACAAGACAAGCAAATCAAACAAAGAAAGACAAAGCAAAGGAAACAAACAATGCTAACACAAAGTCGTAATGTGGTTTACAACTACGCCGCTAATCCACGATCCCGATTCGTCCAAGGTGAATGACTCCTTTGCCAAATCCACTAAATCTCTCCTTTGCACCAAGCTAGGTGGAGGTAACCTCTTTATAATCCCTCTTCTTACAATTGAATGAGAATTAGCACAAAAAGAAGAGTGGAAAAACCCTTAGAGCACTTTGGGAGATGTTATGAGTTGAAGCATTTTTTATTGTTCCCAAAGCCCCACACCATTCCTCTTTATAGAGGAAGAGGGTTTCTTCCCGTTGACACAGGAGCAGTCGACTAATGTCCCTATCAGTCGACTGGTCCTGTAGTCGTTGCCCAATAATGGCTGCTTTCCGCGTTGGATTTCATCCAGCAGCGCATCGATCGTCACGATATTGCCATCGATCGGTGATGCTCGATCAGTCGAGTGCTCCGCGAGCTCGACTCCATTTTGTGCCCAAAACACTTGTGATCGATCGGTGATGCCTTAATCACCGGTGGTGGTCTCATGATCATTGCCATTCCATGGCGTCGATGTATTAACTGAACCAGACTCGCACACTAGTCGAGTCACCGTTGACTTTGAGTAGTCGACTACCATAACATAGTAGTCAACTGATGTCGGGAAATCTCATCCGACACTTAGCCAAATGCCAAGTTCCACCTAAGAGCTACTACCCTTCGGGTTACATTCGCTCACTCTCATCCCTGAGTCTCTCGGCTTTGAAGTTATCTTCGTCAGCCACATCCTCGGATCGCCAAGCGCCGCGACTCTGTGGCGCCATCCTTCGCATCTCGCCCTGAAGTCTACTTCCTCCGGCTTCACTCCAAGCTCCTCGTCCGGCGGTCCCTCGGATGCTCCAAGCGTACGGCTTCCGCAAAGCCATCCTTCACCGACTCAAGGACCGAGTCATGAGAGGTGAAACTCGCCAAGGTCCATGTGCGAATTACTAAGCCCTGTGAGACTCCAACGCACATATCAAATCATAATAACAATCTAACTTAAACCCTTTGCCATACACATCAAAACCTTATCATGGCAAGAGATTGCCCTTACAATCTCCCCCTTTTTGATGTGTGGCAATTCGTTTAAATTAGGTAAAACATTTGATAAACTATTAAGGAAAGAAAGCATGTGAATAACATGATTAGCAACTCTCCTCCTTAATAAATGAAACTCCCCCTAAATATATTCCCCCTTAAACATATACATTTCTCCCCCTTTGACACTATCAAAAATAATTAACAAAGTTTATATATAATGGCATCAAGTCTAGAGAGAAACAAAAACCACGACATGCCTTAAAATTGGATAAAAGAGATTACTGGGCATGTTATCAGGCTACCAATCGACTAGTTCAGACTACCAGTCGACTGGCACATGGATTTCTGGATTTCTGATTTTTCGAGGTGAATTTCAGAAATGCATAAAAATTCTATAAAATTCAAAAAATCATGAAATTTGGGGAACACATTTATTGTAAGTATATTTATCCATGAAAAATAGTTGTTCATGAAAAATCATTATATTTTCAAGTATTTGCCAAAAATTCAAAAGCTTTAAAAACCACTAGGTTTTTGATCATGTTTGTATCCATTTTAACACCTAGTTTTGCTTTAAATTGTTTCAAAACATGAATACACAGATTTTAAAGTAAGAAATTGTTTTGAAAACATATGAAATATCGAACCATGATCTTTGGGCAATATGTCTATGAATTAAACATAAGTCTTCCCCATGATTGGTCTATTATTGCTATTTTGATACTTTAAATGACCATCTAAATGCCATAGGCATTAGTAGACATTTGTATCATCCTAACATCTCACTCATGATATGTTTTCAATCATGGTAGCTTATAGTGAGTGTGAGATGTATCCTAAAGGTATTTGTATATACTTAACCATTATTTTCATGCAATTCTATCAAGGTTAAGTATCATCCTATCATTCCACATGATCATAAAGATGTATATGAATTAATTTTATATTATGATCATGAAACAAATGTATTCATCAAATTGTGATCATGCATTAGGTATTACATCATGATAATAAGATAAACGTCACCTAAAGCATGATTTATTTATTTATAGGAGCATTATCATCACCTAACACTATTTCAAAAATGTTGTCCCGCCATCCTAAGTTAACCAAAAATTTGATATAGGTGAAATCCTTATGGTTGACTATCCTAGGGTTTTCCTAACCCTTAAGGATGGATTTTGGAACCCAATATAAATTCTTGCCTATGGGGTTCACTAAAAATTCCTTAGGGATCCATTTTCTAGCTATTGTCTTATTTTTGTCTTGACCCCTAGCAATTAGACATTTATAGGCCTTTTCATTTTTCTTTTCCTTATAACCTAGGCCTTTCTTATTGAAGCTTGCTCTTTGGCTCCCAATTATCATGTTAAGGGTATTGGAGCCTATTGTGAACTTTTCTAGGGCTTTGGTCAAATAGTCTACCTTTTCACTTAGAGCCTATTCCATCTAATTAAGATGAGCCATCACCTTGAGAACATGATCCCTAATGGGTGTTCCCTCGATCATGGTGATCGTCATCAAGTTTCTCATTGCCTCCTGCCTAGCCGCCCTACTCTGATGTCTGAAAAGTACCTTGAGATTGAACATCATGTCATAAGGCATGGCTAGCTATGGCACGATCTTCATAGATGCCAAAATGTAACAGCGTCATCTCATCGCCTTGACCCATTTCTTATAACGTTCTTTCTCCTTTTCATCGAGTCATCGGAGGGCTTAGGAGGACAGACCTCGAAGAGTACAAATTTGTACTCCTCATGATTAAGACAATATCAAGTTTCTTTTCCAATCAATGTAGTTTGGTCGATAAGTTTGTTTTCTTTTAAAATCACAAGTGGGTTGAAAGCCATTTGAAAATCCTAAAAATCACAATGATCAAAATATTAGATTTCAAATATTATTGATTCCTCAAAACAATAAAATCTAAAATCAACCAACACCTCAAATCAGAGAATATCATGCCACGTTGTGTGGGCGTATCACAATTCTACATTTGTAAGGAGGTTTTACCCATTAATTTTATTATCTTGTCAACCTTACTTTTTGACAAATAAAATTAATAGTTGGTTCCTCTTTGGCCTACAAATAAGCATTGACTCGATGGGAGGATACTTTTATTTGCATCTAAGTATGCACCATTACGATACTAAAGGA